>JAUMJL010000519.1:0-552539 GCA_033558185.1 Dromococcyx pavoninus | reverse complement strand
GGTGGCGCATGCGCAGTGCGGGCAGGGCCGGGGCCGCTGCGGGCCCGGGGTACGGGGGTTTCGAAGGCCTCGGGAGTCGTGGCCGCCTCTGCCTCGACTTCCCCCGACCCGGCCTCTGCAGCCTGGGAGGCCTTGACCTGTCGGGCTGCGGGGTCTGGTGCCCCGGGGTGTGTAGCCCAAGCCCCGTGCTGGGATGGATGGAGGACTTAGGGTGAGACGAGGCCCTTGGGTGCAGCGTCCCCCCGGTGGGACCAGGTCCTGTGCCGGGCTGAGCCCTGCCAGGCCCCCACGTCCCCCTGGGGGAGACACAGAGGCGGGAGTCACAACAAGGCGCAGTCTGGTCAGCCAGGGCCCTGCAGCCCTCGCCAATGCACAGCCAAGAGTTGGTGGAAGGGTGGACAGAGGTGTCATGAAGTCCCATGAGGTCCTGGGGCTGCATGAGGTGTTTCTGTCCTCGCTTTCCACCAGGCAGTCAATTTATCTTCCAGTGACTGACCCTACAGCAACCGCAGACACAGGCACATCCTTAAAGGCTTCCAGTACTGAAAGTGGCTCCAGGGAAGCCAGGGAGGGGATCTTGATCAGGGATAGAATGAGGGGGAATGGTTTTCAGCTGAAAGAGGGGAGATTGAGATGAGATCTTGGGAAGAAATGTTTTCCTGTGAGGGTGGGGAGGCCCTGGCCCAGGTTGCCCAGAGCAGTGGTGGCTGCCCCATCCCTGGAGGTGTTCAAGGCCAGGTTGGATGGGGCTTTGAGCCCCCTGATCCAGTGGGAGGTGTCCCTGTCCATGGCAGGGGGTGGAACTGGATGGGCTTTGAGGTTCCTTCCAACCCAACCCATTCTTTATGATCCGCTTCCCAGTGCCCTTGTGTGAGCCCTCACAACCTAGGCTGGGACTTTGCTAGACAACTGATCCCTTCTGTGCTTCACAGCTGCATCCTTGCAGTGCTCTGTGTGTGAATTCTTTACCAGCTCCAGTTTGAAAAGACTCAGACTCAGGCTGGAGAGCTTGCCTGTGGATGGATGCTTGTCACTTAGCTATCAGTGCGATGGCAGCCGTGCTTGAATTGAGCAGAGTGCCGTATGCATTGGAAATCAGGCTTCCATACTCGTTTTCCAAAACTGCTTGGCAGGGAGATGCTCTGAGGACAGCAAGGTGCTGCAGAACATGATGTTCCTGAGTGAGGGCGTGGGGGCTCTTTGATGCCAAAAGGAGATACTCAGGGTATTGCCTGGATCTGCTCGAAAAGGAAGCTTTTTTTCTCTTTAATCATGTGAAACAAATCCCTTTGCATTTCAGCTCTGACAGTCAGACCTTGGCAAACTTAATTCCACCTCACAGGGTGAGCTCAGTCCCTTGTTGCTGTCTGTCCTGCGTGGTTGGTGCAGCGTGGCTGGTGTTGGCTCCCTGGATCCCGGCTGTGCCGGGGTTGGTGGGGACATCCTGGTAACCCTGCTGACAGCACTTGGAAAGGGGCAGTCCCTGGCCTTTTGTAATGTGCTGAGAAAAAGGTGTTCTCAGGAGTCAGCTCAGAGCCCAAGTGTGACCTGGAGTGGGTTCCCTGGGGGTACTGGCTGCTGTCAGCTCACAGCTTGCGCTGCCCTGGAGCTTCGGGACTTGGGTGCTGGGCAGCGGGAAGTGGTGATCTTTCTTCGAAGCCCTATGGATGGAGACATCACCAAACCAGACACATTTAACTCTGCTTCCAAGTCCTAGTTTGGAGTTGAGGAGCCTGGGTCTCAGTGTTCAGCATGAGGTGCCAACGAAAGATGATTTATCACTTCCCTGGTGCTTGCTGTGTGGCTGAAAACGCCTCGCGAACCGATGAGCATCTCCCAGCACAGCGCGGGGGCTGCTGGCAGATGAACATCACATCCAGCTCAAAGATGTATTCTGTGTTCTAAAAATACACTGAAACCCCAGATAGGAAGAACAGTAAATCTTTACACAATTAATGAGGTCAGAAGCCATCTAGATCCAGACAGAGCATAAATTCCCCTCTGGGAGCTCGTTAGAGCTGCCTACAGAGCGGGGATGTTGCCTCCAGGGAGATGGGGTCTGTTGTGTGGCATTTGTTGGGCTGTGGAACGTTTATCCTGGAGCTTATCAGCTTCTTGCCAATCTCCTGCAGCCTTGGCTCTCCCTGTGTAGGTATTTCTGCCTGGTTTTGGGAACCATCTCTGAAATACCCAGTATTTTTTACAGGTGGTTGGCATCTGGGTGTGCCGCCATCTGTGGTCCCAGCCGCCACGACAGCGCTGAGATGATGTATCACTTTGGGGAGGTTTATTTAAAATAAAAGCAAATTCTTTACTTGTGCTGCTGTGTTTCAGCATCTCTGGTGTTTCTAAAGCATCTGCCACTTCTTCATGTCTGTATGTGACAGATCAGTTGGAGAACTGGTTTAAATTGTCATTAAAATGTGAATTTGCTCCACGGCCATCATGAACAAGCAGATGGCTCTGCTCTCTCTGCTTTTTCTGATCAGATTTTCTTTCTTTCCCAGAAAAGGAACTGTCTCCAGCAGCCGCGTGGTGGGGTATCCAGACAGCAGAGAAGCAATCAGACATTCCCACTGCCTCTTTCTGCTGGTGGCATTTCAAAGCCCTCGCTACAGCAAAGGGGCTGTTGAGTGTTTTCAATGCCAAACACTTGAAGGGAGTCATTGGAACCTCCTGTGCCTCATGGCTGAGCCTGGATGCTCAGGAAGCCCCTCAGAGACCATTTATCAGCATCACTGTGGATTCACAGTGTCCCTATGATCCGTCAGGGTTTGTATTCCCACCACTGGACCCCCAGAGCCTTTGGTAAAACACCAAGACAGGTGAGTGTGTGGCAGACACCAGAGCTGTTCCCATGGCTGGTGATGGGCTGAACTATGTCAGGGAAATGTTAACACTGATTTTTCCTCACCTGCAGCCTCGGGTGGCTTCAGCAGAGCCCCTCACAGCCTCCTCACCTCTGGGTGCTTGACTTGCTCCCAGGGTGACGTTGGTCCCGGCTCCCCACGAGGTGGCAATGATGATCTCCTTTGCAAGAGCAGCTTTTCCAGCAGGTAGCGCCGAGCTGCTGCGGGTTCTTTCATGCCCTGTGTCTGGCAAATAACCACCTCCCTCTCTACTCTCCAGGCTGAATCTTGGCTCTGTGCACAGGAAAATCCCAGTGCGTGGGGCCATGGCAATCCCTGGTGAGCTGCTGAGTTTGGTTTGGGTCAGCAGGAGGAGCAGGGAGAGCCCAGAGCAGTCTGTGTTCTGTGACATCTGCATTACTGTCCTCTCACTCAAAGATGTGGCTCTGCAGGTGTGCTGTGGGCTGGGGTGGGTTCTGGAAACCACCTTGTTCCTTAGCAGTGAGTGGCATATTTGGACCAGAGGAAACACTGAGGAAACACGTTGATGGGGGAGGGCAGGGGCTGCCCAGCATCGAGGCTCATCAGCACGAGGACATTGAGTCCAGAGAAAGGCCATGGAGCTGGGGAAGGGCCTGGAGAACAAACCTTAAGAGGAGCAGCTGAGGGACTTGGGGCTGTTTAGCCTGGAGAAGAGGAGGCTGAGGGGAGCCCTCATAGCTCTCTGCAGCTCCTGGAAAGGAAGTTGTGGTGAGGTGGGTGCTGGGCTCTTCTCCAAGTGACAAGTGGTAGGACAGGAGGAAATGGCCTCAAGTTGTGGGACATGCTTTAGTAGACAAGGAAGTGTTGTGCTGACAGTTGAACCTCATGATCTTAGAGGTCTTTTCCAACCTGAATGATTCTATGATTCTATAATATCAGGGAGAAACCCTCCCATGTGTGTATGGCAGCGACCCTGGGGCAATGCAGCTCCACCCTGCATGCAGGGGTCCTGCAACGGTGCTCATGGGTGCTTTTGGATGGGCAACCAGCCCTGGGTTACTGCAGGTCTCTCCCTTGCAGTAACCAGGGGTCGTGGTGCCCCTCCGAGCCACCTGGGAAGTAGAGCAGAAAGGAAGGAATCATCCTGGTATTTTGCTTTACTGCATCTCCAGCAGCTTGGAAATGCCCTCTGGGCTGGGACATTCCTAGAAACCAGCTTTTCTCCTTTGACATCCTTCCTTCAGCCTCTATGACTGCCCAGACTTGGATTCAGGATGAGCTGGATTTCTGATGTGCGGTGTTTGATCCCATTAATCAGCGAAGGCAGCACTGACAGATGTTGGCTCTGGTGATTAACCTGCTCCAGGAAAGAGCTGAGGCATGGCTGGGGTGAGCCCTGCTGTCACAGGGCCAGAGGCAGCACAGGAAACCCCAGACTATTTGCTCAAGTACCACAGTCCCTTTCCTTACACAGCTATTCCTGAATTCATATTGCAAAATGATCTCTGCCCACCTGGGGCTGGGGCTGTGGCCTGCAGGATATTCTCTGTGACATCCATGGAACCATAGAATCATGGAATGGTTTGGGTTGGAAAGGACCTCAAAGCCCATCCAGTTCCACCCCCCTGCCATGGGCAGGGACACCTCCCACTGGATCAGGGGGCTCCAAGCCCCATCCAACCTGGCCTTGAACACCAATTTGACTCCTGTTTTATCACAATTATGGCTTTCTGATGGGGTTTATTCACCCTCCCTTCCTCCCACTGCTCAGCTCCCCTTCCCCTGGCAGCCACCTTCCTCCCCACAGCTCAGCCTTCACCTTTCCCAGCGCTGGCTGTGAAACCGCTCGTCTCCACGAGGTGCCAGGAGAGGTCTGAATTACCGAGGCTCAGCCCAGCCCAGCTGATGGGGCGGGTGAGCAGGCACAGTCCTGGCTCCCAGCCCGGCTCAGCCTCTCTCTGTCCACACTTGCGCCTGAGCTCCGACAGCGATGCTGCTTGCCCTGGCCGGGACCATCCCCGTGCGGTGCCCCCGGGCTGGGCACTGGGGAGCCCTGAGGGCTACAGCCCGAGCTGCTCCATCCCTCCAGGCTTGGCCCCAGCGCCTGTGTGCAGGTGCAGTGGGGCTGGAGGCTGTCCCAGGGGTGGTAGTCCAGGGGCTAGGAGATCCCTTGGGTTTTGAAGATCCCATGTTCATAGAATCATGGAATAGTTTAGGTTGGAAGGGACCTCAAAGCCCACCCTGTTCCAACCCGCTGCCACGGGCAGGGACACCTCCCACTGGATCAGGGGGCTCCAAGCCCCATCCAACCTGGCCTTGAACACCTCCAGGGATGGGGCAGCCACCACTGCTCTGGGCAACCTGGGCCAGGGCCTCCCCACCCTCACAACATAACATTCCCTCCTAAAATCTCATCTCAATCTCCCCTCTTTCAGCTGAAAACCGTCCTATCCCTGCACTCCCTGATGAAGGGACCCTCCCCAGCTTTCCTGGAGAACCTTTCAGCACTGGGAGGCTGCTCTAAGGTCTCCGTGAAGCCTTCTCTTCTCCAGGCTGAACAACCCCAACTCTCTCAGCCTGTCCTTGTGTACGGGAGGTTCTCCAGCCCTTGGATCATCTCCGTGGCCTCCTCTGGATTTGCTCTAACAGATCGAGAGACCCTTGACAGGATTTTTCATTCCGCTCTCCTGATGGAGGATGGGAGCTCCGCGCTGCCGGCACCGGGCGGAGCCAGCGCTGGGCTGACTCAGAGCCTCGGCATCGGGCCGTGCCGGGATGGAGGCAGGGATTGCCCCTGCACAGCAGCTCTGCGTGTCGGCCCCAGCACGGCCTGTTTGCACACGCCAGCAAACATACTCTTGCCAGGCACGTCCTGTTTTCCTGCAGTTTATCACACCTGGACCATCCTGTCAGGATGGAGAGCTGCTTCGGGTGCCATGGGAAGGGGCAAAGGTGCTGGGTTTTGCTCCGGGATGCAGTGGGGCTGCTCAGCGTGACACGGGAACAACCCAGGACACAGGGATCCAGTTGGGAACGTAACACATCTCCCACTGCTCCTGCTCTGCGTGGCTCCAGCCCTGCCTCCCTCTCCTCACCTGGGCAGGGGTCATGTGCCAGCCCTGCCTTGCAACCCTCTTGCTCAAATCTTCCCTCTCTGCTCTGGCTGAGCCCGACAGCTTCACCTGAGCCCAGAGGGAATTCCCTGCTCCATGCTCAAGAGAGAATTTGGGCCATAGATAGGCTTTAGGAAGGGCCTTTGCTGGAAGCCCTGTGGGCCAAGCAGGGCTCCTGGGATATGGGAACTCACCACTAGCACCAGCACCAACACTGGTGAGGTCTATGGACCAGTGGACCACTCTGGACCTTTTTCTGGAGGTGTTTAAAAGGCAGGTAGATGAGTTTCTTAGGGATACAGTTTAGGAAGGGGACAGGTATGATTGGACTTGGTGATCTCAGAGGTCTTTTCCGACCTTATGATTCTATGATTCTGTGCTGAGTGCCTGGGTTTGAGGACACTCTGAACGCACTGGGATGAGCAGTGAGTCCCTCCTCCCCAGTGCCCCCACACAGGGCCCCATGCTGCTGGTGCTGCCTTGCACAATGAGGACCAATGTGGAGTCAAAGCAAGGACAGATGGTAAGAGCCTTGCAGTGCAGCTCTCCCCCTCGAGAGGAGCAGCCCCTTCCCTCCCCAGCCTGCTTTGCACTGCCCCATGCCTCGCAGCCCAGGCTGGGGTTACCCTCCTGCTCCTGCCAAGGGAAGAACCAGCCCTGCCATGCACCCAGCCTGGCTTGCAAACAGCTCAGGCATCCCATCCTGCCCTGGTGCTACAGGGAGTGGGCACTGGGCTGGATCCACCTCTTGCTGACCCAGGGAGAAAGAGACAGGAGCTTTTTGGGGTAACAGCAGCAGAAATGGAGCAGACGCTGGGCTGGATCCACATCTCACTTACCCAGGGATAAAGGGACTGCAGCTTTTTGGGGCAACAGCAGCAGAAATGGTGAGCACAAGACAGAGCCTGGCCGTCCCTGCTCTGCTGACTCGAGCAAGAGAGAAGGCACAGGTGAGGCCAAACACCTTGGTCAGCATTTGCCTTGCTCCAGTTCCTATTTCACTTACGAGGCAAAATCTGCCAGGGGTGTGAGCACATCCCTGTGCATCTCCAGCCGCTCAGCCCTGCCCCTCCAGCACACTCATCCCTGCCTACACACGGCAACTCCCTGAGGGCCAAACGCTGGCCACCAGCCAGCCCTCCTTCCCCTCTCGGCTGGCAGAGCCCAGCCCTGCCCCTGGGATTTGCCTCTTACAACACACTTGGCTGTGACAGTCGCCCTGCCCAGCCGGGATGGGAGCTGGCAGCGGGGCCGGCCACGCTCTGGGGTCCCAGTGCCCTGGTTCCCAAATCCTGGACCTGAGTGGGGACAGACTGGCCCTGGGGAAGGGGCAGCTTTGTGGGCGCAGCCAGGCTGCAAGGGGTGCAGGTCGAAGTGGCAGGGGGATGTTTGCGGGGACGCTTGGGGTGCCTGAGGTCCTTGGGGCATCGCAGCTGCCAAGCCCAGAGCCACAGCCCGTGCTTGCCATGTTCTGCAGCTGCCTGGCCCTCCCGTGCCCGCTCACACTGCACTGGGCTCTCCTGGTACCCCAGGGTGCAGGAGCAGTGCGTTCAGCTTGTCCCATGGCACCAGGCAGCACAGAGCTGCTCAGAACCCTATTCTTGCTGGGCCAGTGTGTTCCTGCCTGGCAGGGGTCAGGGAGATCTTGGCAGGCCGTTCCCTGGGGGTTTTGCTGGAGAACAGTTTGTCTGCAGCTCCTTCTTTTGGCTGTGAGAAGTCAGGGAGCCAGGAACCCACCTGCCCACAGACCTGCAGGGCCTCACTATTTTCTCCCAAGTAGTAAGTGACAGGATGAGAGGAAATGGCTTCAAATTGTGCCAGGGGAGATTTAGATTGGGTATTGGGAAAAATCCTTTACTGTAAGAGTGATGAAGCACTGGCAGAGGCTGCCCAGGACAGTGGTGGAGCCTCCATCCCCGAGGTGTTCAAGAAACGTTTGGCTGTGGTACTTTGGGTTTAGCGGGCATGGTGGGATTGGGCTGATGGCTGGACTGGGTGAGCTTGGAAGTCTTTTCTAACCTTAATGATTCCATGATTCTGAGAACAACAGCACCCCAGAGACAACACCAGGGATGTGCCCTCCCCAGGGACCCTGACTCCCCCAGCTCCCTGCACCGAGGCATCTGCAGGCACTGGTGTGGCCTGGGGCCTCCTGCCTGCTCCATGTGGATGTGCCCCCAAAGCCCCTCTCTCCACATGGGAAGGGGTTGCTGTGGCCCCTGAGTACAGGCATTGCTGTAACAGCGCTGCTCAGCCACCACGTGCTCAGCCTTCCTGGTGGCCACCATGCTCACCCCATGGCAAGGGGCTTCCCTGGATAATCAGGTCACAACAGAGCACTTGCTTTTCTGCAAGTGGCTCTGCTGCAGATTGTGCCGTGTTCATGCATGGGCAGAGCCACAGCAGCTCACCTGGATCTGGGGGCTGATGTGGGGCAGGAAGGGCTGGCAGGCTGAGCAGGTTTTGGGGGCACAGTGAAGGCCAGGGTCCACGTGCCAGGGCTTATGTTGGCCCCAAGACCGTGGCACCCCAGCTTGGCAGCAGGTTAGGGCTGGGTTTGGGTGAAAACCCCATGGAGCTGAAGTTAGATGTGGAGATGCTGCTCGGCTCCCTGGTTCTCCACCACCTTCCCCACCCACCAGGGGCTCAGATCTCGCTGGAAGCAAACAGAACCCAGGGGATGGGGGCTGCCCGGTGGTCCCCAGCAGTGGGAGACCCCCAGGGCTGGTGGGTGATGGGGTGCAGTGCAGATGCGTCAGCCCAGGGTTGTTTCAGCTGACGCGGCCGCCCTGCGCGTCCCTGCCGCAGCTTGCCCGGGCTGGGAGCAGCGAGGCGAGGGCCTGCCTGCGTTCCCTTCTCCTGTGTCAGCACCACCGCCGCCCTCGCGGGCGCTGCCGGCCGGGTGTGCCATCCCACTGCCCCAGGGAGACGCCAGCGCCGCGCTGCCTAATAAGGAAACCACTCGCTCCCTTCTGCTTGCAAAACACCTTGCACTTGGTGCTGCGCTGACGCTGCCCGTTCCCAGCAGCTCCCAGGAGTTGGTGGAGGCCAAAACAGCCTCTGTTACCCCCAGTTGGGCTGTAGCCAACAGCCCCATAACCTGCAGAGCTGATTGCTCTGAACCCTGGTAGGGTTGGTTGTCGGGGTCCCGGCGCCCCGGCTGCACAGCGAGGGATATGGGGAGGGAATCTGCAGCCTGAGGATGGGGCAGCCCCACACCGTGGGACCCACATGCCGTGCATGGAGCCCCCAGCTCCCAGACCCAGTGCTGTGGGAACTGAAGGGATCCCTGCCCAGCTGGCAGTGCCAGCTCTGCGCCGTGTGCTGCGCTGGCCTGGCTGGTGTGGACCACGTCCCTGGCCTTGCCGATGAGCCACGGGGCAGTGGTGGGCGCAGAGCCTCGCTGCAGTGATGCTCACACCCCTGCCACAGCTTTTGCTGGTGCTCAGCCCAGGCTGCTGTGGCACACACCAGGCAGAGCCTGCAGCAGGACAGCAGTCCTGGTGTCCCAGTGATCCCACCACAGCCTCAACTGGGTCACCAGCACAGGGTGGGAAATACGGCAGTGGCTGGAGGACAAAGCAGGCAGCTCCAGCGAGGGCTGTGCAGCAAAGATGGCTCGGGACACTGCCCGTGTCTCTCCATGATCATGGGGACAGGGAAAGGCACAGGGAACTGGAGGGATTTGGGTCTTTCCCAATGGTTTACCAGCCAGGAGGGACAGGATGTGTCCAAAGGGGCTCGGCCCTGTCTATAATTGTGGGAGCACTGGCTGTGAGCAGACAGAAGAGTCCTGGCCAGAAACAGCCCCTGCACCCCAGCAAGGGCCATGAGTTCCCCATCCCTCACAACAGCCCTGGATCCAAGTCCCAGGTCCTGGGCAGTCACTGGGGAGCCATCCCCAGTTGAAATGAAGGTGAAGGGCCTGGTTGGCCACCCATGAGGCTTAAATCTCTTGGGGACAGCAGTGCAAACCAGTCAGCAAGACCCCGAGGCTCCGACACTGTGGGAAACATGCTTGGAGCCCAGCTCTGTCGGGGTGCTGAGCTGCACCGCACCCCACACAGGGAATGAAGGCACCAGCCCTGCCTGGAGCCTGCAGGAGCTCCAGGGGCAGCAGGAGAGGGGACAAGGTTGTCTGCAGCACCCAGGACAAAGTCAACACGGGGCTGTTGGGAGCCCCCCGCGTCCCCTGAGCTCACTGGGATCCCTGGGCAGGGCTGTGCAAGTGGAGTTATTTCTCAGGAACTGGCTGATGGTGAAAGTTGTTTCCCAGGTGTGGCCTGGGAGGAATGTAAATCCCCTGGAGTCCTCATCTCCCCTGTAATTAGCTGGGCAAGTTTCAGCTTGGAGCTGGGTGGCCCCAGCCGCAGGCGTGGGAGCGAGAAGGGGTGAGGCAGCCAGCCCGTCCCCAGCACATGTCCCCTCCTGCCCCAGGAACGCGCCTGCTGACTCACGGGCACTGCATGGGTGCCAGGCCGGGAGGAGCACCCAGAGCTGGGGTGCTGGGGGGATACTTGTGCAGGCACAGAGACCCGTCTGCTCCAGCCTGGACATCCCATGGGGTGATCGAACACCCAGACGCTGCCCTTCCTGCCCAGACCCAGGGCATGGAGCTTTCTCCGTGCTGGAGCAGGCAGCGTCCTGCTCCTGGGTCTCAGCAAACCCAGGAGAAAGGTGGCTCCGTGGGTCTGTGGGACAGGTCTGGCCTTACAGGACACAGCATGAGCTTCAACCTGGTCCTTGCCCCAAGCACCCCTCACCCTCACCAGCTCTGCAGGAGCCATTCCCAGGACGTGTCCATTTATCCACTGGATGTATTTCTGGCAGCTGTGGGCCAGCAGATGCCAAAGTGCCTCAACTCGTGGGGCTACCAGAAAAAAGGGCCAGTGTGTGAGGCTGGCAGAGTCTCAGGGGAGGCCTGTGGAGCTGTACAGGTGGAGCCAGAGCACTGTGAGGGGGCCAGGCTGCCTCAGGACCCTGGCACGGCAGCTCAGGGCCAGGGTAAGCACGCTGAGGGCACCCCCAGAGGGGACCCACCTGGGAAACAGCTCTGAACTTCTCCTGCACACCATGACTGGGTCTGTGTGTGCTCGTGCTGTGCAATTGGTGACAGGCCAAGCAGAGCAGAGCCAGCCACCACCAAAACCTTGTGTTCTCCCAGTGTTGATCCCAAAACAGGGTTCTTCACCCACTGTGCTGGCTGTGTTAAATACCTGACAACCTTTTCTGATCAGAACTGAATAAAAACACATATTTGGACTCTGTGTGCTAACTGGATTTATGCAGACGGAGGGAAGAATCCCATTTTTGGGCCAGTGACGGCAATGAGGGCCTGCACGCTGCTGCCAGAGGTTCACTTCCCAGCAGCCTCTTGGCACGATGAGCAGTGAGGCGTGTCATGGAGTCAGCACTATGTACAGACACGCCTGCACACGCGTGTGCACACCCTCACACGCTTGTTCTCCCTCTTTTCCTCCCCTCTCCACCAGAGCTCTGCCTGGCAGGACACAGGTGCCAGCCCCAGGATGTGGTGGCTCTGCCTGCAGTGGGAGCAGAGCGAGGGCAGGACCTTCAGCACCGAGAGCCACATCCAGCCCTGCTGTGGTGCTCCATGCTCGGGCTCTCTGCAGGTGCTGCTGCTGTGCCCCACGTGTGTTGTGCCCCATGTCCCCCCCTACTGCAGGAGCTGCCTGCACTAGAGCAGCCCCAGCACCCTCTGCAAAGCCCAGCACGCTCTGTAAAACCCAGCACCTCCTGCACAGCTCAGCACCTCCCTGCACACCCCTTGCACACCCAAGCAGCCCTGCATACCCCAGCCCCTCTCTGCACAACCCTGCACAGCTTCTGCACACCCCAGCACCCCTTGCACACCCCATCAGTCCCCTTGCACTCCCCAGCACCCCCTACACAACCCAGCACCCCTTGCACACCCCATCAGTCCCCCTGCACCCCCTGCACACCCCCGCAGTCCCCCTGCTCTCCCTTGCACCCCCCTGCAGACCCTGGTGCATCTCAATGCAGCTTACACCGCCCTGTACCCCCCAGTGCACCCCACCCCTCCTTGCACACCCAGTCCCCGGTGCACCCCATCCTCACTCACACATCCCTGCGCCCCCCAACGCATCCCCGCAGCCGCCCCGCCCTCCCCGGGCCCCGCCCACCCCCGCCCACCGCGCTCTGTCCGGCCGCCACCAGGGGGCGCCCGTGCGCAGCGAGTGCGCCCTCCGGCACCGCCCGCCGCGGCGCGGGGCCCGCAGGGTCCTAGCGCGCACCCAGCCCGGGGAGGTGCGGGTCCCCGGTGCGGGTTCCCGGTGCGGGTCTCGGGTTCACAGCCCTGCGCGGGTCCTCGGTACTGGTCCCTGGTGCACAGGCCAATGCGGGTGGCCATGCACAGCCTAACGCGGATCCCAGTTGCGAGTCCCAGTGCGGGTCCTCAATGCGGGTCCCGGGTGCACAGCCCAACACGGGTCCCCTGTGCGGGTCCTCTCTGCGGGTCCTGGTGCACAGCCCTACGCGGGTCCCTGGTGTTAGTCCCTGGTGCGCAGCGCACTGCGGATCCCCGGCACGGTCCCCACCCCGCGTCCCGCGCACTCCCTGCCCAATTCCCCAGCGCACCCCGCATCCTGGTCCTCCCCGCGGGACCAAATGCGCCGCCAAGATCGAGGATGCCAAAGGATGCTCCGCCGGCCCCCAAGCCCTGCACCGCAAGGCTCCGGAGAGGGGGGGCGCGGGGTGTCCCAGCCCAGCCGAGCACCACCCGACACCCCAAACCAAGAGAGATCCTGGCCGTGCAGACCCGCACCTCCGCCATACAGTGCAGTGAGACAGGGATGGAGCTGAACCACCCGCATTTGCTCTTCCCTGCAGTGCCTGGTTGAGCACAGTTATTTGGGTTTAAAAAAAAACCCCAAAACAACACCCAACAAATAACAGAGGCAAAAGAGCTGATTCCAAAGCTGCAGCTCATAATTACTGTTGCATATCAGGAGGATCAGCCGTGCTCCAGGCGAGAGCGCAGCCCAGGCAGGTAATTGCCTGATGCCAGACACCCAGCTGACAGCTGCCTTTGTCTGCTCGCTTTGAACTCCGCTACAGAAAATCATTAGTGCTGCGAGGTGGAGCCTGGAGTGCAGCCAGAAGCCTTGCGGGGCACAGCGAGGGAGGAGCAGGGTCCCAGTGGATGCTGCAGCAGGGGCTGGCAGAGCCACAGTTGGGGTGGTGAGCCTGGGGTTCTGGTCCTCGAAGGAGGCAGGGATGGATGTTTACATCTGGGGACCACTGGTAGCCAGGACTGTTTCAGTCTTGGTAATAAATTTCTTCAGAAAGCTGCCTGCCAAGTACAGATTAATGAGTGGCCATGTCTTTACAACAGCGCAGCCCAGCTGCAGGGACTGCTTTGGGGTAGGGTGGTGCATCTCCCCAGGGTGATGGCTCAGCAGCCCCCTCCCATCCCAAAAGCCGTGGTTGCCTCCTGGGAGCGCTCCCTCTCCGTCCCCCCCATGTGCAGACCCCACTCCATGTGGGCCACGGCGGGAGCCTTGCAGCCTCCTCGTGGGCAACAGCCACCGCAGCCATCAAGCCTTGAGGAACAACAGAGAGTGGGGTTGGGAGGGGAGCAGAACACATGGCAAATCCCACTGGAGGGGCCACACCAGAGTCCTCCTCCAGAGGGGCTCAAACTGAGAGCCAGGGTCCCACCTGGGGAGAATGCAAGAAGAGCACAGGCTGTGGGGCTCTTCCCATCACTCGTTCCCACCCTCCTGTGCCATCAGGGCTGTTTGCATGGGGTGGGTCTGCACAGAGGCCGAAGAAAGCCGGAGGGCACTAAGTGCCAGCAGAGGGTGCCATGGAGGAGTCACAGGGCTGGTGGAACCCCTGTCACCAGCAACAGGTTTGGCACATCCACCTGGAGTCGTTTGGCGTGTTGGGCTGCACCCCAGAGCAGGGAGAAAGCCAGGATTCCTGCCCATCTGCGAGCACAAGCATCTCCAGGCTGATGCCATACCTGCCTCATCCCAGCATCACCGTCACGGGTGTCCCCAAGCCGTGGTTCCCATCTGTGGCCTGGAGTCACTGTGGGTGCAGTGGGTGTGGGCACAGAATAAATGCGGGAGTCGCTGTTTGTTGCCCTGCAGTCAGCATGGGAAAGTACATGTGCAACTCTCTGCCTGCTCAGCGAGGGCAGAGGAATGAGCAGACAGGGTGTGATCGTGTTTCCACACCAGCAGAATGAGACACGAGGAGATGCAAGAGTTGTTCGCTATCTGGAAGGCAGGCACTGAAAGAAGAACGTGGGAAACTCCAAAGGTTGGAGTTTGCTGTGGAGATGGAGCTAAAGCAGCTGGTGATCTCTTGGCAGCCTGGCTCTGCTCAGACACAAAAAATGTGCTTTTGTCTATAGTAAAACAAGCAGTGATTTGTTGTCCATCTGTCCTTCCTTCACCAGCCAGAGTGACTCTGGTCATGCCTCTGACTGCAGCTCAGAGGGATGCACAGGGAGAGCCCTGCTCGCCCCGAGGGCTCCAGACCAGGGAATCCCCAGCTCTGGTTGGTGGCTCTGCATGTTGTCACTGGCCTGAGCCTGAGCTGGAGCACATGAGCTGGGATGTGACCTGCGAGCGCTTTCAGGGGTACCAGGGAGCTGAGCTGCTCACAGCCATGTGCTTGCTGGAACAGGTTCTTTGCCCCTGAGCAGAAGAGCTGATCTGATCCTTGGAGACAAGACTGGTTGTGATCAAAATCATTCAGCATTTTGATTGCTAAGACATGCCAGCAGTGCTCAGACCACCTTCGGCTGGCTGAGCTGACAGCATGATGGGCAGTCGCAGCACTTGGGTGGCTGTGAGGATGAAGAACTGCTGCAGGACCTGGGGGAGGAGCTCGAAACATCTGTTCAAACATCTTGTGCCAGACAGGTCCGCGATCCCCGAAGCCAAGCAGAGATAACTGCATCACCCCCTGCTGCCGAGCCCCTTGGCTGAGCTCCTCCTGCAGCTGCGCCACGGAGCGTGTGAACTCGCTGCGTCCGCAGCGCTGATTCACTGGGAATCACTCCCGTAGGGGGATCTCCTTGGCACATGCTGTGCCCAAACGGGCAGAGCGGGTCTCAGACTGGGGAGTGGGTCTGTGCTCCACCAAGGTGCTCACTGCTGGAGGTGGCTTGTGAAACGTCAAATGACGCAGGGCCAGGACCTCGCCTGGTGCGCTGTGAACAGCCTGGGGCACGGGACAACACAGAGCAGCATCACCCTCTTCCTCATCCACCGAGAGGAGAGAAAGGCCTGTTGAGAGCCCAGCGTGGCCCTGAAGAAGGGCTGAGGATGGAGGTCTCACAGGCAGAGCAGGCTCCAGCTTCACCACTGGCAGGACCCAATCTGGAGCCCAGAGGACAACACACAGTCACTCCCTGTATCTTCCCTCCCAATGGTCCTTCACCCTGCTGGCTCCATTGATGCCTCCTCCTCTTCTACAGCTGGAAGGGACGAGGCTGTGCTGCCCGTGTCTCCTCCAGCCTGCAGACAGCAGGGGATCATCAGGGTGAGCATCACCCATCACCCTGCAGCTGGGGCCAGCCGTGGCTCGCTGCCTGGTGGCTAAAACGCCCTGAGCCTGCCCAGAAGGGAGTTTCCACTGCACACACACTGTGAAATTTCCTTTCATGGTAACAGATCTGAGATTGCTTTTTTCCAGATAGTGGGAGGGGGCTGTCAGGACACGTCCTGGTGGATGATAAAGTATCAGCAGCTGAGATACAAACAAAGACAGCACTTCTCACTCCACACCTTGATATATTTGTTACCCATCTTGGTGTTTTTCAAGCTTACAGAGCAAACCTATCAATAAGGGGAGAGCCTGTGCCTGCTGTTCCTTACTCACAGGAGATGTCTTTCCCAGGGTTGCATCCTTCAGGAAGTTTCTACTGAAGAGAGTTTCTACTGAGCCATGAAATGTGCTCAGGAGAAGCTGGCCCACAAGGGAAAACCAATGACTCCTAATTAGCTCTTATTAATGGCATTAAAAGCACAATTAAGTGCTGTAGCTTGAGGCAAACGCAAGGCACTGACCCTGGCCTTTCACACCAGCCCTCACCACTCTGGGTTACCCTGTGCACTGCTTGTCCATAGAATTTCACCTCCCTTCCTATGCAAGCCGGGCAAGCTCGGTTCTTCCTTTCCCCCTGCAGCATGGGAGGCAGAGATAGCATCTCCAGCGTGCTTTGCACTGGAACAGACTCTGATACCATCTCCTGTGTGGGTTTTTTTTTTTATCTCAAGGGAATTTATTGTGGGTGAGTGTTTCAGGAGAGCCTGGGAGACTGAATTCTTCTGGTAACAGAAAATAGCTCAGGTGGTTCATGTTCCTCTCTATAATTGTGCCCTGTCGACAGAGCTGGCGCAAGAGGAACTTTGTACTAAGGGCTTTCTTGTAAGAGTGGGGCCAGTTTGGGGGGGTAGGAGCTCAGCCAGAGGTCAGGGCAGCAGCTGACTGGCAAGAACATTGATCAGCAAAGACCCCACAAGGCTGATAACGCAGGGACATCACCAGATCTCCTCTTAGGCTGCCGTGCCAGCTGCAATAAAGGAGTTATACACGGGCTGAGGTGGTGATAATGCAGAAGGAAGAGCCCTCTATCCAGGTGTTTCTGCCTGTGTGGCTGTAGCAGGGCTTTGCCTTGGTTTAGGGCAGTTGTCACCTCCAGGCTGACACATAACTTGGCCTAAAATGTGGGGGTGACCTGAGCGAGGGGACAGAACTCACTGTACAGTGTTTGGCCCATGTTGGGGGCCCACGGCCACCGCAGGGATCGCCTGGAGCAAGAGGGCGTTTGTGAGAGCAAACACGAGCAAAGCAAGCACATCTGGAAGAGCTCAGAGCAGGGGAGGCCAAGGGGAGGCTCTTGAGCACAGCTCCCACACGATGATGGTTGGGTAATCCTGACCCCCGCTGCAGTGGGAAGCAGGCCAGCAGGAATGCTGATCTGCACCCTGTGCTTGCCCCAGGACTGCTGAGCAGTTGCCTGCTCGCTCTGCCAGTGGGTTACTCCCTGGTCCCCTCCTTTCCCCAGCTCCCTGAAGGACGGGACACGTGTGAATCCCAAATCCCCACATTTTGCAGTTTAGGGAGACAAAAAATCCAACTCCGAAGCCAATCAGTGCCCAGAGCCCTCGACTAAGGGGATCTGGAGTCCCTTTCTGGTTAAGTTGCTTCCTCTGTGGCTACCCAGAAAAATCACACTGCCTCTCCCAGAGCCGCTAAAGAAAAGAACGTGACTCCCTATTAAGTCTTTGAGATCTAGCAGTGATGCAGGTAAAGTGTTGTTGTTATTGTGTCCTTCAGGGAACAGATGAAAGAAAGGAGGCACCTTGAATTACCAAGGGTGAGGCTCTGAGAACATTTTAGCAGCTCCAAAATCAGTTAAGTACATTAGAATGTGAAAACAGCCAGAGGGGCTGCGGGAAGGAAGGAGATCATCACAGGAGAGAAAGCACAAAAGGGCTCCTAATCCCTATAACTCCCTTTCTCTACCTCACAGACACCTCTGCTAAAAGGAAAAATAACTTCTCTTATCCGTGGATGACATCGCTGGAGCCAGGCTGGGTGTGCAATTTTCCACTGTACACAGCAAGACCTGGCACCACAGCACTAAAGGGAGGGTTTTTTTATTCCCAACAAAGGATAAAACAGTGCAGTTTCTCCCTTCCTCATTCTCTGCTGCTTCTTTTTCACGCTAATACCTGTCCAGCCGCATTGCCGTGATCGCTGTGTCAATCCCTTAACAGCGCGATGCAGGTGTGGCCATGGTGGGGGGGCTGCATTGTCTCACCCCTTCACCTCCTCTTCGTGGTCCTGTTTGGACCCTCTGCTCTGGAGATCTCACCCCTCACTGTTTGTGTGTTGTAGAATCATAGAATAGGATCATAGAATCATCTGGTTGGAAAAGACCTTTGAGATCATTGAGTCCAACTGTACCTGTCCACTTACTAACCCATGTCCCTCAGAAACTCATCTACCTGTCTTTTAAACACCTCCTGGGATGGTGACTCAACCCCCTCCCTGAGCAGCTGTTCCAGTGCCTGAGAACCCTTTCAGTGAAGAAATTTTTCCTAATGTCTAGTCTGAACCTCCCCTGGGGCATCTTGCTTTGCCCATCACTACTTTTGATACCAGCACTGCTGGCCCTGCATCATGTCTTGCAGCTGCAGATGTGCAGGAAGAAGCACATCTGCAGGCAGGCACAAGCATTGATAAGGATTGATTATACTCATCCCATCAGGAATTGCATGTCATGCATCCTGGCAGGGGCTGTCTAATGCAGCCCCAACTCCTTTTGTCTGATTTAGACTATTTAAGCATTAAAATCTGCCTCAACAATGAGAGAGGAGAAAGTTTTTAGCTCCTCTTAGGAGTCACAGAGTGTTTCTAAGGATTTTGTGAAAGGTGAGGCAGCTGGGAAACATCAGGCATCTTCCTTTAAACTGCCTGGAAAACCACTGTTGTAGGGACTTTCCAGTGTCTGGAGAGATTCACCCCAGACCAGTACGTAAGCAGAAATTACTGGAGTTTCCTCTCTTTTGAGCTACAAGACTTCTGCCAAATATGGTATCAGTACATAAACACCACCAGGTCTGTGCTTGTCCTAGGATAGAGGTCCTGACAGGAAAATTTCCATCAGCCCATGTAAAGATTATGGATGCACAGAGGTCTGGAGTCGGCAGCTTTTGTTGGCTTTAGACTCTTTAAAAAAGCAAATAAATGGAATTTTAGATTTTTTAATGACATAAGACACTTGCAGTCGACTTGGCACATGAGAGAGGATTCAGGAAGGAGCAGCGGGGCGGAGGTGGAGTGAGAACCTCTGTGTCTCAGGTGCAAGAGTGAAGTGCTAAAACGTAGCCGTGAGCGAGGAGCCTTTGCTCTGAATCACGGCGGGTGCTGGGAACTGAAGCGGAAGGCGAAGATCCTCGGTGCTCCGCGGTGCATCTGGTGGGAAGTGACAAAAGACATGAAACCAGGGAGAGAAAAATGATGATACTGGGATTTGGCTCAAGCTGTCAGGGGTGACGAAAAGCGCGGGCAACGCCTCCTGCCCGGGCTATAAAGGGCTCCCCGTTGGGGGAAGCGAGCGCTCGCTGTCTGCGCTGCAGAGCTGTCTCTCTCTCTCTCTCTCTCTCTCTCTCTCTCTCTCTCTCTCTCCCCAGCCCTCCAGTCTCCACCAGCCCTCGCCATGAGCACCACTGTCAGGCAATTCTCCTCCTCCACCTCCCTCAAGGGATTTGGGGGCCCCGCTGGAGGCTCCAGCAGGCTTTCCTCCGTGCGTGTTGGAGGAGGAGGCTACAGGGCCCCCAGCGTCCACGGAGGCTCCAGCAGCTACTCTGTCTCTTCCCGCGTTGTCTCGGGGCTTGGAAGTGGCTACGGGGGCAGCTACTGCAGCAGTGTAGGAGGTGGCCTTGGGGGGGGCTTTGGGGGTAGCTATGGGGCTGGCTTTGGGGCTGGCTTTGGAGGTGGAGATGGTGTCTTCCTGGTTGGGGAAAAGGAGACGATGCAGAACCTCAACGACCGCCTGGCCGCCTACCTGGACAAAGTGCGTGCCCTGGAGGAGGCCAACACCGACCTGGAGGTCAAGATCAGGGAATGGTACAAGAAGCAGGCGCCTGGTCCAGAGCGTGACTACAGCCCCTACTACAGGACCATCGAGGAGCTCAGGAACAAGGTAGGATGCTGTGGTTAACACTGTGGGATGTCTTGTTACCAGAGAGGAAGCAGGAACACTGACTGCTCCCTCTGCCATTAGTAAGCACGAATGATGTCGTAAGAAGTGTCTCAGATGCACATGCAGAGGGCCCGGCTGGGAATTCAGAGATGTCTTAATGTCACCTTTGGATTGCATCCTTCTAGATGGAGCAAATGGCAGTTTTCACTGGAAGAAGCAGATCTAAGAGAATGTAATGCAAAAATGAAGAAGGAGAGACAAGTCTGTGTTGATAACGCAGGGGTTTTTGAGTTTCAAATAAATGTGCAGGGAAAGTTGTAGGTGCTGAAGAATTTGCCAACTTGTTTCAGCTTCTCACATTGATGTGATTTAGGTACTAAAGAGAAAACAATGGAACTGACCAATAATGAGTTTTTCACCTCCTTTTGGCAATCACTGCTCCAGAGCCAGGCTCGTTGCCAACACTCCCAGGCAGCTCTGGAGGGATTTCTCTCTCCTCTGATTTGATTCCCACCACCAATTTTGGGAGGCAATGCTCAAGAGTTGAGTTTCTTCTTCTCTGTTCCTTCCTACGTGTGGATTGCCCCCAGTGAACATTAAGGAAGGCAGAGTTCAGCCAGAGCTGCAGGAGAGCTGGTAAATGATGCAGGGAATCATTTTCCCTCTCTCTCCTGATGTTCTTTCAAAATCTGACTGGAATCTTCTCCCAATGTGCTTTATTTGCTCCTGGTTTTTGTAGTATAAAAATCAGAAGCTGTAGGCACCTGTTCAGTGCATTTTGCTCCATTTCCACAGTCAAAACATTAAATCCATTCCAGAAAAAATGAGCACAAGGTTTGCCAAGCAGGAGCATCCTGCTGGTCCATGTCTTCTGCCAGAAGACATCGATGCTGTGCATTGGGGAGCAGGTGATTCTTCCTTGCCCCTTGCATAACCAGCACATACCCAGCAGCATGGGAACAAATGCTGCCAGGAGATCTCACACAGCTCACATGGCTTCACTCTGCCTTTTGAAATACTTCCAGAAGGGTTTTTGGAAAGGGAGGTTGCAGAGTAACCAGCCCCTTCCTGCTGTCGGTCTCAGCTGTGTCTCATCTGTCCTGGTTCAATATACACCTCTGCTAAGGAAACCACAATCTTCCCCAAAACTATTCCTGTCCCAACAGTCTCACTCCTGCTCCCAATGCTTGGTAAGACAGGAGATGTTCCTGACACTCATTTGGTGCCTTTGCTTTATCCTCCACGCTCCAGGTCCTGATGACCACAGTCGACAATGCTAACCTCCTCCTGCAGATTGACAACGCCAGGCTGACAGCTGATGACTTCAGGACCAAGTAAGCCACACTTCCTGGGAAAATGGAACAAAGTCTGCAGAGATGTTTGATGAAATGGGGAGAAAATCCCACCCAAATCCCAAAAAGGCAATGTGGAAACAAAGCCTTCAAAATTCCTGTGTGGAATGAGCTCTCTGGTACAGAGGGAGAGCTTCCACTGTGCTTCTGCTGTGCCTTTGACAGCAGAGCCCAGACCCAGTAGCAAGGTCCATAATGTCAGGGTCAAGGTGATGCTCTGGATGCTGTTGGCACTCTTTTGTCTTCTGCTCCCCTGCATTCACCACCAGAAGGTTGTCCATGCTCCGGTGGGGTTGTGTTTATTGATACAATGCCAGCAGCGTGGAAGAAGTGAATAATAAACTGAATTGCTCTGTTCCCAGCATGACAAGGTCCTGTGCAACCTTCCTGACTGCTCTTGTGTCCCCAGGTTTGAGACGGAGCAGGCTCTGCGCGTGAGCGTGGAGGCCGACATCAACGGCCTGCGCAGAGTCCTGGACGAGCTGACCCTGGCCAGAGCTGACCTGGAGATGCAGATCGAGAACCTGAAGGAGGAGCTGGCTTATCTGAAGAAGAACCACGAGGAGGTGAGCACAGAGCAAGGCTCAGAAAGTCCAGCCTGAACCCAGAAATAATAGGTCTGGTCCAACCTTTAAGACTGTGCTGAGTTTTGAATTGCTGAGAGGGAAGAAGAGAAGAGCTGGTAGATAAGTAGAGATGATGCATTTGGGATAACAGTGCATCCTCTCCAGAGCTCACTCACCCCTTCTTATGTCCATAGTGTCCAAAGTAGCAGTCAGAGATTTATCAACAGCCCTAGCAGCTTCAGCCCTGGAAAGTCAATCTCCTGAGAAATGAAGCAACATCAGGCTCTGATTTATTCTCTGAAAAATTCACTCAGATGGAGATTTCTTAAGAATTTTGACTATTTTGTTTGTGATTGTGGAGCAAAAACCCCAGTTTGCTCCCTGTTGATCCCCCTGAGAAATAAGTGCCAACTGTCTTTCCTGAAAAACTCTCTCTTGAGAGGAACACTCTTACAGGTTGCTTTTTGGATTGCATGAAGATGGGTTTCTCTTTTCTGGCAGGAAATGAATGCCCTGCGTGGGCAGGTGGGCGGAGAGATCAGCGTGGAGATGGATGCTGCTCCTGGAGTCGACCTCACCAAGATCCTGGCGGAGATGAGGGAGCAGTACGAGAGCCTGGCCGAAAAGAACCGCAGGGACGCCGAGCAGTGGTTCTTCACCAAGGTGAGCTGGGGCTCCAGCAGCACCAGCAGGATGAGAGGGGCTCCAGGCTGTGCCTGCTCGCTGCTGCTGGAACCCCACGGTTTTGCCTTGTTGCAGACAGAGGAGCTGAACCGGGAGGTGGCCATCAACACCGAGCAGCTGCAGAGCGGCAAGACAGAGATCACAGAGCTACGACGGACAATCCAGAGCCTGGAGATCGACCTGCAGTCCCAACTCAGCACGGTACGAGAGGCTGGTTCCCCTCAGGGTGGGGAGGCACGGCCAGGGGATGCACGGGAGCTCCAATCCCTCCCAAACTTCTTCCTCCCTGAACCTGTCCCTCTCCCCCGCACGCAGAAAGCGGCGTTGGAGGGCACCCTGGCCGACACAGAAGCCCGTTACGGCACCCAGCTGGCCCAGCTGCAGGTGCTGATCAGCAGCGTGGAGGAGCAGCTGGCCGAGCTGCGCTGCGACATGGAGCGCCAGAACCAAGAGTACCGGGTGCTCCTGGACGTCAAGTGCCGCCTGGAGCAGGAGATCGCCACGTACCGGCGGCTGCTGGAGGGCGAGGACGCCCAGTACGGAGAGGGGCTTTGTGTGGGAGGGCTCAGCGGGAGGAGATGGGCAACAGCAAGGGAAAGGAAAAAGGAACAACCTGCATTCCTGGGGGGATGCTGCGATCCCATTCCTGACCCGTGGAATGCAACAGGCTCTCCCTTGTCAGCCCTACTAGAGGTTGTCTCAGTGCTGCAGCATCACTGGGATCCACTTCCCATCCCTCCAGTGTCAGTGTGATACTGGGGAAGGAGAGGGTACCACTGCTTCTTGTAGCAGCAAGCATGCTTGCTGCCTTTGTGCCTGAGTCCTCATGGGACACCAACATCCCTTCCATTTCCTTCCTTCAAATTTTGACACTAAGCAGTTTCCAGAAGGCATTTTAGTCCCATACTGGTACAAGAAGAAATTGCAAGGTTTAAAATAATGATTTTGTCTTAGATCCTACTCACTTTTTTCCTGTTTCTCACCATCCTTCCTCTTCTCTCCTCCTGCAGCATGGCTTCCCACTACATCTCGCAGCCTGTGAAAGAAGGTAGGAACATGTCTTGGCTGAAGCACTGATCACACATAGCTCTGTCACACCCTTAGACACCTTCTTAGTACAGACACTTCTCACTAATTTACTAAAATTACTATTTTATTATTGTATTTTCAAATTGTGAATTGACATAAATTCACTCTTATGCTACACCAAAATGTGTTTCAGAGATTATAAGTGCAGACTGAAACAAAGAGGGTTTCAGAGGGCAATGAAGATGATCCAAGGGCTGGAGCACCTCCTGTACAAGGACAGACTGAGAGAGTTGGGGTTGTTCAGCCTAGAGAAGAGAAGGCTCTGGGGAGACCTTAGAGCAGCCTCCCAGGGGCTCCAGGAAAGCTGGTCTTGATCAGGGAGTGCAGGGATAGGATGAGGGGGAATGATTTTCACCTGAAAGAGGGGAGATTGAGATGAGATCTTAGGGAGAAATGTTTTGCTGTGAGGGTGGGGAGGCCCTGGCCCAGGTTGCCCAGAGAAATGGTGGCTGCCCCATCCCTGGAGGTGTTCAAGGCCAGGTTGGATGGGGCTTTGAGCCCCCTGATCCAGTGGGAGGTGTCCCTGCCCATGGCAGGGGGGTGGAACTGGATGGGCTTTGAGGTTCCTTCCAACCCAAACCATTCCATGATTCTTTGATATATTAAAGTATTCAGAGGCAGGGACGTGGTGGTTCTATTTGGTTTCTAAGGCAGTTGTCAATAACAATGATCATGAAATTCTTTAAGGCACATTCTCCTGTTTCCCTGGTAATAATGGTTCCTCCTTTCTCCATTGTAGGACCTGTCACTACCCGTCAAATCCGCACAATCTTCGAGGAAGTCCAGGACGGGAAGGTGATTTCCTCCCGCGAGCAGATCACCCAGGCTGCCCTCTGAGGTGCTGCAACCTCCCACAGCAAAGCCAAAGAAGATCTCAGCTTTTATGCTCTGGCTATGGAGATCATGAAGAGCATCTTCTCTTCTTATCACAGCCCTGCTTCCCTCACCCTTTCTCCAAGCGCTGCGCCACGCTCAGAAATCAAATAAAGCTTTTCTTCGTGCTTGTGCAAAGCTGGGTCTTGTCTTGTTGCTCTGAAGAGCCAGACTGTCCCACTCCGGAGCTGTAGGACAAAGCTCCTCTCTGGAAGGAGTCATATTCTCCATCTTTGGTACCTGGATGGTGGGGCCAGTGCACCTACACTTCCATAATCCCAGAGACCTCGCTGTTTCAGTGGAGAGAGCTGATGTGGGTGGAGGTCTAGAAAGGAACTGATCATATGCTCATGGGAGGTGAAACTTGAGAGCCTTTGTGTTTCGTCTCAGATTTAGCACTGGGACTTTCAGGTTGGCACAAAGTGATGCTGCCCCTGCTGCAATGAATGGCAACAGCAGAGCTGAAGCTTTTACCTCAGGGAGTCCACATGGCCACGACCCTGCGAACGATTCCCTGTCCAGCTCTGCCTCTGCAGTTTAAGTGAAGTGAAATTAAGCCATAGATTCAGCCTGGAGAAGAGAAGGCTCTGGGGAGACCTTAGAGCAGCCTCCCAGGACTGAAAGGGGCTCCAGGAAAGCTGGGGAGGGGCTCTTGATCAGGGATTGCAGGGATAGGATGAGAGGGAAAGGTTTTGAGCTGAAAGAGGGGAGATTGAGATGAGATCTTAGGGAGAAATGTTTTCCTTTGAGGGTGGGGAGGGCCTGGCACAGGTTGCCCAGAGAAGCTGTGGCTGTCCCATCCCTGGAGGTGTTCAAGGCCAGGTTGGATGGGGCTTGGAGCCCCCTGATCCAGTGGGAGGTGTCCCTGGATGGGCTTTGAGGTCCTGTCCAACCCACACCCTATGATGTGGCAGGGATACACTGGCTGACAGCCCTCAAGAAATACAAACTCAGCTTAGTTCAATTCTTGCTTCCAATGGCACCACTAAAGGGCGAGGAAAACCAGTGATGGGAAGTGGTGGGTTTGATCTGTACAAGCAAAATAAGAATCAGAGTCCTCTGGGAACTATTTCTGGCACTCCCTGGCTGCCAGTGGCTGTTCCTGATGCAGCAATTCACACTGCTGTCAGCTGGCCCAGCTGTTCCTGGAAAGCCAGTTCAGACACATTCTTGGCTGGATTCTTTGCCATTCATTACTTCATAAATCCAACTTCCTAATCAATGGGATGGTTCAGAGAAACGCTGCTGGATGTGTCTCAGAGTAGAGTTGGCCATGCAGCTTTAAGACTCTTTTCTGGAAAAACTGCCTGGACTTTATGGGGAGATAAGAGATAATTCAGGATTTTTTCAGAACAATGAAATGATCCCCACAGTGCATGGAATTATTAAGGTTGGAAAAGACCTCTAAGATCATGCTGTCAGCCCAACCCCACTGTGCCTACTAAACCATGTCCTGAAGTGCCACCTCTAGACATTTTTTGAACCCCTCCAGGGATGGAGACTCCCCCACTGCCCTGGGCAGCCTCTGCCAGGGCTTCACCACTCTTTCAGTGAAGAAATTTGTCCTGATATCTAACTTAACCCCCTCCAATGCCACTTGAGGCCATTTCCTCTCATCCCATCAGTTGTTTACTTGGGAGAAGAGCCCAGCACCCACCTCATCACACCCTCCTTTCCAGGAGCTGCAGAGAGCGATGAGGTCTCCCCTCAGCCTCCTCTTCCCCAGACTAAACAGCCCCAGGTCCCTCAGCTGCTCCTCAGACGTGGTGGCAGGGCAGGCGTGCAGGGTCTAGAGGCATTCCATGCTGCAGCCATGCAGTTCTGCCCAGTGGTGGCAGGGGCTGTGCCCCCACTGTCCATGCAGAGCAGATCCTCCAGCCTTGCAGAGCATCCACTGTGCACCCTGGGCAGCAGCTCCGAGCTGCCAGCATCTACCAAACATGTGGTAGACACAGCTTTGGTTTTGAAGCTTAAGGCTGCTGAACAGTGACCTCCTTTCCACACAGATTCCACCACAGGACACGTAAACACAACCCAGTAAAGAAGTGCTGTGGTCAGGAGAACATCTCCCACCGCTCTACCACTGCGCATGCTCCCAGTTCATTGCACAAGGGCCATAAGGAAATAACAGGGTAGGATTCCTGATGGGAGGCTCTTCCAGCCCCAGCAGCTCTGCATCCTACAGAGTGCTCTCTCTCTGCTCCTGCACCCTTGAATGAGCCAGAGGGGCGTCCCCTGAGGGGTGCTCCATGCCCTGGAGCAGCCCAAACTCAGATGCCTGAGAAGGGTGGGGACAGACACAGTCAGCGGTTCACCCTTGGGGCTTCATCCTGCATTCTCCCCACGGATGGTGCAGGGACCACCAGCACCTCTCACAGCTCCTTGGAGCCCCCGTGGTGCTCGTGCCCCAGTGCTGGGACACCCTGTGCAGGGATGCTGAAGGTGCCTCACTGGGATTCATCCTCACTTCACGCTTCTCCCCTGGAAAGGTCTGGGCACACCCGTGTTGCTATAGAAACAACAAATAACACTTTGCTAATGAAATCCCCTGTTTTAATTACTCCTGCTACTGCAAATCGTGAGGGAGGTGTGGAAAACAGATGCTGATTCTCTCCTGCTGTAAGCATTAATAATCAGCCCTGACCTTAAGCAACCTGGTGAGGAGGGAGCTGCGGGTGGTGGCTCATGCAGACAGGCAGTGGCAGCTTGAGGCCGGTTTCAGACAGTGGTGTTTCACCCCAGGGAGATGATCTGACTTCTCAGGCTACACTGAGCTCATCTGACCTTAAAGACCACTCAAGGTGTAGCTTTTTCAACTCATTTTGGGAAACTTCCCTACGAGAATTCGATACCAGGGCAAACTTCATCAGCGCACTACAATAAACAGAGAGGTGTTCTCATCCAGGTATTTTCATCTCAGGGAGTGCAGGGATAGGATGAGGGGGAATGGTTTTCAGCTGAAAGAAGGAAGATAGGGATGAGATCTGAGGAAGAAATGTTTTCCTGTGAGGGTGGGGAGGCCCTGGCCCAGGTTGCCCAGAGCAGTGGTGACTGTCCCATCCCTGGAGGTGTTCAAGGCCAGGTTGGATGGGGCTTGGAGTCCCCTGATCCAGTGGAAGGTGTCCCTGCCCATGGCAGGGGGTGGAACTGGATGGGCTTTAAGGTCTCTTCCATCCCAAACCATTCTCCAATTCTATGATCTCCCAGGTCTGATTTGTATGTTTGGACCAGAACTTCATTTCCATTTTCCTCCTGAAGTAAGACAGAATTGCATGGTAAACACCAATGTCCTACCATGAAATGTCCTTACACTGTAGAAATGGCATTTGGATTTTGAAAGGTGTAAAAACCAGGCTCAGAGTGTGCCTGTGCTCTTGAAACAGAGGCAGAACCTAATTTATTAATAGTCAACCTTTTAATTTCAAGAGAGTGTGATACAAACAATACGCAGTCATTTGTGGTTGTGTTCAATGGGAGGTCATGCAAATAACATCTTAGAAATTTTAATATGTTGTTTTAAGTCTTAATTAACACCTCATGATTTTAATTGCTGCCTTGTGGTATTATCAAAATATCACAGGTATTTTGAGCAATGTGGATTTTTACGATGCAGTGGTTAAATAGGAAACAAAAGATGAAAGAAAAGGTAATTCTATCTAAAGAACAAACATGCTGTGAACCCCGTAACGCCGTGACAGTTCTCCATCTTCCATGTGGGAAGCTGATTATCCTGGGTGGCTGCTCCAAAAGGGTTTGCTCGTGTCAAGGCTGAGGGTTTGGACTCGCACGGGGGCTGTTTTGTCACCGATGTCCCCCCTTTCTCCGTGCCAGCACTGGGCACAGTGGGGACAGCCCGGGAGCTGTGCCCTTTTTTGCATCACCTGGGTGAAGGGGAGGAAATGAAGTTGGGGAGAAAGCACATTCCTCAGAGATACCAGTCCCAGCCGCCCCCGCGCTGCTGCGCCTTCGCCATCTGCACCTGGGGAAGGTGAGCAGAAAGTGGGCGTCTGCTGGCCCCGCGCCCGTCTCCTGGCGCTCACGCGACAAGAAGATGCTGCCGCCAAGAGAGCCAATCCATCCTCTGGCCAGAGCAAACACGGTGCAGATTCCAGTTCTCTGGCTCTCCAAGCAGAGCAGACTTGTCTCCGTGCACCAGCGATGGGAGCATCGCTAGCAGTGCTTCTCCCGATATCCAAAGACACATCCCCACTCCTGTACTGTTCCCAGCCTTCTCCACATCGAGGGGAGGGAGTCGAGCCCTTTAAAGCTACTTGGGAACGTGCCTCTGCTGCTTACCTCAATACCCTTTCCCCCCTCCCTTGGCAAATGATCTAAGGAAGAACTTGGCTGGTGGGAAGGGGCTGTTGGGGCCTGCCTGCGAAGACAATCCGCCGTGTACACACATGAGAAATACCTTCTCCTCCACACCCTGCGTTGTTTCCCGGTGACACTCAGACCTGTGGTTTCCGCGCGTGACGCAGGTCAGCAGGGAGAGCAGCCCACAGGGCACGTAGTTCTTGAGCCTTTCTGCTCTCCAGAGGCAAGCGTTATCTCTCCTGAAGCTCTGATTACATGGGAGCTGTAAATTCCAAACTCAGACCAAAGCTGTCCTCCCTGGTCACCATTCATTGAGACGTTCATCACAGAAAACATTATCACCATTGGCTGCTAAGCTGTGCTACTGTTGAATTTGTGCTCTTGTTCATCGTGTTTAGAGTCCAGGAGTTTTTCTTCCTTCATCTGTTTTATGCCATTCCACAATTTTTCCTAAGTTATTCCAAGTAGTATCCATTCCTTGCCCCTTCTGAATGGCTTGCTAAGCTCTCATTCACAAAGAACAAGACAAAACATCCCCTGCTTATTGCCTTTTCATATTCCTCCACTCTTGGGCAGTCCCTGAAGTGAAGAACTGAATAAGCCCTGAAGCATGAGCTCCCTTTTCATTGCTTTTTCATTACAGAATATCCCTCTCTCTGTGGATAAAAGGAAAGGTTTGTATTTCCAGGATTGGAAGCCAAGTTCCTTCCCGCACCATTGCACTCACGGAACTGTAGATGCACAGTCAGGGCTTCAAGACAAGGTCATTGTCCCTGCAGGTGCACTGGGTGTGCAGCCTGAGCTGAGCTGGGAAACTGGAGCAGCTGGGACAAAAAGGCACAGCAAAAGAGATGCTGACTTTGCTCCATTGAAACGTTGTCTGAATAGCTGGGTTTCAGAGCTAACTGTACAAAGCAGCATTAAAATGTAGCCCTGAGCAAGGAGCCTCCTACTTTGAATCACACCTGATTATTTACTTGGAAACGGAAGAAGCATAAAGACGCCCTTTGTGAGATAAAACGTTTCTAGTGGAATAGGACAAGAAAAAAAGCAAAACGTGAATAGAACAAAGGCAAAAATGACGATTCTGGAAGTTGGCTCAGATTTTAGGAGTGATGAAAATCATCGGGAATGCAACTGAAAAAAAAAAGCGCGGGCAACGCCTCCTGCCCGGGCTATAAAGGGCTCCCCGTTGGGGGAAGCGAGCACTCGCTGTCTGCGCTGCAGAGCTGTCTCTCTCTCTCTCTCTCTCTCTCTCTCCCCAGCCCTCCAGCCTCCACCAGCCCTCGCCATGAGCACCACTGTCAGGCAATTCTCCTCCTCCACCTCCCTCAAGGGATTTGGGGGCCCTGCTGGAGGCTCCAGCAGGCTTTCCTCCGTGCGTGTTGGAGGAGGAGGCTACAGGGCCCCCAGCGTCCACGGAGGCTCCAGCAGCTACTCTGTCTCTTCCCGCGTTGTCTCGGGGCTCGGAAGTGGCTACGGGGGCAGCTACTGCAGCAGTGTAGGAGGTGGCCTTGGTGGGGGCTTTGGGGGTAGCTATGGGGCTGGCTTTGGGGCTGGCTTTGGGGCTGGCTTTGGAGGTGGAGATGGCATCCTCCCGGCTGGGGAAAAGGAGACGATGCAGAACCTCAACGACCGCCTGGCCGCCTACCTGGACAAAGTGCGTGCCCTGGAGGAGGCCAACACCGACCTGGAGGTCAAGATCAGGGAATGGTACAAGAAGCAGGCGCCTGGTCCAGAGCGTGACTACAGCCCCTACTACAGGACCATCGAGGAGCTCAGGAACAAGGTAGGATGCTGTGATTGCCAACTTATCTCCACTAAAGTCACTTTTAAAAAGATGACCTTATTCCTAATACCTGAAGTGAAGTCTATTAACAAATGACAGGTAATGAGATGGGAAAACAGAAAGCATGCTTAGAAATAAGAGTCATCATTTATGAACAGCAGTTTCTTGGTCATGTCCTCCACAAGGCACAAAGATGCATTTCTATCGATCGTTGCAGTGTACGGAGAAAGATGGGGCAGGAAAGCAGGAGTTGGAGGATACCAGGCATTGGTTCAGCTTACTTGATGCTACAGGGTGCTCCCTCCCACGCCACTAATTTCCTTCTCTCCCCTGTGCTCCTTATATCCCAAGTGTGTGCTCCCTCTGCCAAGGCTCCTGACTGAGACCTCTGCAGGCAGGGACACATTGGCACTGTTCACTACTGAATGATTGAGATGCAAATGGAGATGCTAAGTCACTGTCATAAATACCCTACGAATCAGATCTTTCCTTAGCCTGGTAGGAGGTTAAAAAGAAAGATTTTACTCTATGGGATGGTTGTTCTTTGGGAGATGCAGACACAGACACAAATGAGCATCCAGGAGTCAGAACATACTGGGCTGTGGTAGGTGCTGAAGTCAAGTGTGTGCCCTGCTCCAGAAACAGCAGATGAAATGATGGCCAAGCTTGTTTCTTCATTCTTAGCAGCTCCCTGGCTGACTTTAGGCAAAGGTCCTTGAACAAAAGCACCAGAATCTGTCCTTCCTCTCCCACCTTGCCACTCCTGTCCTCCCTCTGCCCACATTACTCATCATGAATCGATTGCCTGGTCCTTCACCACTGCCTCCGTGAGGTGACAGCAGCCTCAGTCAGCTCAGGTTCTACTGGAGGGGCTGGAGGTGTGGGCGGTTGGGCCCTGATAATACCTGAGAGCAAATTCCAGGGAAATGGGGCAGTAGTGCTGACAGGCTCAGGGGCCAAACCTTGGGGAAATCCACATACGTGGAATTTTTCAGTTCTTTAACCCTTCTTCTGGGTTTCATCTTGGGGTGAAGGGCTCTTGCCTCCATACACAAAGATTCTCTTTGAATTCCAGCTTATCTGGTGAACTCTGATCTGGAGCACAGGACACATGGAGGCAGAAGCCATCTCCAGATTTGAGCACTGAAGTGCTGGCTCTCACAGAAACCCTCTGCTCATCATCCAGAGCGAGGCAGCCCCTTCCCTCCCACACCACAGCTGGGAAATGACCACATCAGTATTCCTGGATTATTGCTTGGATATCCCCTGAAGCATCAGAACTCGGAGAAAGCTTTTCATTAGCTTGTGGCTACAGAAATTACTGCTCCTTAAATGGCCAATCATTTTCAAAATCTCAGAACATGTATTTGCACCTCAGGTGTAATTACGAAAGCAAAACGGTTCAGGCACAAGGCACTCCTTCCTCAACACGTTTTTCCTTCTCAGCTGGGCTGTTCAGCATTGCCAGACAAAGCCCAGAGCACTGCTGGGACTCTGAGCATGGTGTGAGCACCTGGAGATGCCACTCCAGCACTGAACCAGTGCCGGTGGGAGATTGACCATGGGCATCATGGAATGGTTTGGGTTGGAAGAGACCTTAAAGATCATCCAGCTCCATCTAGTATCCTGTCTCTCTCTTTGCATCTCTCCAACCCATCAGGCAGGAGGTTCAGTGCTGCTCCAGTCCTTCTGACTGGGAGCTCAGGCAGCAGAAGGACATTTGCTGGAACTATTTTTTCACTCTTTCACATTCTTTTATCCCCTTCTCCAGATTCTTTCTGCAACTGTTGAAAATGCCAACATCGTCTTACAGATTGACAATGCCAGGCTGGCAGCTGATGACTTCAGAACCAAGTAAGTCCAATGCCTTAGTAGACCAAGTCCAAGTCCAAGACCAAGTAAGTCCAAAGTCCTTCCTTGTCAGGAAGGGAAATACCTCCCACTGGGGGGAAAAAGCAGTCTCTCTAAGGTTTTTCTTTGCTTTCTGCAACTCAAGTTCCTCCACCCAGTCACAGCTCACTGAAAGTGTGACACTTGGGAAGAGCTGTAGCTGTTCCTGAACACAGCATTGCTTGGACACTCCTGCACTGTGCAGAGCTGTGCATGCACGTTTAATGAAGGATGCTTGGCAGAAATAGGCCAAGCTGGGGAAGGAAGCAACGAGAAAAGACCTCTATCAGCTGGGCTCCGTGGTGCAACTGCTCTTGTGTCCCCAGGTTTGAGACGGAGCAGGCTCTGCGCATGAGCGTGGAGGCCGACATCAACGGCCTGCGCAGAGTCCTGGATGAGCTGACCCTGGCCAGAGCTGACCTGGAGATGCAGATCGAGAACCTGAAGGAGGAGCTGGCTTATCTGAAGAAGAACCATGAGGAGGTGAGCATAGGCCCAGGCTGAAACTGGGACCTGTGAAATCCACAATGGAAAGAGGTCAGGCCAAATGTGCAGGAGTGTCTCTGCAATCAGGGCTGTCAGAAGATATTCAAGTGGGTAAGGGAGAGGGAAACAATCCCTTCAGGCAGGACCTCCAGGAGAAGGTCTGTGGGATTCTTATCATGGGTGCAAATAAGAAATTTGACATGATGGAAATATACTAATTTCACACTGATGTGCACCACGTGTCTCTTTTCTGTCAGGAAATGAATGCCCTGCGCGGGCAGGTGGGCGGAGAGATCAGCGTGGAGATGGATGCTGCTCCTGGAGTCGACCTCACCAAGATCCTGGCGGAGATGAGGGAGCAGTACGAGAGCCTGGCCGAAAAGAACCGCAGGGACGCCGAGCAGTGGTTCTTCACCAAGGTGAGCTGGGGCTCCAGCAGCACCAGCAGGATGAGAGGGGCTCCAGGCTGTGCCTGCTCGCTGCTGCTGGAACCCCACGGTTTTGCCTTGTTGCAGACAGAGGAGCTGAACCGGGAGGTGGCCATCAACACCGAGCAGCTGCAGAGCGGCAAGACAGAGATCACAGAGCTACGACGGACAATCCAGAGCCTGGAGATCGACCTGCAGTCCCAACTCAGCACGGTACGAGGGGCTGGTTCCCCTCAGGGTGGGGAGGCACGGCCAGGGGATGCACGGGAGCTCCAATCCCTCCCAAACTTCTTCCTCCCTGAACCTGTCCCTCTCCTCCGCACGCAGAAAGCGGCGTTGGAGGGCACCCTGGCCGACACAGAAGCCCGTTACGGCACCCAGCTGGCCCAGCTGCAGGTGCTGATCAGCAGCGTGGAGGAGCAGCTGGCCGAGCTGCGCTGCGACATGGAGCGCCAGAACCAAGAGTACCGGGTGCTCCTGGACGTCAAGTGCCGCCTGGAGCAGGAGATCGCCACGTACCGGCGGCTGCTGGAGGGCGAGGACGCCCAGTACGGAGAGGGGCTTTGTGTGGGAGGGCTCAGCGGGAGGAGATGGGCAATAGACACAAGACATGCTGTCTGGGGACTCTGCTCAATTGCAGCTTTCAGGTTTCATCTTTGTGTTCATCCCAGCCACGGATGATCCATGGTTCTATCCCTGGTTTCTGTCTGCAGCACGATGCTCTAACGGGCACCTTGCACTGCGGGAAGGGGCAGTGACCCCTCTGCTCTCCAGGAAACACCATGTGGAGCAGTACTTTTAGCAACTGCAATGAGACTTTTCTGTTTTTCTCCTACCTATGCAATAAGAAAGGATTTTGTCCCTAACTTGTCTTTGTTTTTCTCCTTCTCTCATAGCATCTCTTCCCAGTACTCCTCCGCTATGTCCTCACACTCCGGAAGAGATGGTAAGAACCTGTCTTGCTACACACATTTATAACAGGCAGATTTCAGGCCTGCTTTTAGAGTCAAATGGATGGAGTGAAAATCACTCCTGGGCGTGCCGTGCTCAGGGTGAACCAGTGACAGCAGTCAGGAGAGCTTGTGTACATCCTACAACTGCTAACCACAGGGAAAAGGTGTCAGGAAGGGAAATACCTCCCACTGCCTTACCACAAGAATAATTTCCCCTAAACAGGTCTTGTGACAGAGCAGCATTCTGGCTTTCCACAGACTTGGAAAAACAAGTGACACCACCCATTTAGCAGTGTGGCTTTCACCTTCTTGAGCTTTCCCATCAGCCACCGTGGGGTTGTTTAAAACACGTGGGGTTGGGGTTGTTTAAAACACGTGGGGTTGTTCAAAGCACGTGGGGTTGTTCAAAGCACGTGGAGTTGTTCAAAACAGTGTTTTCCAGCACCTTGTGTATTTTCCCACATCCTTCTCAAGAACATGCAGCATTTGATAATGTGTTAAGACATTTCCCTCTTTCCTGCCCCCCGAATAACCGTTCTCTGTTGTCCTTTCACAGTCACCACGTCCTCTCGCCAGGTTCGCACCATCGTTGAGGAGGTGCAGGATGGGAAGGTGGTCTCCTCCCGGGAGCAGGTTGCACTCACCACTCGCTAGGAGAGCAAGCAGCTCTGTGGACCCTCGACCCCACACTTGAGAGGGCATTTGAGCTGAACCAAGCCCTCTCCGAGGCTGGGGGTGATGGGGTCGTGACACGGAAAGCAGTCAGCTTCATTCATCTTCCTCCTTCCTCTTTTCCCCTCATTTCCCACAGGTGCCACCGTGCACTCTGTACACGTTCAATAAAGCTTTTTCCCTTGTTCATGCAACTGCAGACTTGTCTGTCACTGACACAAGGTCTCTCGAAGCCTCGGGGTTGTGCGGTCACGCCAGGGAAAGTCCTAAGAAACCACAAGAAGCAGCCACCGAGAGGAGGGGAATGGAGGGATATGGGTTCTGTTTGGAGCAAAAATAATTTCAGACAGTTTTTTCCACTGAAGTCATGGGACTGAGGCACAAACCAGATAAGTTTCATACTTGACATGAAATGAAGGCAATGACAGAAGGATCATGTTTGAGGTCAATGTGCTACACTACTAATAATAAAAGCCAACAGAATAAAGCTCAGTTCTCTAACCTGTGGTGTCACAAAGAATCACTTTCTCTTGTAAGTTGAACTTAAATGCCTTCAGCAAGAATGCTGCTGTCACGTGTGCAATGCCAGGACATGAGCACAGCATCAGACTGGCTGGCAAATTTTACACACTCATCTGTCTTATTTGACTGCCTTTAAATCACACTATTAGACACAGCTTACAAAACCTTTATACAGGTCCTTTCATGCTGCCTGAGGGCTGTACTTAACAGGTTCCAGAGTAACTATTGCTTAATCCTCAGAAGGATGAGCAGTAATAACTTTTTATCACTATGGCATCTGGTAGATCACTGCTGAAATCCTTCTTGAGACGCACGAGCCGGTTATCGCGTGTCAGCACCGTCTGCAGGCACGCTGCCACTCAGGATTAGGTGAGGCAGCTGGCACCTGGGCAGCCAGGAATCAGATTTGCCTCTGCCCTCTCACTTCCTGGAGAGTGGCACAGATTCCAAAGGATGCTGCACCGGTTGCACATCCACCAAATGTGTTTGTGTGGACTAGACAGGAGAGGAAATCACTGTAGACCCAAAAGCCTGATGGAATCACTTAAATCCAACTTAATCAAGGAATGGTTTGGGTTGGAAGTGACCTCAAAGCCCACTCAGTTCCAACCCCCTGCCATGGGCAGGGGCACCTCCCATTGCATCAGGGGGCTCAAAGCCTCCTGCTTTCTGGCCAGTGGTACCTTCAAGCTCTGTCCAGTCACGTTCATCTCCCACCTCAGGAATAGAGAGGCCTTAGACAAACAGGAATGGTAACAGCTCACAATGAACAACCTTCCCTTTGCTTACAACGATGATCAAGGGGCTTCTGTGGCTGAAGTCAAGCATGTTTGTCTCTTGGATTATTATTTGTGACTCATTCTCCTCAGCCTCCACAAGGCATCACGATCCGTATTGAACAATTATAGAGGCGCATTCCCAAGCCCAACCAGACTCCTGAAAAGTGTTGATTATGTCATGCTGGGCATGACAAGACAGGCAAAGGAGAAGGAAGGTGATCGAAGAAGCGGGGAACCTGCCAGGTCTTTCCAGAACAGGCAGTGTGAGGAGATGTTATCGTTCGGTATTATTGTTTAGCAATTACAGAAAAGGGCAGGAAAGGAAACACCGACCAGAGTGAAGAGATCAGTGACTGCATCCTGCTTTTCTCTGTGGGAATAACAGCCCTTCCTTGCAGAAACAGGAGTTCTTCCAACCCAGGTGAGCTAGAGCCACCTCAAAAAGAAAAACTATAACATCCAGCTGTCTTAGACTTCCTGGCAATGAGCAAGGGCGCAGGCTGGAAACTCTGATTAAACCACAGATGGGCTATTTTTTGCCATCAGAAGAGAATTGTTATGTTTCAGTTGTAAAGGGCGGCTTTGAAACTCTTGAACCACCTGCAGAACGCTCCAAGTGCAGGAATATGAAAAAGCTTTCTGAAAGCCACAGATGTTATGGATTAAATAGAAGTAGGGTGCTAAAAGAAGGTGCCAGTCCTGGAGTATCCGGCTCTGCTGGCAGCACAGTAAGGCAAGGAAACTTCTGCATCCAAAAGGACACAGATTCACCAAGCAGCATAATGAATGCTCTTTGATATCTGTCACCCAGCTCTAAGTTATCCATTTACATCTGTCAGCAGGAGCAGCCTGCAATGAATCCCTGAGAAGAGATGGGAGAGCCCAAGTTTGTAATCAGTTGATGAAGTTCCACTGGGAGGATCTTGCCAGGCGTTTCCATTATTCACCAACATATATTTGCATCAATGAAAAAGGCTTAAATTCTACATGTGGCTCCACCTAACCCTGTTATCACACAAAGTAATCATGGCACAAGTAATCATGGAATGGCTTGGGTTGGAAGAGACGTCAAAGCCCATCCAGTTCCAACCCCCTGCCATGGGCAGGGACACCTCCCACTGGATCAGGGGGCTCCAAGACCCATCCAACCTGGCCTTGAACACTTTTGTTATTACTCTTTGCTACACAGAGTTTGTATCTGTGGAACACAGACAAAGCATCACCTCTGACAGATGGACAAACACCATTTTGGAGAGCACTTTTCATGTTTCCTACAAGACTCAAGCACAACGACAAGATCTAATAGCGATATATAATAGCAAGAATGCTTACAATGAATGATACTTAAAATGAATATTATATTTTCAATCATAAAAGCTCCATGTTCACATCAGACAGTTGTTTTTACAGTGCCCTTGAGAAGGAGGATCACTGCTGTTAGAGTTTCCATTCTACAAAGCATGAAACTGAGACTCGGAGAAGCTGAGTCGTTTGCCCAGAGCAAAGCTGGGCTCAGAACCCTGGAGCACTTGGTGTCATCAGTGAGATGGAGATCAGTTCTGGTACAACCAAGAAGAAAAAGTGGAATGAAAATTACCTTAATAGCTAGACAAGAAAATACTGTGTAAATAGTGATCACAGGAATTTTCCATAGTCAAAACACTGCCATTAAGCTGACAATGAGCAGACAGGAGTGAGGGCTGCTTGTAGCTCTTGCTGAAGGGTTTAGAGGGGAAGCTGGATGAGGAGCAGCTGAAGTCACTTGGTCTGTTCGGCCTGGAGAAGAGGAGACTGAGGGGAGATCTCATCGTGGGCTGCAGCTTCCTCTCAAGGGGAGGAGGAGGAATATTCTCTCTGGACCTGAAGCAATGGCAGGAAGATGTGCCAGGGGAGGGTTAGGTTGGACATTAGGGAAAGGTTCTTCACCCCGAGGGTGGTGGAGCACTGGAACAGCTCCCCAGGGAAGCAGTCCCAGCCTGACAATATTCCAGCAGCCTTTGGCCAACACCCTCAGCTCCGTGGGGTGAATGTTGGGGTGTCCTGCACAGGGACAGGAGTTGGACTCGGTGAGCCTTGTGGATCCTTTCCAATTCTATGGTTCTACGATGAGGCTCCCTGAGCTGGATGCCAGCCCTGCCAGCTGGGGGGATATGCACAAGCCCAAGCTGGTGTTGTTTGGGTGCCAGTCAGTGCCCAGTGCTCATCTTCTCCACCCTGGCACTCCCTGGTGGCTGCTCCAAGCCCAAACCCAAGCTGGGTCTGGCAGGCACGCGGGGTGGTGGGCGGCAGCCTGGGCACCCGGGGACTCAGGGTTTGGTGTCGCGTCTGAGTCACTGAGACTCCAGGGAAGTTCTCTTGGACATGAGAACAGCTGGTGACTCAGGGAAGGTTTGTAATAACGTGAAATGCTGGATCTCCTTCTTGGGGGCACATTGTACTTTCTGCACCTCATCTACATTAGCTTCACAAACAGTCTTCAGCCTTAAATAGCCCGAGAACCAAAGGACTTCCCGCTGGGTAAATCTAATCTTTCCTTCTCATTTTCATTGCTCTTTTGAATCAGATCATTTTGTGCAGCAGAATAACCCCTGGGAATGGCTCCTCTGTGCCCATCCTCTGCCACCAGCCTGCTCTCCCCTATAAAGCACAGAATAAGACGCCAACGTAAGGCTGAAGTATAATTCCTTCCTTTCTATTTTTGACAAAGCTGATTAAATGGGAACCGTGCCCTTGCCTGGGGGAGGCTTTTCTGCTCATTTGTTACTTGAAGTAATAATTTTTCCTCGTCAGGCCTGCATTTCTGAAATGCCTGCTGGGAAACCCTCCTAAGCTGTCATTTCTCTCCCCACTCACTCCTTCGGGGCCCAGCGTTGCTGCGAGGGGCTCCCAAGTCACTCGAGGACGGCTCCTCAGAGGCATCGCCCGTGGCTGGCGGCAAGGCTGCGGTGAGCAAATTTCCTTCTGTAGACTTCAGTCTGGAAGTCAATAAAAGTGAATTCTGGAAAGAACCTTCTATTATGCATGGAGATACAGTGTCATTAACAGATTTCCTCATCAAAAATGAAAATCTCTTTTAATAAAATGAAGGCTGTGATCGCTGGCAGGTCTCGAGGGACGCGCCGAGGTAAAATTAAGAGCTGCTTTTAATAAAAGCCTTGAATTTTGGAAAGGAAAAAATTACCACGAAGAACACACAAATCCAGTAAAATCAAGAGTGAAATTGTTATTCTACTTTACAAAAGTTGTAGGAATTTGAATCGTCATTGGCTACAGAGACCGATGGCAAGGTCTGGAGTTCAAAGCGTAAGGGAGAAAGATGGACATCTCTGCTTTGGTTACAGTAAATGAAAAAGACCCTATTCATGAATGGTTTAATTCTTCTCACTGAAAAACCAAATATGTCCCAATTAAATGAAATTAAATCTTAGTTCAGCATTATTTTTACAATTCTTCTATGGAAAAAAAGACAGATTCTGACCAGTCCTGCTCCCTCTCCAGCAGTGCAAGAAGCAGCAGGGCCACAGGTGGGTTCCATGGTGGAGGTGCCCGATCCTGGCCGTGCCACAGCTTCCACTCAGCATCCCACACCAACGAGGTGTGCCACGGCCTTGGCCCAGGCTTCGTTTGCTAATTATGGACGTAACAAAGGATGGACATGCAGAGAATCCACACCACATTTAAGGTGCTCTGGATTTGCAGTGTCAAGATAAAATCAAGGCTAATGAACCTACCCAAATGGCCTAAGCAATATTTCTGAACCAGGCTGCACCTGACGCATCCTTTATGGGATGTGTCCAGTTGACCTGGATCCAAAGCCAATGCTTAACATCACAGGGGTGAAAAGCAGCCAATATTACCACGGCTCTATTAATATTATTAATAAAATGAAAGATTCCTGTGTCAAAACATGTCAATTATTTCCCTTCTTCCTCAGTTCAGCATTCCAAGACTAAAAAACAAGTTTAATATCTTTTTAATACGATCATTTCTAGGCTCTTTTCTAAATTTAACACATTTCCCCTGGATTATATTTGGAGAATTTCCATGGTGCTGGTTGGCACTGGGTCAAACCTACACAGCATCCCTGTTTCTGGAATTCCCCATGTTTTAGAATATTATGAAACATCTTACGCGGCTGTCCTCTCTCGGGAGTGAATGTTCAGACTTGGTACTCAGGAATAGCCTTTTCTCTTTAGTTTGGGATAAATATTTGAATATTTTGTCCACCCTTGAAACAATTGCCATGGAATCTCCCCTTTTAGGTGATGTTTTGATGCACACGGGAGAAAAAGAAATAAGAAATAATCTCTGGTGCACACAGTGCAATATTTTTCTGTGCTCTCCAAGAGAAGAGCATTTTGAGGTCTCAAGATCCAGACACTCTCAGGTTCTCATTCAACTGAAGGCCACGCAGAACGGGATGGACGCTGGTGCCTGTGGAGAGGCAGCGTGGGCCCGGAGTGGTCTCCCAGGCAGCAGAATGAGTGGGTGCCCTCGCTTCTGGTGGCAAAAGGGGTCGAACAGCCTCCATCAGATACGACGGCTTTCCCACAGCTTTCACTTTCCCAGCAGACTCACCCACGTCAGGGATGGATAATTGTTCTGGTGTTTCATTCCCCAGGCACTCTCGAGTATCGTCGTTTTATTATTTGGTGTCACTGCTCTTTAGTTGTCATCACAAGTCAGACCTGATGATTCAGGAAGTAACATTTTTGATGTAGTTTTGAAACACGCTTCTGTTAACCAAAGCATCTTTCTGTTGTGGGATTTCTGGAGACAAATGCCTTTGGGGAAATATTTCCGGCTGAAAAAAAATATAGTCCTAGCCAGGTCACACGGAGGAAGAGTAAACAGCCCTTCTCCGGTGGCAACATCCATGAGGAATGGTATAAATAGAGGACTGTGGAGACAGAGGGATCACATTCGGATCCCGCAGCAATCTGTGCAGCTTGCCTTGGGCTCTGAGTTGGATCCTTGCGCTCTCACCATGAGCTGTGCCGTCAGGCAGGTCGTTACTACGTGTTCCCAAGGCAGGAATAGCACGGGAAGCTCTGCAGCTGGTGGTGGAATAAAGGTCTCCTCTGCCTCCTCGGGAAGACACGCTGCCTTTGACTTCGGTGGTGCAGTTGGCAACTTTTCTGGTGGCAGTTTAAGCGAGGGATTCCTTGGGAAGCAGCTGAGTGCCGGCAGTGCTACTGGTGGGAGCTTTGCAGCTACCCAGAGGGCTTGTTCCACCCTTGGATTCAACGGTGGAGGCATCTGCACTCGAGCCATTGGCGGGGGTTTCGCCAGGGCTGGTGCTGGTTGCAGTGATGGGATTTTATTCGCTAACAATGAAAAGGCGACGATGCAGAACCTCAACGACCGCTTGGCCTCCTACCTGGACAAGGTGCGGCTCCTGGAGAGTGACAACGCCGACCTTGAGTGCAAGATCAGGGAGTGGTACGCCAAGGTAGGGCCCAGCTGCGAACCACGGGACTACAGCTGCTTCCATAAGGAAATCGAAGACCTTCAAAACCAGGTAAACCACTGTTTTTCACAAAAATCCTAATATTTCCTTGGGCTTGGCTTTCATGGATAAACCAATGTCGAAGGGCAGAGGCAAGATCACGTGTCTGGCTGTGCCTGTGAAGCAACAGTTTGTATGAAATGGGTGGTCTGAGGGAGGAGGGCGCGGCATTTGCAGAGAACTGGAGTTTCAGCCCAGCCTGCGCCACCAAGCTGGCACACGGGTGGCTGATTAATAATCCAAATAAATGGACTCATTATAAACCCCGTAGGTGTTTCCTCCAGGGCCTCCTGTAGCCAGAGGAAGCCACAAGCCCGACTGCCTCTCCTTTCTTTTTCCAGATCCTGTGTGCAGCCATGGAGACCAACAAAATCCTTCTGAACATTGATAACAACAGGATGACTGCAGACGACTTCAGAGTGAAGTGAGTATGGTCTGGCCTGAGGGGCTCACGCTGCCCGTGGAAGGGTGGGTGAGCAATGATGATGGGGAAATCCCAACATCCTGCTGTGTGGAAGTGCAGATCCCTACAAAAGACGATGGTATCGTTGACCATATTCATATCGTTGCGTGCCTGAAGCAAAAGAAGTTGGTCTTAAGTTGTGTCCCTCATCAACTGAACTCAAAAGAACTTTGTCTTAAGTTGTTTCCCTCACCAACTCAACTCAAAGGCTTGCTGACTTTTCTTTGTTGCTTAAGGTATGAGACTGAATGTGGTCTCCGACAAAACGTGGATGCAGACATTTGCAACTTGCGCCCTGTCCTGGATCAGCTGGCCAGCTGCAAGACCGACCTGCAGCTGCAGTGTGAGGCTTTGACTGAAGAGATGTGCTGCCTCAAGACGAACCACGAGGAGGTCAGGTTGCCCCTTACCCTTAGAGATACCAGAAAGAAGACAGAAAGTCCCCCAAGGATGAATATTACTGATACGGCGCACGTATTCCCTGCAGGAAATGAGCTGTCTGAGGAAACAGGCGACTGGAGATGTGAGTGTGGAGGTCAACGCCTGCCCTGGCCCAGACCTGAGGAAGATCCTGGAGGATCTGAGGTGCCAGTATGAGACACTGATGGAGCGCAACCGCAAAGAGACCGAGCAGTGGTACGCCTGCAAGGTACTACCTGCGAGCAGAGCCGTTCCCTGCTCTGCCTGTTGGGGGGGGAAAGGGAAAAATGAGACATTAAGAAGGCTTAGTGGAGATGTCTTAATATCAGCAATGTTGTCACGGATGTGTTCAGCATCTAATTGTAGTGCCCACTCCCTGTGCTCTTCTGTTCATGGCAGAGGGGCCGCCACCCGGTGCTAAATGGAATAAATGGAGCAGGGGGGTCAGATCTGGAAATACTCAGGTTCACTGCAGGGGGTGCACAAGCAGGGTGGTGAAACCCCTGGCACGACGAGATGCTGTGGCAAGATGAGGACAGGGGCTGCTCTTTTCTAACTCTGCAGATGGAGGAGGTGAATCTGGAGGTCATCACAAGCAGCCAGGAGATTGAGTCAAGCAACAAACAGGTCACTGAGCTGAAACGTCAGCTGCAGGCCTTGGAAATCAATGTGCAAGCCCAGCTCACCATGGTAAGTGATGCCACTATGATCCATATCTCAGACTCCAGGTCTCTTCTCTTTAGGAAGCTGTATGACCAGAATTGTGCCGCCAACCGGATGGACCAAGCTTGCAGCACACCCAGGTACCTTTGTGTTGTTTCCATCCTCAGAAAGAAAACCTGGAATCCTCTTTGGCAGAAACCGAGTGTCGCTACAACAAATACCTGGCTGAGCTACAGAACCAGATCTCCTGCGTGGAGCAGCGGCTGGCTGAAATCCGGGCAGAAATGGAGTGCCAGAACCAGGAATACAAGACCCTCCTGGATGTCAAATGCCGCCTGGAGCAGGAGATTCAGACCTACCACTGCCTGCTGGAGGGTGGACAGCACGATATCATGTACGCAGGCTCCAGGCAGACCCGGGCACAGTAACACCTCCATCCTTTGACTTACAGGGAGATGAAAGTTCGTGATACCAAGGGTAAAAGCAACACTGTGGTGAGGAACCAGTACTGACCTGTTACCAGGCAGGGCCTCTTAGCAAACCACGAGGCATGTGAGCATTTGGCTCTGATAAATGCCCAGAGTGCCAGCCAGGGATCATTTTCCCCTCTTGGGCCAGGGAGGGCAGTCGGGAGAGGCCCCCAAGCTGTTCCAGCCACCTGGGAAGGTGCAGCCTCGCGGCTCGATGAAGGGCGGTTTGCAGGGTGAGCTGGGCAAGGTATTTTATGAACACTGTCATTTAACTTTATTGGCTTTGCCACAGCCAGACAGGATTAGGGACTGGCAGTTAAATTAACTGAAACAATAAATTATCCAAACATGTTCAGATTCACACAACAATTTTAATTAAAGTTTGGGGAAATTTAATTTGTATGCAAAGCAGTTGGCTCTTCCCAGCCTCCCATTGACTGAGGTTTTGAAAACAGCAAGACACGCTGCTCATCTCATCAATGGGTGCACACACACACAACCAGCCTGAGCACTCCCCTGCTCCATCAGTTTGGAAAAAGAGAATTTTTAATAGTGGTGCCCTGAGGTGGGCTCTCCTGGATTCCCCAGTCTTGCAGTAGTTACGTGAAAAATCAGGTTTTGTCCCAAAAATGCCAGTTGCAACAGATGAAATGACACGAGTGGAGCTGGTCTTGGAGCCTTGGGTAATCCTGAGCGTGTCAAGATGGGAAAGCAATAGCTGTGACAGACAGGCAGGATGGAGGATGCTAATTGCTGTTCTTAATGACCCTTGTGGTTGGAAGGGGAAATGGTCAATAGCAACTGAAGAGCATCATAGGAGCAGAGAATGGTTTGGGTTGGAAGGGACCTCAAAGCCCATCCAGTTCCAACCCCTCTTCCAGCTGGACAGGACAGGGCAATTGGACATCTCCCACTGGATCAGGGGGCTCAAAGCCCCATCCACCCTGGTCCTGAACACCTCCAGGGTAGGGCAGCCACCACTTGTCTAGACAACCCGTGCCAGGGTCTCACCAGAGACAGCTAAAAGCAATGCTGTGAGTGGCTGCAGTTCTCCAGGGTGGGAATGTCGAGGCTTTGGTTACCAGAGCTGTCTCCTTTCCACAGAGGACCAGTGGGAAGAGGAGTCCCTGCGACGTCGGCTGGAAGAAGTGGTGGGCTTAAAGCTGGTCTATGTCAGCCGTGCCTGCCCTAAGCCTGGGCACTCTTGGTGAGGATGTGTTGGGTGAGGGGTCCTCTGGGAGTGTGACTGGGAGCTGCTGCTTTAAATCCTGCTGGGGAAGAGGAGGCTGAGGATCTCCAAGCTTTTCTGGGTGGTGAAGAGGGCCTGGAGGTGGGTTCTCTTTCCTAGAGAGAGGCAGAGCAGGGAGTCAGCCGTGCAGGATTGCGGCTGTGATTGTTGGTGGTAGAGCACAAGGATTAACTGGGCTCTGGTAGGACAGTGGGGAAGGATGCAGCTACAGGACATTTATAAAACTGTGTGCAGAAAACATTTCTAATGACACTGGAGGCTGCTGGTAGTAAATGTGTTTAAAGCATAACACAAAAATGAGGAACTGGCACGGGGACTCAAGGTCAGCCATGGGCCTTTCACAAGTATCTAAAATTAAGAAATCAAGCTAGCGAGGGAGAAGAGGGAAGAGAAAGGTCAGCACAGAGCAAGGGGGTTGGAAGAGAAAGCCAAAGGGGTTGGAAGAGAAAGCCAAGCAATGCTTCCTGCTTTTCCTCAGCAGGGCACTGCGGAGAAGAGAGCGTCCTGCCAGCCCCACTCCACACACCCTGAGGGGGTCCCTTGAAGAACAAACCCTTTGGGAAAAGCAAAAATAACCTGGCAGTTGTCAGTTCTGCTTTGGCAGCAGTTGGCAGGGTCTCTGCAGGGCGACTGCCTTCCACCTCCCGTGCTGCCCGCTGCCTTCATCCTCTGATGCTGCTTCCATCTGGTCACTGGGCTGCACCCAGGCCAAGCTGCTCTGCTGTCAGTTCTCTAACACCAATCAAAGCTTGCTCTAATAAAACTTTGCTACTACTGCCACAGCCTTGGACCTGAGAAATGATTTCTGCAAGTAAATGAATAGCTGAGTGTTAATGCAGACAGTTGTATTTCTCAGACACCCTTGGGTAGAAATTCCCCTCTGATCTAGTGCCACAAAGCAACCACTACAAGGGGAAAAGAGAAATAGATAATCTTTCAATCCACTACGCTGCTCCTGCTCCATTCAGGGGCTGTGGGTGGTGATGGAGGGGCAACTGCAGGAGGGTGGAGGAAAAGGGACCGGCTGACGCTGTGGAAAGGGACTTTTGCTACCAGAAGAGGAAGCAGAAGCTAAGACATGAAATAAAGGAAACACACACTCAAGGAGGCTGGACAGAGCACAGGGACTGGAGTTTCAAGGCAGTCTGAGTGATGCTCTTCTAGGGAAAGAGAATTTTGAGTGAAAATGAAGTTTTCACTAAAGTAAGTGTGTGCTAATACTATATTACTATATTATACTATACTATAATACATAATGCTACACACAGTGCCTTTGAGTTATTACAAATGTGCAGGAACAGGATAAAATCAAGAACAACAAGTTTTCCCAAATAATACCAAAGCACTAATTTAGAGGGCAAGGCTCTGCCGGGCTCACCACAACCTTCTGGTGGAGGAAAACAATTCCCACAGAAAATGCTAAATAAAGCACCTCTAAATGGATTTTTCTAAAAGGCAAACAGGAAGAACCAGCTGGAAATGTGGGACGATAAAAGGGTGAGACAGATTAATATGTGGGAGAGAATGTTTTTACAAGTAAGATACAATGAACAGCCAGAGAAAAAAAAAAGATGTTGGTATTTTATTACCACAGAGAGAGGGATTACAAAAACATTCAGGAACACAACTGCATTTTGCTGCTTGTGCAAGCAAAGACTCCAGAGCCAGCTTGGCCCTGCTCTGTGTAATGACTGTGCCAGGTGGGCTGTGATCTCGCTCCTCATTCCAAGGCTCTGTCAGCCTTTTTCTGGAAGGAGCCTGGGGTTGGGGTTTGGTGGCCAAGCTGATACCAAGGTGTAGTGTGAAGGCTTCTCACAAGAAGGGGCTTTGATGAGTCTGAATTTGTGTCCATCTCTAAAGAAAGAAACAGTCTATATGTGTCTGGAATGACAACACGGGACAAGGCAAAGCTTGGCCAAACTGATATTGCTCTTGGCAAAAATTGCAGCAGAGAGGGGACTCCTGTCCTTGCTCTGGGGCTTTGCTGTGCAGCAAGCCTTGTCTGCCATGTGTCACCTCTCCTGCTCTAAGCTTCCAACTCCCCATCTCAGTCCCTGCCTATGATATCATGATTTTGAGTCACCTCTCCCCTGTCACTGTTCAGGTAACAGACCCTGCTTCCTCTTGTGAGGGGAATTGCTCCAGTGAGCTCCTGGACAAGGCTCTGGGTTCAACACTTTCTCTACCAAGTTCTGAATCTCCTCTTCCTGCAGCACTAATTGCCTGATGTGTTGCAGCATTATTTAAGGTGCCTCAGTGTTTACACAGCACCTCTAAGGTCACCGCATTAAGTGCAGCGCAGAAATAAACCAATGCCCTCCCTGCCCAAGGAGTTTATAACCTCAACAGTGATGAGAAACAACTGTGGAACCAGCACAGGAAGAGACAGAGAGGATAAATGAAAAGCAGAGGATGGACAACAGGACAAGAAGTGACCTGGGACACTGACTCCAGGCAAACCTCTGTCGTATTCCACACACACAGCTGTAAGAACTCCTCTCCTCTTTTAATGTGCAAATGTTGTACAGCAAGAATGAATGAGTGTCTAAAAGACAGACAGAGAGTGAGGCTGAGGGTATCAGATCAGGAGAGGAATCTAAGGATGAAAAGAGCAGGGGTGGGTGGGAGGGAAGAGAGAAGAGGGGGAGTTCCCTCAGCTCTCAGGCTGGGAAGCAGAAGCCGTCGGCATCACAACCAGCGGCTGTAGATAAAGTGTGAGGAGATTGCTCAGCAGATATCGTCTCTGTCTTACAGAGAGAGCAGACACATGGGAATTACAACATCATCCAAGAAATCCCTGAGGAATCAACATACCAGAGGCTCAAGACATCAGTGAAGAAAGAGAAGAAAACAAGCAGAGTTGCAGATTGCCACTGCTGGAAGTCAGCCACGAGTTAAGGATGGAACAGCCCTGCACAATTACACCTGATTACAGGCACTGCACATTTTTAATAGTAGACCATGCACTGGTGTGATGTATAAACTGTAATTTCTCTAGAGAAGTCTATTACATTAAATGTGCAGACAGGTCCAGTCTCACACCCACAGTGGCTGTCTGTGGGGGCTGTATTTTGTTTGCTGGCTTGTGTAACATTCATGAAGATTTCTACAGATGAGTAAACTGCTACTACAATAAAGCAGGAGATTTCTCAGCTCAGTACACTGAATAATATCCTTTAAACTGCCTGAATGAACCACATATTGGAAATGTATTGAAATTAAATTTAGTTCAAGTATGAAATAAAGACAAAAAGAAGATGTCCTGGGGAGGCTCTGGCTGCCCATCCCTCTGCCTGCCTGGCTCCTTTGCACCTCTGCCTGATATAGAATAGAACCATGGAATGGTTGGGGTTGGAAAGGACCTCAAAGCCCATCCAGTTCCACACACCTGCCATGGGCAGGGACACCTCCCACTGGATCAGGGGGCTCAAAGCCCCATCCAACCTGGCCTTGAACACCTCCAGGGATGGGGCAGCCACCACGTCTCTGGGCAACCTGGGCCAGGGCCTCCCCACCCTAACAGGAAAACATTTCTTCCCAAGACCTCATCTCGATCTCCCCTCTTTTGGTTGGAAACCTTTCCCTCTCATCCTGTCCCTGCACTCTCTGATGAAGAGACCTTCCCCAGCTTTCCTGCAGGCCCTCTTTATCTCAATCTGAATGCAGGGAGCACTGAATACTCCAGTTCTGGTTTGACCCCTGCAGCTAAAGCCTGAGCTGCCCGTGCAGGAGTGAAATCACTGCAGTTCCCTTCTCCCATCACTATTCCCATCTGACAAAATACAAATTCTCCCGCACTCCTCTTTGCCACCATAACCAGTACTGCTTCCAGAGATGCAAATGCTGGAAAGTCTGGCTGCACTGGTATCATCTGGCAGGTGCTGGAAGGAAATTAAAACCCTGCACAAAATGAATCGGGGAAGATAGGGACCTTCAGTAGGAAGAAATCTGGTTCTGTCCTCCTCCGCGTTCTGTTGAACTTCTACTTCATCACTAGCAAATCTTCAGGGTTCATTTGAAGATGTGAACAGTCAGCAAGACAGAAACTGAAACAGAGTAATCCCCTCGGTCTCTGAGGTGTATTTAAGACCTAGGATCATGCTGTTACCAAGCTCATTGTGATAATTATTTCACTCGCCTTACAGGAACTTCACTAAAAGTGGTGGTAAGAAGCACTGAGTCATCAGGCAGAAAACTGTCATGGTCTGCAGTTGAGAGATGGGAGCATGAGGTCTGGAGCCAGCTCAGTATCACATCAAAGAAGCGTTTAATAACTGATGCCTAATGGCTATTATGCAAATTATTAATGGTAATTACAAGTGACAAGATAAAATCATATTCCAGTGTGGTTGCACAAACATCACTGAAGCAATGCTTATGAAAGCAAAGTTCTGTCGGATTAGACACACCCTCCTTGTAGTTGACACAAGAAAACATTATCAGCTTTGATAAGCAAAGTGAGCAGAGAGTGGAAGAGCCAGGCTGACACTGTGCAAAAAGGCTGTGTGTCACACCAGTCCCAGTTCCCACATGACCACACTCCACTGCCCAAATCACACAATCATGGAATGATTCAGGTTGGAAGGGACCTCAAAGCCCATCTAGTTCCACCCCCTGCCATGGGCAGGGACACCTCCCACTGGATCAGGGGGCTCAAAGCCCCATCCAGCCTGGCCTTGAACACCTCCAGGGATGGGGCAGCGACCGCTGCTCTGGGCAACCTGTGCCAGGAAAACATTTCTTCCCAAGAACTCATCTCAATCTCCTCTCTTTCAGCTTAAAACCATTCCTCCTCATCCTATCCCTGCACTCCCTGAGCATCATCATCACTTGAAAACGTAACATCTTCCCCTTTCCTCCTGAGCTGCCCAGCACTCCAGGTCAATATTTACACTTATTATCTCTTTGGCCACTTTCAGATCTCTTGGCTTTTCCATAATGCCCACAAGACTTTACAGCCTTTGCCCAGCCAGAGTGCTGAGACCACTGCTGATCCTGCTGGCTGAGAGCCCATCACTGCTTCCTGGACTTCCCCCTGTGTGAAACTGTTTGTTTCTCCTGTCTTACACCTGGGTTGTAAATCCTTCTTGGATATCTTTATGTCTTAGACCTGTGCAGTCCTTTCCTCTGCAGGGCTCTTCCCCAGGGCATTGTCCCTAGACTATAGCAATCCAAATAATAACAAATCCAATAATAACAATCCAAATAATAACAAAAGTGGAGGTGAAATGAGCACTTTGGTGGGGAAAAAAAGCCAGGAGTGAATGATGTTTCAGAAGAAGGCAGTGGCTGGCAGCTAGAGAAAGCAGAGGGCTGTACAGCCAGCAAACACACACAGCCTTCCATCCGGGCTGTGGTGAGGAGTCAGGGCTGAGCCCCCATGTCTTGATGGCACCATAAGAGCAGAACAGCACCACAGTGCCTGGAGCAAAGCTACCACGAGGCCATCAGACTGCCTGCTGGCCAGCAAACCCAGCCACAGCTACCCAGCACGGGGCACGAAACAGAATCTAACTGGTTCTAAAACACAACCTGGTCGGTCAGGGATTGCCTCCTGGAGGCATTTCCTCCATCAGTCCCAGGTTCCACATCCCAGGATCCCAGTAAAGCTGCAAAGAACTTGATTATATCCCAAATATGAGTACTCTGGAAGTGTTGCATGATTGTTTCTAATCTGCAGTGGTAAAATAGGATCAGCAGCCCGTGGACCTTTCAACAAGGACACACGTAAAAGGTTCTTCAGTGCTGCAAAGCAGTTTGGTTTTTAAAGCAAGATCTATTCCTTCTTCCTCTTAGGTAACTGCTGAAAGAAGGAGTGAAAAGTGCTCTTGCCCACCTGTAGAGAAACGCCCAATATCTGCAGTGTCTCCTCCTAATTCTAAGACTGAAAGGGAAAGGCAGCCTCCACCCAGGGCTCTGCTCTCTGAACGTTGCTGTTAGGTAACTTCTGAAAGCCTCCCCAGCAGAAGGAGAGCTCCAAGCACTCCAGACATTATATTAATTTCTCTTGGCTCTCCCAGCCACACCCTGCCTTCAATTATATTCCTCAAAATGATGGATGAAAGGCAGATGCACTCCCTATCCTCCTTTTTACTCCTGATTTTCACTGCTGTGACTCCAGGCTGTGTGGGGAGGACAGACTTGTATTTCAGGCACTGCAGTCTTAGCCAGGAATCTGAGCTTCAACAGACTCCGGCTCCATCCTTGAGCGAGTTATTTCACTGCACCATATGAATAATGAATATTCAGGGATGCTCCCAGCCTTGGGTAGGTGTCTTTATATCATTTGTGATCTATGTAAAGAAATAAATCACCTCACTGGAGAGTGGAGAGTCCTAACTCATGCTGGTGAGAAGATGATCACATCCACATATGCTCGGGGACACGCTCCTACCCGGGGGGGGGCAGAAGCCCACACACAACACACCTTCCCACCCGTGAAGGAGAGGTGGCTGGGGGTGACAGTGTGGGTCTCCTTCCATCCAGAGATGATGGCTGCTCCCAGGGCTCCCTCTCAGGTGCCACAATCACAGCCACAGAGGATCTATCACAACCGCTCCTGCAAATACGGACACAGCTGAGTCAAAGGTTATTTGTGAGGAAGGGTTGCTTGGGAATTCCACCCTGTAGGGAACAGAAGTTCTGTCCCCTGGAGAGCAGAATATCCTCTCATTCAGCAGTCTGCTGGAGAAAGGTGCTGGCACTGGTGGAGCCAGTTCTCCCAATGCTCCTCCGGCAGTTGCTTGCCTGGGTTTGCAAAAGGTGCTCCTGTGACTGGCCAGGCCGTGTTAACACCTGATGTGACTCTGATAAGAAACTCAGATAAGGAATGGGGAAAGCTTTTCAGCTTGTTTTGTGCTCAGCACAATCTCAGTAATGGCAGAGACCTGCGGGATCACATCCCAGTCCATCCAGGGAACTGGATATATTGCCCACGGATACTCCCTTTCCTGTCATCTCTTTATCTCCAATCACCACAAATTGAGGCAGCACGGACAGGAATTAAAGTAATTGAACAACAGCCTCAGAGAGGAACTTCACCCCTTCAGCTCACACCAAGTCTCGTACATCCAGACACAAACAGGGGTTTCCAACACTCAGCCAGCCCGAGCTTTGCTGTGAGGACGTTGACTTCTTGTGTTTGCAGAGAAATATAAACCACAAACGGGGAGCTGAACCCAGGGGGGAATTACCCCAGTGATCTAAGAAACCTCATAGTAGAGCATGTGTTGGACCTGCTGCCTGTCCTTGTGTCAGAGGCACCACGATGCCCCTGGCCGTTTCACTCCTATGGTCACTGTTATTCAGGCTTTTCAGAAGTGAGAATTCATATTAAACTCCCCATTTCTGTTCCACAGACTCCACCACAGCTTGCGATATAAAAACATTTGTTGGACTAAGAATGAAATAAATACAAATTAACAAAAGATAAAAGGCACTTTGATGTTATAAATACCAATGTTTCTCCTTTGTACATAATCTAGGGCACCTCTTTTTCTTGACTTGCTGTAAAGTTTGCATCATACAAAAAGCTGATGACTCATAAAACATTATTTTACTTTTTGGAATAAGCTGCTGACATGTAAAGTATCTTCCTTGTGAACTGGGATTTCTAGAGGGAAACTGCCTATGGGCTGTTTATTCTTGGCATAAACAGCAGGACTAGCCAGCCCCGTGGGAAGAAGAAACGTTCTCCAGGTGACACCCCCTTTGGAAGGTATAAATAGAGATCTGCGGCACCAACCACCCTGCAGTCTGGTTCAATATCGAGCTGTGCACCTTGCTTTGGGCTTTGGGTTGGATCTGTAGCTGTCCTCACCATGAGTTGTAGTATTAAGCAGACAACTGGCTCTCTCAGAGGCAGGACCAGCGGTGGCAGCTGTGTTATTGGTGGTGGTGGTGGTGGTGGAGGAGCACGGATCTCCTCAGTCTCTTCTGGAAGATACACGAGTTGTGGGATAGGCGGTAGCCGAGGGTTTTCTGGCAGAAGCTACTGTGGTGGAGTGAATTATGGAGGAGGACTGAGCACTGGCAGTTTGGTTGGTGGAAACTACGGAGGTGGCTTAGGAGCCGCTGTCCTCGGAGGATGTTCAGGCATGGGATTCAGCGGTGGCAGCGCTCGCTTTGGTGGTGGCATTGGTATTGGTCTTGGTGGAGGGGTAGTTGGAGGTGGTTTTGCTGGTGATGGCATTCTTCTTTCTGGTGACGAAAAGGTCACCATGCAGAACCTTAATGACCGCCTGGCTTCTTACCTGGACAAGGTGAGGTGCCTGGAACAAGAAAATGCTGACCTGGAGTGCAGAATCAGGGAGTGGTATGCCAAGCAGGGCCCTTTTTGTGAGCCACGCGACTACAGCTGCTACTATAAAGAAATAGAAGATCTTCAAAACCAGGTAACACCCTTTCCCAGCTGCTCCCTCCCTTGTAAACTTCTCCCGTGGCGTCGGTTCTCAACTTAATGCAGTGATCAAGAGCAACATTTTGTTGTTGTAATCTGCTTTTCGTAAACAGCCATTAAGACGCTGCCTGTAAGAAGCCCTAGAGCTGAAAGGTGAAAACTTTGAGTGTTTGGACTCTTTCCATTGCTTTAATCAGATATATTCGAAGGGGAAAATGCTACGTTCGTGGAATTGGCTCTGTAGTCTTTCTGAACTAGGTTTGTGCTAAGGGGTTTAAACAGATATTTACCAAGAAAGCAACTAAAACAGAAATTAATAATGGATTGCATTAATTTACCTGAATCTATTTTATTCTGCCATCAGTCTTGCAGAATTCCAGTTAAATGCTATTTCCTTTCTTTTACAAGTTTACTCTTTCGCACAGAATGGGAAAATATAGGACATCTCATTCAAAAAGAGAAAAAAGAAAGCATTGCCACAACCCATTTGAGGGTCCAATCTAAAATTCAAAACATTTGCTTGCAAAGTGCATTTGGAAAAAAAATTCTGGGATGTCGATGCACAAAGAAGAACAAAGGGAAAAGAACCCAGGAGCCAGGCAGAACGAGGCACACTTATAATTAAGTCTTGAAACAAAGCTTTTAAATCTCTGATCCATGAAAGTAAGATTGAGATGTAAAAGGTTGGGGGATTGTGGCAGGTGTTGGACAAATGTAATTGCACCTCTCTCATTGTCTGCTTCCAAACCACCCATTTTAACGCCTCCACCCTACTTCACTGAGCGCTCGCCCTGCGATGGCCACGCTCCTCTCATTCCCCGTTTGCTACCCAATATTAAAACACAAAAAAAAGAGAGAGAAATGTCTGGCAGCACTGGTCAATGGGGGCCCTTGAGCCTGGGGATGCAGCAAAAAGACTTCAGGAGTGAATATTCTCTTTTCCAGATTGTCTGCGCAACCATAGACAACAACAAGATCATTTTGAACATCGATAACAGCCGGATGACAGCCGATGACTTCCGAGTGAAGTGAGTACCCCTTGGCACAGAGCTGTCCCCTTCCTTGGTCCCTGCTGGTAGAGCAGGTGAGAAAGAGCACTTGAACACATCTCCTGGGATCCACTGATCAGGACAAGCTGGAGGTGATGGGGAAAAGCTCTTTCACCCACTCCCTCTAGAGCTGCTTTAACGAGTGGCAGCTCCAGGATGGAAAGAACGAGATGATTTTGTGTGGAGACCAGAGTTCTTCAGAAGGTAGAAGGGATGCACAGGCAGGGAGCAGCGAGGGTTCACTCGTGGTTCAGGCACGTGGTGTCTTGCAAAGGGAAAGGGTTTGTTTTTTCTTGTTGGAGCACAGCAACGCGCTGAGTGATGCCTCTGCTCCAGTGAAAAAGCTCCAGAGATGGCAGGCGGAGAGCGAGTTTGACGGAGAGAGACTCAAACCGCTTCTCTTAGCATCCTGTGAGGCCAGTTAGGAAAATGCTGTAAGGAAGAGAGGTGGTTCAATGAAAAAAGAAGAGATTGTGGTGTCAGACGCTGACTGTTTCTTGGTTTCTTTCTCACTCCCAGGTACGAGACGGAGCTGGCCCTTCGCCAGAGCGTGGAGGCCGACATCAACGGCTTGCGCCAAGTCCTGGATCAGCTGACGCTCTGCAGGTCTGACCTGGAGGCACAGCTGGAGTCGCTGCGGGAGGAGCTCTGCTGCCTGAAGAAGAATCACGAGGAGGTAGGGTCTGTCCTGCCCCTCTCATGTTGAAAGAGTTAATTCATGCAGGATCCATCACTCTCCCTCTCCTCGGTCCCAGCCCTGGGGTGCCGGCTGTGGAGGGGCAAGGGTTTGGTGGAGGTGACACTCAACTAGGAATGTCCATCAGGGAGGGTCTCTGCCAGGGCTGTGCTCTTCCTTGGGGGGGAATGAAGCTCCCTCAGGCGTTTTAAAATGACTCAATCTGGGTTATATTTCCAGGAGATGAACTGTTTGAGGAAACAATCGACTGGAGATGTGAGTGTGGAGGTCAATGCCTGCCCTGGGCCAGACCTCAGAAAGATCCTGGAGGAAATGAGGTGCCAGTATGAGACACTGATTGAGCGCAACCGCAAAGAAGTTGAGGATTGGTATGAGTGCAAGGTGAGTACGTTTACACAGCTCTGACTCTCCCCAGGCAATGGTTCCAAAGTGATTTATTACACATTAAAACCACACAATGTACTGTAACAGCATTCAGTATTGGTTTAAATTGAGCAGGTGACACAGGGGACACTTCCACTCTGTGTTTTTTCCATGGAGTGACAGAACTGCTGCATGTTAGTGAGAGCTGAGGTGGGAACTCTTTACAAAGCAGTAAGTAATGAGAAGAACTGGACAGCAGTGATGTTGGAAGAGCAAGAGGAATGACAAGCAGAATTTACACCCCGTTAGGATGAGAGAGTTCACCCAAACCTTTCTTATTTCAAGTTTATGCAAGCTCCTCTTAATCTGATTTAAACATTCCCTGAACACTTTTATTTCAGATTGAGGAGGTGAATCGGGAGGTGATTACAAGCGGGCAGGAGGTAGAGACGTGCAACAACCAGGTTACGGAACTGAGACGCCAATTGCAAGCCCTGGAGATCGATCTCCAGGCTCAGCTCAGCCAGGTGGGTGGTGAACTGGTGCAAAGCTCAGTTGCCTCACAGTATGAGTAAGAATTCATAGTTCAAGTACAGTGTTTCTCACGCCTCGTGTCACTCCTTAGAGGGACAACCTGGAGTCTTCGCTGGCTGAGACAGAGTGTCGCTACAACAATCACCTTGCTGAGCTCCAGAGCCAGATCACGTGCGTGGAGCAGCAGCTGGCGGATCTGCGGGCAGAAATGGAATGCCAGAACCAAGAGTACAAGATCCTGCTGGACGTCAAATGCCGTCTGGAGCAGGAGATCCACACGTACCGCTGCCTGCTGGAGGGCGGGCAGCAGGACCTCATGTAAGTAGGTTTGAGACACCAAACAATACAATCAAACACCCATGTCCTGGGTGTTTTAACATAACAGCAAAGTGAGCAATAGGTCGAGGCACTGCACGGCTCCCTCATCCTCATTGACTCATTAAGGCTGCCTGGTAACCGCTGGGGATAATGTGTTTCCCCCTCGTGCCTGCATTACCACAAAGTTCTGCCAACCTTCTGCCAAAAAGCAAAAGAGATTGAGAGCAGCAGCGACAATGAAAAACTGTAATTCTAGATTATCCATCATTTCCTTCTCTAAAATGTTATTCTCAACGCTGTTTTCTTCTCCTTTCAGTCAGCAAGGAGGAATCAGTCAGTCTTCAGGTCTAGGTGGAGGAGTTGCAAGAACGAGTGGAATAGGAGGAGGAGGTATCATTAGAACAAGCCACACTTACACTTCATCTTCCCAGATGCCATCATGTGCAGCTGCGGAGATACAAGGTGAGAACTGAATTGCTCTACAGGATTCCCACTTTCTCCTTTATTCTAATGCAGCTACAAAGATCTTTCCCAAGCAGCTTACAGGTGCTATTTGAGAGTTTTATTGTGAGGTTAATGGGATGGGAGGCCTTGAGGGAGCTGGAAGGGTGACTCTGCTGGGCAGCACAAGAGCTGCAAAAAGGGACGAGAGGGAAGAGGGAGAGAAAGGAGAAGGTGAGAGTCAGCAGGCACAGAGGACGTGGAGGAAGGACTGACATGAAGTCTGGGACAAAGAAAAGAGTAGGAGAAAATAGAGTGCCCAAAATAAGAAGAAAAAAAGCAAGAATCATGGAAACACTGGCACAAACCTGCCAGTGCTATTTCAGCCAGACTGAAAAAGAAAGAAATATGGTGACAGTTGGCCCAGGAGAAGGAGCGTGAGCATGGGCATTGTTCTGGCAAGGACCCTGGTGTGCTCCTCATCCAGGTTGCTGCTGCTGAGATGTCTGCAGCTCCTACCATTTGGCATTTTTCTGTACAAGGGCAAACCATGCTCCAAGCAGCTCCAAATCCCATCTGCCTGCCTGGCAGGGAACCATCAGATCAGTCCAGGGAGGGACAGTACTAATCTGAAATTCTAATCGAATTGGCTTGTGAAATGATCACGTGCAGAGAATGACAGTGTGGGAAAGAATCTATTTTTGCTGTAAACAAAGTAATGTTTCCTTTCATCTCTCTAGTGCCTTGCAGGAGGATTTGTGATTAAGAATGTCCAACAAGAGAAGCCTGAAGCAGAGTCATGGATAAAGAGAGAGAACATTTACTGTATGCCTCTGCGAAGAGCGAGGAGAGTGCTCTTTTGTATTACCCAGCCATGCTAAGCAATGTGTCAGAGGGATAAGCAGAGCGTTGGGCCACATTCTGCTTTGTTTTGCTATTTGCTTTTTCCAGTCTCTATTGCTGTGTGTGCCCACGCACCGTGACTGCTGCTGGGGTGAACCAGCAGTACGAGCACTGATGTACCCGCTGCTGAAAAAGCTTCCCTAATAAAACCTTGCTTCTGCCTGATGCAATCAAGAAACTCGTGTCTGCAGACTGAGTTCCTTTAGAAAATCAGGGGCTGGGCCATGCACATGGGTCACCTCAACTGGTCAGGGTCCTGCTCCACTGGGAACAAAGCTGCTCTGCCAGTGGGAGCCTCGTTGAGCTTGCAGGTCTTGCCCACCTCGTCCCTGCTCCTGCACAACACCCTCCGAGATCTCCACGAACTGCCAACCCAGGCAGGTGCCTGTGAGCTTCCCACAGGGCACTGTGCTAAAACACAACTTTAGAAAAGCTGGGAAAGTCAGAGATGGCACATCTGGAGACCTTGGCCTCAGCCTGGTGTTGACACTTCTGGGCTGTGCCCTCTCCTACTTCATCATCCAGCCTGCGACTGTGATAAGGTTGTAGAGGAAATCTTGATCTCCACAACTCACCCAGTTTTGGCTGACATGGCCTATATTCCGACCTATCCCTTTCATTTCATAGGAATCTTCCCACTGGGATGAGTCATTTACTGGTCATCCTTCTGTTTCAAAGAGTTTCAATCTGAACATCAGGAACAGTTGAAAGATCATACTTAGATTAAACACACCTTCTTTGGAGAAAGGGAAGGGGCAGGATGGGAGCTGCAAAAGTGCAGCTCAACAGAGAATACAGTGGATAAAAAGGCCAGCTAAGCCTTTGGGTACGCAGAGCCATTATGTCTTAAACCTTATATACAAGGCAAAGATCACCCCCTCCTTTGGGTCTCAAACAGCAGCCGTGTAGCCGGCGCTGAGTCAGCATGGACTGGCGTGGTACTGAGCGTTGAGTCCTGACACTGACCTGCCCACAGAAGAGAGGGCAGCAGTTGAGCAACTCAAAGCCCTGGAGCTCCTCTGGTGGGTGCAGTTGTGGGAATCAGCCCTGGGGAGCTTGCAGAATCATTCTGTGTTCGGAGAATTTTTAAATGCATTGCAAACTGGAGGGTGTTTTGAGGATTAAATTGTCTGTTGGTCCAGAAAACCAAGCAGTGATCAGTTTTCCATGCCCACTCCACCCTGAACATTCACAGCTAAAAGAGCAGCACTGGATTTGCTGCTGCTTCTGGTTCATTCGGATATGGCTGTTACAGAAAGGGTTGTAGTCACTGATGAGGTGACGTGGCAAAGGAAAACTCCCTATGATTCCTTTGCCATCAAAAGCTGGAGGTCATGGAACAGCCAGTGTTGGGGAAAGAGGAGAAAGAGTATAAAGACAAAAACATCTCAGGACCATCTGTACGGTATTGTGTGGCACACTGCCCCAGGAAGGCCTTCTATAGCGGCCTTCTAGTACCTGAAGGGGGCCTACAAGAAAGGTGGGGAGGGACTTTTTACAAGGACAAGTAGTGATAGGACAAGGGGGAACAGCTTTAAGTTGGAAGGAGGAAGATTTAGATTGGACTTTAGGAAGAAATTCTTCACCATGAGGGTGGGGTAGCCCTGGCCCAGGTTGCCCAGAGCAGTGGTGGCTGCCCCATCCCTGGAGGTGTTCAAGACCAGGTTGGATGGGGCTTTGAGCCCCCTGATCCAGTGGGAGGTGTCCCTGCCCATGGCAGGGGCGTTGGAAAGTGGATGGGTTTTGAGGTCCCCTCCAACCCAAACCATTCCATGATTTTTCTCTAGTGACAGTTCTTTCATATAGATGCCAATTTCTCTGTAGCTACAGAAATAGATGACACAACCTGAAAGCCTCCAGGAAAGCAGCATCTCCAAGGCCCACAGGCAGAAGCATCTGAAGAAGCTCAATCATTAATGTACCAGGGAACAGGTGAAAGGTGCCCTTCTGTTGTAAAAAATTATGAAGGGAAGGTGTCTCAGTGGTATTTTATTTCATCTACCAGACACTAAACCCAGCAGTATCCATGGGCTGGAGCATGAAAACACAGCAATGGAACAACTGCAGTGATGACTCAAAAGAGTGGCCACAGGCAGAAGTTTTTAAACCAGGACTCTACAAGTCTTCTTTCAAGCCCACTTCTAGCCCTATGGAAAGTCCCAGACCTGATGCAGAAATGTCTCAGTTGCCAGAACTTCACAAGAGACCAAAAGAGAGTGTCCCACTTGTTCTCAGAGCTCTGGTTGAGAAGAAATCAGAGAGTAAATCTTTCCCTATTTCTTTCCCATTGTCTTCTCCTGCCTTGTTCAGCTCAAAGATAGCCCAGTTAACCCACTGCTGTCCTTTCTGCCCTCAATCCTCCCCACTCTGTGAGTCCTCACGCTCATTTCCAAACGTACAAAGATACTGAAGCGATGCTCTTCCACTTCTCAATCTGCTGGAAACTCCAGGCTACCTGTACCATACAAAAGCTGCTTCCTCCTGGGAGCTCCAGCTGACTCCCACCAGGGCAGAGTCTCCCTCTCTTATGAACTGCTGCTGACATCTAGCTGCTCCTCCTGATTCCCTGTGTTCCCACTCCTCCCATCCTTCCCACCAGGTCCAGCAGGCACAAAGCAGGCACTTTCACAAAGGAGCTGTCCTAAATTCCTGAGAGCTGAAAGAGACCTCATGACACGGCCAGAAGGACTCCAACGATCCAGACTTTATGACCTTGCCTCGGGAAGGCCCCTGGGGGCTACAGACTCAGCTCCGAAGACGCTGTGATGTTTGTGGACCTACAGGTTGGGAGGCGTCTGGAAAACAGCTCATGAGAAGGCAGCTTGGGATAAACAGTTCCCCAGCAGAAAACACCCTGGAAACAACCCTTCTATTAAGGAGCTACAAATTATGGCCCCACAAACCTTGTGTTGGAAACTCCATTTCCATGAGATTTCCATATTCCTTTGTGTTAATGAGACAGACCCAGGAAGCTTCTGAGTTCAAATAACAGAATGAAAAGAGCAGGGAAAGCTTAGTTTACTTTTTTAAGTTCTTCAGAACAACCATTTAATTTTACCTCAGCTTAACCAGTGCCCTCCCTCCCTAAAGACAAAAAAAGGAAGAAGAGCAAGAGAGCAAGAGGATGCTGTGCAAGGATCCTGGGCAAAGGGGCCTGCTGACATCCCACAGCAGAAAGAGTGGGTCTGAAGGATAAAGCTCCAGGCCCCCAGGGGACCAGGGTACCATCCCCTCTGCTCTCTGCGATAGGCACGTAGACATCCTCCCCTCCCACAAAGGAGCAAGGCAGTCCCTGTTTCTGCCTGCATTATTCTGATGTGCTAAAATGATAACTGTGGAGCAGAGGAAGGAATGTGTGCTCAGGCAGAAAAGATGCTTGCTGCAGACAGCAGTTGGGAAACTCCTGAGGAATCACAAGCAGGACAGGCAAAGCTTCAAGCACTGCTCTATTACATCAGTTTCGGTTCATTCTTGCCACCACACCCTGACTCCAATTATGTTCTCCAGTCCTAGTAATGAAATCCAGGTATTCCTTCCTATACACAATAACTTCAATAGTGATTTTACTTCTTCTGAGCTTCCCTCCTTTGTATTTAGAGCATGAGTGGGGCACAACTTGGAAGGAAGGGCAGGCTGGCATTTGGGCATTGCAGCCTCACACATGAGACCCAGGTTTAACTGCAGACTCTGCCAGTGCTCTTTGTCTCTGAGTACATCACTTGGAGCACGTCACTCCACACCTCTGTCTCCAGCCTGCTGGAGATAGCACAGGAATGCTGCTGGCATTAATTGTACTGGATAAGCAACATCTGAGGAAGCAGAGATAAGGGGAGGCTTCTTTTCAGCAGAAATAAGGAGGATAAGAGCAATAAAATGATGAACAAATCCATGAATACAGAGATAATTCAGTTCTTCCCTAAGTGGGATTATTTACTTGCCATAATAATTGCTATTCTGATCCACAATCCTGACCCAGAGCGTGGTTTTGAGCAAGAGTTTGAGCTCACCTGGTTCTCTGGTGAAGCAGGCTTGGAGAATTTCTGACAGTGAATGGTAAAGCTACAGAAAGCTGTGGAACGCCTGTCACTTGCTCCACAGTCAGCAGAAACAGGTTCTCCCCAAAGAGAAGGTTCGAGTCCTAGCAAAACACCTCATGAAAATTGAGTTTAGCCTCATAGAATCATAGAATTGTTTGGGCTGAAAGGGACCTCAAAGCCCATCCAGTTCCAACCCCCCTGCAAGGGCAGGGACACCTCCCACTGGATCAGGGGGCTCAAAGCCCCATCCAACCTGGTCCTGAACACCTCCAGGGATGGGGCAGCCACGATGTCTCTGGGCAACCTGGGCCAGGGCCTCCCCACCCTCACAGGAAAACATTTCCTCCTAAGATCTCATCTCAATCTCCCCTCTTTCAGCTGAAAAGCATTCCCCTTCATCCTATCCCTGCAGTCCCTGATCAAGAGCCCCTCCCCAGCTTTCCTGGAGCCCCTTTCAGCACTGGGAGGCTGCTTTGAGGTCTCATGATGTCAGAAGAGTGAAAGGATTCTTACTTTTTAATTTTTCTGCCTAGTTAAGATTTGGAGACGTCAGTGACAGAGAAGGACCTCTAGTCTGTGCTTAATCCATCTTCTCCAAGTCAGTGTAGGACTTTACAGGGCAATGACTCCTCTGCCAGCTGTACCAGCATTTGAGTCTTTATATTTCCTAGGAGAGGAGTCCCAAACCTCTCATTAGAATGCTGCACATATTGACAGAGAAATCACCCATCGGATGTTTCCACTCTCACTCACTGTTTCAAAACCCCCACCCTGTCCCAGCAGCAATCACCATCCATAATGAGGGAAACTGCAGAAATATCTTTCCCTGAACAACAAGAAATATTTAAAGTACTTTTACCTTGCTGTACGCTCTCCACATAAATAAACAAACCCTTTGAGAATTACTGGAGAGCCACGATCTTACACGGAGAACCTTCCATTCCTGTCCCTTAGGAGATCCCTCTGTGGTGTCACCTGTCTCGCAGCAGAGGGTTCTGGATTTGTCATTTTGCCAGTGGAGAGACTTAAAGGTTAATCTCTGGGTCTCTAATCTTTTCATAAAGTCCTTACATCATTCCTCACACATCATTGCAGAGTCAAACTTCGTATTTATTCCTTCTTTTTCATCTTACATATTTCAACATCCGCACCTTGCATGAAAACTGCTTATTCAACTCAAAATAAAATGAAAATAAATTAATGAGAGATAAAGAGCTCTTTGATGCAATAACCTTTAATGATTTCTTCCTGGTATATAATTTAGGACAGTGTTTTTCCTGGCTTAGTGTTGTAAAGTTTGCATCATAAACAAAAAGCTGATGATTCATAAAACATTATTGCTAATGCATTTCTGAAATTAGCAAGAGACATGTAAAGCATCTTCCTTGTCTACCAGGATTCTTGAAAGGAAACTTCCCTTTGAGAAATTATTCTTGGCACCAATGGCAAGAGTAGCCAGCATCATGGGAAGAAGAAACAGTGGTGACGCCCACTATGGAAGGTATAAATAGAGTTCCACGGCTACGGACACCTCGCAGTCTGATTTAATATCAAGCTGTGCATCTTGCTTTGGGCTTCTGCTTGCATTTCCAGCTGCTGTCGCCATGAGTTGCAACATTAAGGAGACTATTACTGTGTCTAGTAAAGGCAGGAGCAGTGGTGGCAGCTGTATCATTGGTGGTGGTGGTGGACCACGGATTTCTTCCTATGGGATAGGCAGTGGCAGAGGTTTTTCTGGAAGGAGCTACTGTGGTGGAGTGAATTATGCAGGGGGACTGAGTGTTGGTAGCTTGGCTGGAGGGAGCTATGGAGGTGGGAACTGCTATGGCAATGGCATGGGATTTGGCCTCGGAGGCGGGGTGGTTGTTGGGGGTCTCGGTGGCGACTGTTTGCTTTCATCCTGCGATGAGAAGGTCACCATGCAAAATCTCAACGACCGCCTGGCTTCCTATCTGGACAAGGTGAAGTGTTTGGAGAAGGAGAATGCTGAACTGGAATGCAGAATCAGGGAGTGGTACGCTACACAGGGCCTCTCCTGCGAGCCCCGGGACTACAGCTGCTACTACAAGGAAATTGAAGATCTTCAAAATCAGGTAATCCCCTTGTCCAGCCGCCCCTCCTCTACTTAAAGCTTATTTCTGACTTGTGCTTAGAACCTACTGCAATTATTAGAGGCAACTTTGGTGCAGTTAAATGTCTTTGCAACCATTAATTTTACCAAGTTCCTCTGTGACATTGCTGAATGACAAATGTAAGGTGATACAGGTGGGATAATACTCTTAGAAAGGAAAAGGATGCTCTGTTACAGTGTGTTTTGACCATATAGCTATAAACACAACATTAGTAAGCGTGCTCTGAGGAAATGTAGCGGTGTTAGTCCAGCTGGAAGAGCAAAGCAAAGAGAACTACAGAACAAGAGCAAAGCATGCATATCAAATGCTGCCTCAAATGAAAAGCTGAGCATTTAAAATTGACTGCTGTAACGGCACAAAAAGCCTGACAGCAATATGTCCACAATGAAAATGTTATGGCTGATATTAAGGCTTAAAGCCCTAAGCTTGAAGCCACAAAAACGCCAGCCTGAATGTCAGCTGAGACTAAATGTCTCAAGGAGGGTTCTTTAGGTCCACTTCTTGGTGCAGCATCTTTCGAATTTGCCTTCAGACCTTGAAACTGGGGAGTCCCAACTCACAACTCGTGAAGTCCCAACCTCTACACAGTCAGCCTCTTTTTCTATACTGTCAGTTATGAAGGCAAAGCTGCTCCTGCAGCTGCTCTCCTCAAGGAATAAGGTTACTTAGGAAAGAAGTTAACAGAAAAAGGAAATTGGGAAGACTTGCTACTTAACAGCTGTCTAGCTACACCTCTAGACTCTACCAGCAGAGAGAAATGAGACATCTCTCATGGTCTGCTCTTTTCCAGATTGTCTGCGCAACCATTGATAACAACAAGATCATTCTGGACATTGATAACAGCAGGATGGCTGCTGATGATTTCCGTGTGAAGTGAGTGCCCCTCTGGGTAGATGAACCCCCTCGCTTCCTCTCTGCTCCTTTACACCTTTCTCGTGGAGCCTCAGTGCCATAATTACAAAGCTTTCCAAGCAATCTCGCTGTACCACCACATTAGAGCAGGACGAGGTGATGAAACTCGTCTCGCTCTTGGCCACCAGACCTCCCTTAATTAGCAACCTCGGGTGAAAAAACATGTGGCAACAGCATTTGTTGGTGAGGGCTGGGGACTGACATGGGAGGGAGTGGTCCTCAGTGGTATTGTTGGTGCACTTCCATCACAGACCAGTGCAGATTGGCATCAGCAAAACAGAAATGCAGTTTAATGAGTGATATCAGCCATAGAGATCAGGAACAGGAGAAAAACAGATGAGGAAGGGAAGTTTTCCCATAGCAGACATCGAGCGCGGCGCAGAAACCCAACGCACAGTGCGTTCAGCTTAGACAACAAAATCCAGCTCAAGAGCAGGTGGGTGGGAGAGGAGATGTCTCCGTTCTGAATTTCTCCTTTCTTGCACAACCCAGGTACGAGACGGAGCTGGCCCTTCGCCAGAGCGTGGAGGCCGACATCAACGGCTTGCGCCAAGTCCTGGATCAGCTGACGCTCTGCAGGTCTGACCTGGAGGCACAGCTGGAGTCGCTGCGGGAGGAGCTCTGCTGCCTGAAGAAGAATCACGAGGAGGTAAGGGACCTGCCCTATCCCTTGGAAGCACCGTGGCCCTCTCAGAAAACTTTGCCTACGTGAATGGGCTCTAAATTTCAAAGTAAAGCCCAGGCACTGTCAGGCCACGGCTTTCTCATCGCACAGAGCTGGGAATCAGCCCTCTCTGCATCCTGGGCGTGCGGGAGCTCTGGCAGAGAAGCAGCTGTGGTTCCTGCGGCTGGGAGTGCCAGAGGGGGTGAAAGTTGCTGCTGACTCCAGTGGTTGAGAAAAGAAATTACCCACCAGATTTGTTGGGGAAAACACTTGCACCATCTTTGAGCCACAGTGGGGAGGCACCGTTGCAGGGAGCTCTCAGGCAGCAAGCTCGGCTCCTCTCAAGCCCTTTCCTCTCTTCCCAAAGCCAGCACGCATCTGATCCGGGTTATCTTTCCAGGAAATGAACTGTCTGAGAAAACAATCCACGGGAGATGTGAGTGTGGAGGTCAATGCCTGCCCTGGACCGGATCTCAGGCAAATCTTGGAGGATTTGAGATGCCAGTATGAAACCCTGATAGCGCGCAACCGCAAGGAAGTGGAGGATTGGTACGAGTGCAAGGTAAGCGATGCCAGACAAACTGACGGCACATTTCAGGGCACAGGAGCATTTCAGAAGGCAGACACGGAGACAATAAGCAAAGCCCAAGAACAGCACTCATTATACCCTGTGTTCCACAGGAGACCACAGGGCCTGTCTGACCAGTTTGTTATGTCCCACCTGGAACAGTCACATTTGCCGCAAGGGCTTGTGGTGTGTTATTGGGACTGAGATATTCCAAGTTTGGATTAAAGAGACTTAATAGCCACGAGGTTGATATGATTTGCGAAAAGACCAAGCAGCTGAAGCTGGTGGTTATCACCCAGCACACAGAGAACTTGCCCCACTCCCTTTTCCTTTTGCTAAGCACTCACTGTTGGTTGCTTGACACAGACCTTCTCTAAAGCTCTTTGTTCTGGATTGGTGATTTTCAGATTGAGGAGGTGAATCGGGAGGTGATTACAAGCGGGCAGGAGGTAGAGACGTGCAACAACCAGGTTACGGAACTGAGACGCCAATTGCAAGCCCTGGAGATCGATCTCCAGGCTCAGCTCAGCCAGGTGGGTGGTGAACTTTCCTGCAGTCATGATGCAGTCACTGCTGGATTCCTCAGCATGAACCACCAGACCTTCCTAAATGGAGGTGGTGGACAGCTCTGTCATTTTTGCATTGGAAATGATAAATTAATGCTGTTTCTCTGGTTGTCTTATTTATCAGAGAAATAATTTGGAATCTTCTCTGGCTGAGACTGAGTGTCAGTACAACACCCTCCTCGGTGAGCTACAGAACCAGATCACGTGTGTGGAGCAGCAATTGGCTGAAATAAGAGCAGAAATAGAGTGCCAGAACCAGGAATACAAGACCTTGTTGGACGTCAAGTGCCGACTGGAGCAGGAGATTCAGACGTACCGGTGCTTGTTGGAAGGAGGACAGCAGGACCTTATGTAAGTAGATATCTAAATGAATAAATGAAGACATCAAGGATCTGTATTACAGACTGGGAATCTGAGATAATCTCTAGACCATCTTAATGTTTTCTTTGAGATGAAAAAGTTGTCTCATGAGGAACTTTACTATGATGAACATTCAAATCTGAACTAAGTATCACTTCTTGGGATCTGCAAAGCAGACAAACCAAACCAGTTAACTGCTAGTTACAACATTGCAACTACCAGTATTACATCAGTAATCCTAACAATCTCTTTTCTGTAGTAAGACAAGTGAGAACTGTCAAAACAAGAATTAATTGCAACACTCAACCTTGCATTTCCATGCCAAAGGGGCACAAATGCAAAGGCAACACTGAAAATGAAAAAAGAACACAGTGTAAAACATCTGAACCCCTATAAAAGACACGGTTTTAGAGTTTGTGCCCTCATTAATGTCATGAAAAGCTCTAAAATTCCTTATTTCTCTCACCAATTTCATCCCTCTAGTCACGGCGGGGGAATCGGAACTGGTGTAGGAGGAGGAGTCATTAGGACAAGCCACACCTACACTACAACTTCAACTTCCCATTGCCAGCCCCAGGTCCCACCTTGCAAGACTGGAGATATACAAGGTAAGAGCCACGTTTCCACAAAAGGAAGGCTGCTTGTCTCAGCTTGTTCCTTTGCGATAAGGCCTGGACACAACACACTCTCCTAGGACACGTTATTGGTGTCTTCTCACAGAGTGACTGTGCTGCAGTTATGATCTGGTACAATGGATTCTACCACTGTGCAAAATTGTCTGTGTCAGCAGGAAACTGGTTTAAAGAGAGCTCAGACTGGATATGGAGCAGCAGAAAACAAAGGGGAGACAAGGAAGAGCAGCAGGGCTAAGGGGAAAAAGCTGGGGAAATGAGGAAAAGCTCTAAAGTAGAAGTAAAGAAGAGGGCAGCCAAAGGGAGCTTAGCGAAAAAATCTGGAAGGAGCAAAGAGAAGAGCAAATCTGTAACTCTACAAGTGCAAATTCCCATTAAAACCCAATTATTTAGGGAATTTCTGGGGGTTCCTGGTTGGCTGCCAACTGCTCCTGTTGAACAGAGTGCATCCATGCAAGAAGGGCCCTACCTAGACCTTGTTAAGTGAAGGATTTTAGCTCTGTTCCCATCAAATAATGTTGCTGTATTTTTTCTCCAGTGACCTGCAGGAGAATTTGTGACTAAGGAGGAAGGAATGGACTAGGAGATGTCGTACAGAGAAACTCACAGACACAACAAGAGCACTCGATGTTCACTGCGTGCCTCTATGCAAAGAAAGTAGAAGTAACTCACCGATGCTTTGCGTGTATCTAACGGGGCCTGTTGGGGGCCACCACCTTCTGTTCTGCTGCTGCTGTTCTGGAATGCTGTAATCTCTAGAAGATACTTGAGTTAGTCAGGGTCACTGATGTACCTGCTGGTGAAACACTTCTCTAATAAAACTTCGCTTCTGCCTGATGCAATCAAGAAACTTGTGTCTGGAAACTGAGATCCTTTAGAAAATCAAGGGCTGGGCCATGCACAAGGGTCACCTACACTGGGCAGGATCCTGCTCCACTGGGAACAAAACTGCTTTGTCAGTGGGACCCTTGCTGACCTTAGAATCACAGAATCATAGAATGGTTTGGGTTGGAAGGGACCTCAAAGCCCATCCAGTTCCAACCCCCTGCCATGGGCAGGGACACCTCCCACCGGATCAGGGGGCTCCAAGCCCCATCCAACCTGGCCTTGAACACCTCCAGGGATGGGGCAGCCACCACTGCTCTGGGCAACCTGGGCCAGGGCCTCCCCACCCTCACAGCAAAACATTTCTTCCTCAGATCTCATCTCAGTCTCCCCTCTTTCAGCTGAAAACCTTTCCCCTCATCCTATCCCTGCACTCCCTGATCAAGAGCCCCTCCCCAGCTTTCCTGGAGCCCCTTTCAGTCCTGGGAGGCTGCTCTAAGGTCTCCCCAGAGCCTTCTCTTCTCCAGGCTGAACAACCCCTACTCTCTCATCCTGTCAATAGCAGAGGTGCTCTAGCGCTTGGATCATCTCCATGGCCTCCTCTGGACCCACTCCAACAGCTCCATGTCTTTCCTGTGCTGAGGTCTCTAGAGCTGCTCTCACACCTAAACACATGTAAAATGTTTTCGAGTCCTTTGCTGGGAAATTAAAAAATATTTCATGCATAAAAGCAACGCATTTCCCCAAAATCCCACTCCTGAATAGACAACACTCCTGGAGGAGCAGAATTCCTGCCTCTGCTGATGGGCAGTTTGTGCACTGCTGCGAGCAGGGAGATGGGATGGGAGGGAAAGGACTGGGCTGCTGGGAGCACTGGGAACGCGAGAGGCAGAGGGCGGCCCCTCCTGGAGAAGGGAGGCAGGAGCGGCGATCCCGGGGTACCGGCTGCAGGGACCGGGGGAAGGGGTCGATGGCAGCAGCACGAACCCCTCCTCCAGTGCGGGGCCAGGTCTGCGTGAGGCTCTTCGCAGCTCGACGAGAGGAAACGGCCTCAAGCTGCACGAGGGGAGGTTTAGATTGGACATTGGGAACATTTCTTCACTGATAGAGCCGAGAAGCCCTGGCAGAGGCTGCCCAGGGCAGTGGGGGGTGTCTCCACCCTTGGAGGTTAAAGCAAGATACTTAATTTCTGATGTGATTGTGATTATAAACTGAAATGTTCATAAAGCGTGTAGACGTGGCACTTCAGGACACGGTTTAGTTGGCACAGTGGGGTTGGACTGAGGGTTGGACTGGATGAGCTTAGAGGTCTTCTCCAACATTAAGGATTCCACAATTCCGTGATTCTGTGATTCCTCTCCAGCAGGGACCCTTCCCCAGGACTGGGTGCTGTGGCTGGGTTGCTGCTCCCTCTGTCCCCACTGTCCCTACTCCTCCTGTCGAGGATTCGGCTCCGCAGTGTGGAGCAAATCCTACCGGAGCTAGAGACGGCTTCTCCCTGAAAATAAACCCCTGTGAATTTGGCATCTGAGTTTTCCCTCTCTGCTGCCACTGGCACTGGCACTTTCCTCCTGCCACCACGAAGGGAAATACTGACCCAAAGCACCTGTGGAAGTCATTTGTAGTGGGTTGCTTTGGAAATTTTCAGAGGAAAGCGAAACCAAGCACATGAACTGGCAGTCAGACTGTCCAGCTTGTACGGTGACCCGAGCAGAAGCCCCTCATGAGCACTGAGTTTGAGTTCAGATAAAAACCTGGGAAGAGCTGGAATACACATTATTGTGACATCCAACTGCTGCCTGTGCCAAAGAACCAGGGAGTGGAATGTGTGTCTGGTAAGCGCCGCACCCAGGCATCCTGGTGCTTCCCAAACCTCTCCAGAAGGTGTCAGCTCTTCCCAACCGCAGATTCAAAGGAAATACCGGCCTGCCAGGCTGCTGCTCCCAAGGGCCGGCTCTGGCACAGTCCTCTCCCGGTCTGGTTCCGCCTTTCCAGGGAGGGGATCCTGCATTACCGCAGTGCGAGAGGCTGAGATCAGACACCCTGCTTACAGATGGACTGACAGGTTACTGAGAGGCTGGGAGACGTGGATCGATTTGGCTGATACTGTCTGTGGTGACATGGGAGTTGCTGTTTGTTAGACTAGACAAGAAAGGTACAGTGGTATGTACTTAAAATAATGTTATATAAAAATGTAATGATTATAGAATTCATAGAGTCATGGAATGGTTTGAGTCAGAAGGGACCTCAAAGCCCATCCAGTTCCACCTCCCTGCCATGGGTAGGGACACCTCCCACTGGATCAGGGGGCTCCAAGCCCCATCCAACCTGGCCTTGAACACCTCCAGGGATGGAGCAGCCACCACTGCTCTGGGCAACCTGGGCCAAGGTCTCCCCACCCTCAAAGCAAAACATTTCTCCCTAAGATCCCATCTCAACCTTCCCTCTTTCAGCTGAAAACCGTTCCCCCTCATCCTATCCCTGCGCTCCCTGCACTCAAGAGCCCCTCCCCAGCTTTCCTGGAGCCCCTTTCAGTACTGGGAGGCTGCTCTAAGGTCTCCCTGAATCCTTCTCTTCTCCAGGTTGAACAACCCCAACTCTCTCAGTCTGTCTTCGTACAGGAGGTGCTCCAGCCCTTGGATCATCTCCATGGCCATAACATACAGTGATTTCAGCACCCACAGTGCTGAGTGACTCAGACCCACTTCGTGTTTCACTGCATGGGACATTTAGAGATGCAAGAGGGCTCTGCCAACAGAAATCCTCAGCCAAACAGATGAAGCAGTGTCTGCTGGCTGGAAACACAGAACGAGCTGTCAGTCCTGACATCCCGCTTCAGCCCTCTCACGCGTTATTTCATGATCACATTCATAGTGAGGTTGGTACAAGTGGATTCGGTGTGGGTGGTCGCTCCAGGAGGTGACACAGGCTTCCTCCATGCCTCTTGGAAGACCCCAACCACGTTCTTCTGTGCTTAAGTGCATGGAATGACGCCAGGCTGAAACTGGCCTCACAAATTTGCCAATACCTGTTTGTGTTTTCCAGATGGCACTGGGCTATTTTGCATCCTGTCATTAGGCAGGAACCTAGGGCTGTAACTGCATTACAACAACCCTTTGCTAATTAAGGTCCTACCAATGAAGCAGCATCAGGTAAGACCCCAGACTCAGCTGGGCAAGGGGCTGTTAGACTCAAAATGAGGACGTTCCCGACCGAAGAGTTTGTACTCTGAAGATCTCTTAGGGCTCTGACTCACATAATTACTGTTCTTATCATAATCACCATCGTTCCTTTGGGTGGTGGATCTTTTGAAGGTGCCCTTTACTGTTTCATCAATACCAGTCCCTGCAATGAGTGAGTAACAGATGGAGTAGAATGTGTGCAGGGGTTCTTTTTTCCCTGAAGGAGAGGTGTTTGCTGACTGCCCTGACACGGGAGGGCAGCAGATTCCCCCCCCAGTGTCCAGACATGACCGAGAGGGGAATGTGCTATGTTGGGACCACCATATGCAACAAGAAGGACACATTCCAGGGATGTTCCCTGTGAGCACACACATCTTGGGGTGTGGGCAGATGCCAAGAATTACACCCTGTCTTGCAGAAAACAGCAGGAGAGGTGGGGACTCTCTTACTTCAAACACGTATTTGAAACCCTTCAATTAAAAAAAAAAGCCTGAGTGTGTTTTGGAATCATAGAATCATTAAGGCTGGAAAAGACCTCTAAGATCATCAAGTACAACTGACCATATGCAGGTGGTTCACGTTGAATTTCACTGAGTTCTAAGCCCACACTGCTTTATTTTATTAGCTGTGGCCATAAATACACATAGGAAGAAAGAAACAGAGTGAACAAAGCATCTTGTGTGCACATTGTGCCCTCATTACAGAGTAAACAATTGGTAATTGTTAGGTGGGAATTGCTTTTTGTTTAGACCTCTCAGTTAGTCCACTATTAAAATAATAAACACAATTGAGTCTCAATATAATTCAACTAATCTGAACCAAACTTCCTCTGATTTTTCAGTTTTCAAACATCCATTTTTTTATCAGGATAAGAAAAAAAGCCTCAGCATTTAAGTGTTAGTGGAGAAGGAGACAGTTTCATGCTAAGTATTCAGCAGCTGAACCTCAATAGAAGGGCAGGCAGAATGAGAAGAGAGTTCTTCCTCCAGCACAGCCAGACTTAAGGGACTGGGTTTCTTCTTTACTATGGAGAAATAGTGTTCTATTGGATTGCCTGGTGTTAATTAAATTGCTTTATTATTATATAATGGAAGATAGTTTATAACATATAATTATGAGAATGAGTCATTTTCCACAGATAGATCCTACACAGGTTTTCTCTGTGTAGCAACACAGCAAATTGAGTTTTCCTGACCAAAGGTAGGAGGGATGGAAGGGGGTTTCCCCCCACAGGTGCACAGGAAAGGGTGGGTAACAGCCTGGTCGAACCCCACAAAGGTGCTCAGCAGCCTCAGCAGTTTCTCCCAAACACACAGCCCAAAGAGGCTGGAATTGCAGAGCACAGCAAAGGTGGGGCTGGGGGAGCTGGCAGGAGCTTGTGTGTGCTCAGCCCACCCACCCATCCCCAGGTCACCATCCTAGCCCATCACGGAGGCCATTCCAGTCTCATCCCTTCCTGCTGCCACCCACCCCATCCCAGGAAAACGCCTTCATTCTCTCCCAGCCTCTGCTTTTGGCCAACGCTCAGCTCCGTGGAGCACATGGTAATTCTGCCATTGAAATGCCCCACGTGAATCTGTGCCCACACTGGGTGAGTCTCAGGCTTAAATAATCCCCCATCCCCTTCTGGGCAGGAGCTGGTGAGAGTTTCATCACAGGAGAAGGGAAGGAGCCTCAGTGCAAACAATCACAGAGTCATCCTCCCCCAGGCATCTTCCTCTGCCTCCTCCACCTGCTCCTGCTTTGGCTGTGACCTGGACAGTGTCACTGTGCAAGAGCAGCTTCTCCTGAACGCCACTGAACTCTCACCTTTGGGTACCCTGTGACCAGATGCACTCACCATTCGTTCTGCCCGGTGCCAAAAAAAAAAGCCAATTTCAAACCAAATCTCACTTTACAGCTCAATTCACACCTTTTTTTTTAATACCAGCATGAGAGGCAGAGATGATCACAGCTTCTCTGAGCCTTTCAGAGGTTTCTCAAGCAGAAAAGACTCCACAAGAGGTCTTTAATACTCATAACCAACACACCTGAGACTGCCTGAATACCTGTGAGCAGCCAGGGCTGAGGATGCCCAACTCAGAGTCTGTGAGAGACCCTCATGGGTGATAAATGAGGACTCCCAACTCATCACACCATTAAGGCTCTCCCTAACACAGCCATCTCTGCCTCTCAGCCCTTGCTTCTTGCACCACCTGAAGTTCTCAGCTTCCTTCACCTGCCTATGATGGACAACTCTCTTCAGTGGCTCAGGAGATGCATCAGTGCCCGCTTTCAGCACAGGAGAGGGATGTGAATTCGGATGCTCATCTGGTTACGAGCATCACACCATGGAGTGAGGCCAGGTAGGTGTGAGCGTGGGCTGTGCCCACCTTGTGCTGTGCTCCCTGCCCTGCAGGGTGGGATAGCAAAGGGCATGCCAACGGAGGGTGGACATGCAGTATTTGTGGAGCAGGAGCTTCCTGCTGCAATAAACAGCACCAGCCCGAGATTTCATAACGTTTCACTGTCCCATTTCACAGGTGCTGCTGCTGGAGTTAATGCAGCTCCTGCAGAGCTTGTTGAAATCCCTCTTGTGTTCAGGTTTTCCCAGCCCTCCAGGTCCTTTCCCACAGCTTTATCTCTAGATTTTGCTGGAAACATTATCTAGGCTTGTTGAGTGTGCTTGCAAATTGCTGGACAATCCCATGAGACATAACCACAGAGAAAACAACCACCCTATAAAACAGATTCCATTTTACAGCAAACCTTGAAATGAAACATTCCTTTCAGGAACCACTTGTTCCACAAGCTCTGTCTCTGACCCTGACCAGTCATTTCCAGATACACTGAATCAATCGGGCTCCTTTAGATTTGAGGAGCCAATCTGCACTCTTAAAGTATGTTCTCTGCATGAGTTCTAGGGGAAAAAAGGGAATTAATTCTCCCTTTGCTGTATCAAACATGAAGCTGTGTTGTACACAAGCACCTCACTGGCATTCAAACTACCCAAGCATGTTCTTTTTGTGAAGTGAAGATGTGAATGAAGCTCAGTCCACTTGACAGGAAAGTCTCCACAAAAGATGTAGTAAACATCTGCCCAGGAAAAAAACCAAACCTCACCCTTCTGCAGAATTATATGGAATGACATCAAAACATATCCACATCCTTATAACATGAGGATCAGCACCTGGAAACCAACAATTAAACAGAATGAAACCTGACAGTTTCATGAGCCAAAGCAGCTGTAAGGATAGAAGAACATTTTGTGTGTTTCAGAAGAAAAGGATTTTTCACTGGAACACTTAGACCCCACTAAACCCTTTCAATCTCACCAAGCCTGGGAAGGCCTCACTGCCTCAGTGATATCTGAAATAAGTCTGGTAGAAGATGAAACCTCAGGCGTGTCCTGCTGCGTGGGCGCGGGCGGGCTGGGAGGGGTGTTTCTAAAAAGATGTTTCCCCAAACAGTTGCTGTAAACCATAACAAACAAAGCTCTAAATTAGCAACAACCAACATTGCAGGGGCTGAGTGAGAAAAGAATAATAAACCAAAGTGACACGGGAGGCTGGCTATGACACAGTGCAGCCCACACAGGATGCGAGCTAACAGGCTGCATTTTGCTGAAGAACATCTGCCTGGGCAGGAGGATGGACACTGGAAAGACATTCCCAGTGGAATGAAGCTCAGGTTGCTCTAAGAGCGTAGATGATGGGTGCTCAGCTGAACCATCCACTGCTGCGCATTTCAAAAAGATAAAGTCTTCATGGAATCACAGAACCATGGAATGGGTTGGGTTGGGATGGGCCTTAAAGTTCATCCAGTTCCAAGCCCTCTCTGATGGGCAGGGACACCTCTCACTGGATCAGCGTTCAAATACAAAATACAGTCTTCTAAGAAGAAGATGCAAATATTTCCTGCTTTGAGTCATGCTGTGAGAGCAAAGCTGAAGGGAAAAAGCTATTTTGATGCACAGATTATTGACTTAATCCTAAACCCAGGGATTTAACAATTCCCCTCTGAGTACACACTGTGGAAAGAAAACATCCTGCGTGAAATTCTGACATCCCTTCAGGAGTGAGAGCGTTATCTCTCCCACTCACAGACACTTCCAGAGAGACCAGCCTGGAGCCAGAACACCTTCCCAGAGCTCCCAACCCTCCTGTCACTGCCTTTGGGCCGAGCACACAGAGATTTATTCCCTGCAACAACATCGCACGCTTCCTTTCCTCTCAGCCTTACACAGTTTCTAATTGTTGTCATATAATTCTTTGTAATTCAATTGTTATTTATAAAACATAATTGTAGATGCACGTTTGGAAGAAAGGGGTGACACATTTATTTAATAAATAAATAAAATAAACATGATATTTGCCAATGTCTGCTAAGTTTTTATGAGGGACTACAGCGATGTCAGAGGGCGGCTCAATAGACCGACAGAATACACCAATGAAGGGCTGAAAATAAGGCACGAGAAATCCATGAACCAGAACCTATTGAAATAACACTTCAGTGTAATAAAATCAGCTGGAATCCCTTGTCAAGTGTCTGAAAGGGGAAAGAGCAAGAGGAATGATTACGTTAAAGAGAGTGGCATTCATTACTGTCCCATTATGACAGTTTATTGTTGTGCTGAAAGAGAGGTGAGCAGGATGAGGTGAGTGGGATGAGTTTATTTCAGATGACTGTAAGTCAGTGGACTAGATCATAGAAAAGATCTACCTCATTCAGAGACACCCAGCAGAAATTACATGTTCTGTATTAATAAACAGATGGTCATAAACACTTTGAGTATGAGTTAAGCTTCCTGACACTGTCAAACATCTCTTTGGGTAAATAACCCTTGGCGTAAAGTCTATGGCTTGCAAATGCCCATGGAAAGAAGGTACTCCCTTTGGTGGTGACACCCACTGTCTCAGGTATAAAAGCAGATCAGGCACGGTGGAATTTGGAGCTATGATTCCAGAACAACTGTAAGACCAGCTTTGAGGTTTAACCTGAATCATTCGCTGCTGCCACGATGAGCTGCGGCTCCACGCAGACCTCTGGTGGCAGTGGTGGCGGTGGAGGGGGCAGCAGGCATTGCTCTACCTCGAGAAGAATCACTTCTAGGACAAGTGGTGGTGGTGGGATTTCAGGCAGCAGTTGTGGAGGAGGAAGTTCCAGGAGCAGCTGTGGTGGTGGGGCTAGAGGAGGTAGCTATGGAAAGATGAGACGCGGTAGTTACGGAGGAATGAGCGGCGGGAGTTGTGGAGGTGGAATGAGTGGTGGTTATTATGGAGGGGGACAGAGTGGTGGTGCTTACGGAGGAGGAATGGGCTGTGGCAGCATGGGAGCAGGGTTTGGATCAGGTGGGAGTGGGTTTGGTGGTGGTTACGGAGGGAGATTTGGTGGAGGTGGTGGTGGTTTCAGTGGTGGCAGCTTTAGCAGCGGTGGCTTTCCTGGAGGGAATATGGGAATTCTCTCCAACGATGAGAAGCTGACCATGCAAAGCCTCAATGAACGCTTGGCTTCCTACCTGAATACGGTCAGAAATCTGGAAAAGGAAAATGCTCAGCTTGAACAGTTAATCAGGGAGTGGTACCAGAAGCAAGGTCCTACTGGCACAAAGGACTACAGCCACTATTATGGAACAATTGAAGACCTTCAAAATCAGGTAGGATGTTCTTTGTTAGAAAGGTTTAAGTATTGATTGACTTTCTGTAATTGAGGCATGGGTACCTCTAAATGCTCTTTCAGAGTGCCTCGTGCATTTGAAATTCTGCCTTCTGTGCACACATCCAGCTGGAGGAGGAGAACCAATGCACATCTCCAGCAGGGATCACGTGTTGGCAGTGACTGCAGATGTTCTGAATGCCTGTAGTGGATTTCAGAGAATAGGAAAAATGGTAACCATGACCCTCTGGGATGTGCGTGTCTGACATCTGAGTGCAGCCTATGGCCCACGGGCACGGCTGAGACAGAGCTCTGGTGGTGACATCAAGCTTCTTGGCACGAGTCTTGTACTCACAGAACAGTTCTTGCCATTCTGATGCTATTTTTCACACAGGTGCTTCTCTGCTTTGTACCAAAGATGACCTTTCCAGGCCTCTGGAAATGCTCTTCCCCTCACACACCTGGGAATTATGACACAAAAATCACATTCATATTTCTGTTCCTTGTGCAAACATGAGGGTTTCACGAGGAAGATGTCCCTCAGCATGTATCACCTTCTCTTCTAGATTGTGACTGCAACTGTGGAAACTAACAAGGTGCTTCTGGACCTGGATAACACCAGGATGACTGCGGAAGACTTCAGGATAAAGTAAATATAAATTCATTTTTCCAGGCACTGCCTTCCTTTCTCTTCTTTCCCTCAATCATTCTGTAAACAAGCACCAGTCTACAGAGACTGGGGCTCCTCGGGTTCCATAGCAGCAAAACTGAAATGATCAGTAACATTTAAAAATACTTCATTATTTCTGCAATGACTGAATTCTCCCTACGGTTGGGAGTCAAAGCTTAATAAAAACTTTATTTTTAAGACAAGAAAAATAGTGATTTTTTCTCACTACAAGACAGATAAAACAGAGAGATGAAACCTGCAGAGTCTACAGGCAGTGTGACACTAAGAAGAGACAAAGACCACAGAATGCATTTTAATATTTCAGTTCAATATTAATATTAAACTTTAATTAGATGCTGCTGATTTCATAATTCTGCTGGTTTAGAGATGCTATGTACAGAAACAAAAGCAGACAGGGAGAGAGTGGAGTACAGGAATGTTTCCATAATTAAAGTCAGCAGGAGAAGGATGAAAGCAAGGAGCAGGGCTGACCTCTCTGCTCTGTCCTTGGTGCAGGTACGAGACGGAATGTGGGCTCCGGCAGAATGTGGAGGCTGACGTTAACAGCCTGCGCCCCTTGTTGGATAACCTGACTCTGAACAGATCTGACCTAGAGATGCAATTTGAATCTCTGAAGGAGGAGATGATTGACCTCAAGAAGAACCATGAGGAGGTAAGAGCCAGCTCCTTCGTATGAAACTGCAGAGGGAAACAAGAACACTTCCAATATGGAAGTGCGGGGAGGTCTGATGGGTAAATCCTCCGTGATAAAGAGTCTTCCCCGCTCTCCTAACGTGTGGCAGATGGGTGAGAGGTGTCCTGAGGCCAGCTGGCTGCCAGGCCAGGCTGCTCCAGGGCATCTTCAGTGCTGTGCCCAGTTCTGGGCCCCTCAGTTTAAGGGAGATGTTGAGATGCTGGAGTGTGTCCAGAGGAGAGCAACGAAGATGGGGAAGGGGCTGGAGCACAAGCCCTAAGAAGAGCGACTGAGGGAGCTGGGGGTGTTTAGCCTGGAGAGGAGGAGGCTCAGGGGAGACCTCATTGCTCTCTATAACTCCCTAAAAGGAGGTTGTGGGCAGGCAGGGGTTGGTCTCTTCTCTCAGTGATCAGTGACAGAACAAGAGGACAAGGTCTCAAGCTTTGTCAGGGGAGGTTTAGGCTTGATATTAGGAAAAAAATTTTCACTGAAAGGGTGATTGGCCTTTGGAATGAGCTGCCCAGGGAGGGGGTGGAGTCATCATCCCTGGAGCTGTTTAAAAGCAGATTGGATGAGGCACTTGGTGCCATGGTTTACACAAGGAGCAGATATTGGTGTTGGGTCATAGGTTGGACTGGATGATCTCAGAGGTCTTTTCCAACCCTGTGATACTGTGATCTCAGCACAGTCCCTCCCAGCAAGCAATGAGGGGAAGTCAAGGCCCAATAATTACAAGGGAAAACACGATGTACATATATACATTTTTGAAAGGATCCAGGAGTCTTTATGGCATCAGAGCAAGTTAAGTGACTTAAAAACTCTTTCCCAAAGTAATTTCACCATTTTTGTTTGCCTTGGGCCTGGGTTTTCTCTGCAGGAGATGAAATTGCTGCAAACCCAGTCCAGTGGTGATGTGAACGTGGAGGTGAATGCTGCTCCAGGGGAGGATCTGCTGAAAAAACTGAATGATATGAGACAAGAATATGAAAATATTATTAAGAAAAACCGTGAAGAGGTTGAAAGGTGGTATGAAAGCAAGGTGAGTGGTTACAAAACAATGCCAACTTTTTGAATGACACTGATTTTAGGATAGAATGGTAGAATGTGTGTGATTAAAATAGAGGAAACCACAAAGCTGCACTGGCAGAGCCCTGTAAGCAAGTTTAAGCAGCCCCTATATCACAAGGGCCCTGCTTCAGCAGATGCTCCCACGAGAATCTCCCATGTTGACATTGTCAGTGAAACTCAGACCCTCCAATTCTGTTTCTTACTTCTTCAGATGGAGGAAGTGAGTCAACAGGTCCAGTCAAGCGGCCAGGAAGTGGACTCAAGCAACCAACAGCTCTCCGTGCTGAGACGGGACTACCAGGGTCTGGAGATTGAGCTGCAGACACAACTCAGCATGGTAGGTGACGATTCCTTCTGATCCTGGGACAGGCAAAGAACACAGGAGTTGCTGGAATGACAGGAGATCAGCCCCAGCCAGCACTCCATTTGAGGCAGATGTTTGGTGCATCTGATGATATTGAAGACTTTTCTCGTTTTCCTGCAAAATTCCCATAAACACTATATTTTTTTCTTTCATTCTCAGTTACAGTCTTTGCAATCCAACCTGGAAGACACGGAACGTCGCTACAACATACAGCTGCATCAGATCCAGACCATGATTGGCCCAGTGGAGGAGGAGCTGGCGAGCATCCGCTGCGAGATGGAGAGTCAGAACCAGGAGTACAAGATGCTGCTGGGCATCAAGACCCGCCTGGAACAGGAGATCGCTCAGTACCGGGCTCTGCTTGAGGAAGGGCAGCACAATATCAGGTGCAGATTAATTAATGTAGATGAGTTTTTGAGGGACATGGTTTGGGGGATGATGGGTGCGGTTGGACTTGATGATCTCAAAGGTCTTTTCCAACTGGAACATTCTATGATTCTATAACATGCTTTTTTCACTCTTCTCCCCATCCCACTGGGGGCGAGCGGCTGAGTGGGGCTCAGTTGCCACCTGGGATTAAACCACGATACTGGTCATGTTGCTATAAATTTTCCTTTCCTTCTTACAGCATCCCACAGGGAGGAGCTGGTGGAGGATCTTCAGGAGGAGGAGGAGGTCATGGAGGAATCAGCTGGTCTTCTGGAAGAGGAAGTAGTGGAGGAGGAAGTAGCTTGTCCTCAGGTGGAAGAAGCAGTGGAGGATCCTATGGAAGATCTTCCTCCTCTGGAAGTGGAGGAGGAGGGAGTGGAGGAAGAACAGGAGGTGGAACCTGTGGTAAATTCTCAGGTGGAGGAGGTAGCAGTGGTGGAGGAGGAGGAGACAAATCCTGCCTGTCCCGCTCTTCATCTTCCCACTCCCAGCCTGACCAGTCTTGTGAAAGCCAAGGTAAAAACTGGAATTAAAGAGTACTTCCTTCCATTAACTTTTTTTTCTCTAAATACCAGGAAATCTGGAGATGTTTTTTGGTCTTTTCCCCAATTGTGTTTTAAGCCCATTCTGACCTTTATTCTTACCCAGCAACAGGGTTGTGTTTTCACAAGAGGATGGAGGGGATGGTATGAAGAGCCATTATCAGAGGTTGGGTAGAAAGAGGAGATGAAGGAGGAAAAGGAAAAATAATGCCCAATCCAAAGCATGCAGAGAACCAGAGAAGTCAGTAGTTTTGGAGTGAAGCCAAATATTAGAAATGTGACTGGTAGTAAGGGGGCAAAATTGTGAAGTAGTTGGAACACTCAGGGCATTTAAAATAGAAAGTGTATGAGCTGCAAAATCTTGAAGTAGCAAAAGATGGGGAGTGACCAAAAGGCCTTTTCCATGACTGATTTCACGGCTGTGATTCCAGGAGGTGGTGAAAACATGAAGCTCTGCCTGGAAGGGAATAAAACATTGGAGAGAGGAGCAACAATGGAGGAGGTGTCTGAAGCCATAAAAATGATAAGATCGGGTAAGGCTCCCGGTCCTGACAGCACCTCAAACAAACACCTGAAAATGGGGAAAATGAGCAGGAAGTTATAATTTTTAGAAAGATTCTCTCCCACTTTTGATTTAAAAATGAAAGATCATAGAATCGTGGAGTGGTTTGGGTTAGAAGGGACCTTAAAGATCATCCAGTTCCAACCCGCCTGCCATGGAGGGACACCTCCCACTGGATCAGGGGGCTCATGGAAAAGAATCTTGCTTTGAGGCTTCATTTATTCCTCCTAATCTAGGAATTAATGGGGTATTAATCTTAAAAATGGAGTCTATCTGAGATCTGCTGTTTCCATCTCAGACTGGCAGTTGGGGATGAAAGTATTGGCCACAGACCAAAAGCCCTGAAGCCATTAATACCAATAATACAAACGCTGTACACAGACTCTTCTGGATACTGAAAACAAGGACACTGAATTCAGAAACCTTTTGTGTAAGATTTCTTGGCAAGATCTGGTGCAGATGAGATGTAGTTTTTAAAAAGTAATAGGTTGTGCAAACTCCTCTGTAAAAATTGGCTCCTTTGATCGGCACCTTGTCTGGTTTGCAGCAGTTCTGCATGAACAGTGGTTGGTAGGCGAGGCTCAAATATGTGCCATCCTACTGTAACCTTTCAAAATCCGTTGTAAATACCCATGTGCTTATAAATACAGGTTCTGAGTTCATCTGCATCTGATTTCTACTGCTCCAGTCACTCTACATCTAAAGAGTGATTTACATTTCCTCTGTTAAGAACAGAAGCAGGTCCTTGTCTTTAATAAGATAGAGCTGTGAGCACACTTGCTTGAACAAATATGAAGTCTGATGCTGTTCTGACTTTTCCAGAATGCTGGGGGAAAATCTGGCCCACTGAGAACTGCCCAGCCTAAGATTATGAAGTAACAAAAAGATTAAAAGTGCTGCATCATAGAACCATAGAACTGAGCTGGAAGGGACCTCAAAGCCCATCCAGTTCCACCCCCTTCCATGGGCAGGGACACCTCCCACTGGATCAGGGGGCTCAAAGCCCCATCCAGCCTGGCCTTGAACACCTCCAGGGATGGGGCAGCCACCACTGCTCTGGGCAACCTGGGCCAGGGCCTCCCCACCCTCACAGATTTTCTTCCTAAAACCTCACCTCAGTCTCCCCTCTTTCCACTTAAAACCATTCCCCCTCATCCTATCCCTGCACTCCCTGATCAAGAGCCCCTCCCCAGCTTTCCCACAGCCCCCTTAATGAATGAGATAACACTTCTTCAAAGAAATTCTTGCTTCCCTTCATCTTTCAGCAGGGAGTTTCAAGAGGTCTGAGGACTGATTGGCAAAACCAGCATCTTCCACTGTGGACCTTTGGATGAGAATATCCTGAGCGTGTCCGATCCTGCCTCTGCGAAGAGCGAGAGCAAACACTTGTTTGAGTTACTCAACACTCTTCACTCCAGGGCTCGTCAGAACTCTCTGGATGGCCCTGCTGCTTCCCCCTGAATTTTTACCCCCAGTTGCTGTTTTCTGAGTTAATCTCTGCCGTGATTGGCATGGTGAAAACAGCAGAAAAAAATCAACCCCCAAAAATAAATACTAATAAATCTGTGCTTCTCTGATGCAAGCAGAAAGCTGTGTCTGGGAGCAGTTTCCTTGAGCAGATATTTTTGTTTGATTCAATCACAAATATCAAGCCCTGCCTGTGGAATACACAATAAGGTGTCAGGTTGTGCACAGGACCCCAAGCTTGAAGGGACATGTTCACTGCTCAGGACCAACTGGGCACAACTCTGAATACACTGCGAGGTGCAAAGCTCTGCAGCACCCACACTGGGAAAACTGACTGTCCAAAATCCACTCATTTCTCCTCTTAACTTCCATCAGGGAAAGAGGAGGCAAGTGGGGGGTTTAAGGAACTGACTATTACCTAGAAAGCCTCTTAAAAGTCTTCCTAAGGTTTCATGCATTATGAAACTTTTTAATCACGGAATTTAAAGATGGAGATTTTCAGCTCCCAGTGCTGAAACATCCCTGAGTGCAGAACTCAATCCCTATGTAATTACCACAAATGAACACAATTTGAGTGCTACCTGCTTGGATACACATTGGATGGCAAGTGGATAAAAGTTCAGTAATAGGAGAGCCCTACTTCTTGCCAGTATCATCTGTACAGCAAAATCACAGAATCATGGAATGGTTTGGGTCAGAAGGGACTTCACAGCCCATCCAGTTCCACTCCATTGCCATGGGCAGGGAAACCTCCCACTGGATCAGGGGGCTCAAAGCCCCATCCAACCTGGCCTTGAACACCTCCAGGGATGGGGCAGCCACCACTGCTCTGGGCAACCTGGGCCAGGGCCTCCCCACCCTCACAGGAAAACATTTCTCCCTAAGATCTCATCTCAATATCCCCTCTTTCAGCTCAAAACCATTCCCCCCTCATCCTGTTCCTGCACTTCCTGATCAAGAGCCCCTCCCCAGCTTTCCTGGAGTCCCTTTCAGTACTGGGAGGCTGCCCTAAGGTCTCCCTGGAGCCTTCTCTTCTCCAGGTTGCACAAGCCCAATCCTCTCAAAAATAAATCCATAAAGCTGGAGCACACTCCCCATTGCACATATACGGCCTCACAGGAGAAGGAATTCCCAGGCTGCTTTTACTGATCATAACCACGCCAGCTGCACAACATCTGGCCTCTTCCATGTGTCTGAGCATGGACAGGTGTCATTTTACAATGAAGAATAGCAAAATATTCATTTTTAGGATGAAGTTTTACAAAACCCAGTGACAGGTTGAGAGAAAAAGAAAAGATATTGAAGACAAAAGATTCCCAAACTGGTTATAAGGGTTGCCTACAGCTCACATCCATCCTTCACGCCCTGGATGGGCACTAACTGGCACTAACTGTGCTGCATCCCTTCCATTCCTGTTGAGGTTGGTTAAGGTGTGGGGTCTGTGCAAGCTGAACATCTGTGGGCTGAGCTGCTGCAACAATTGACGCATGGAACTGCGCTTGGAAACAATTCCAAGGGCTTCCTGGGGCACTCCTGTTCACTAACACGTTTTATGCCTCACAACTCTCAACTCGGCTCCTCAACACAAAGGAAATGTGACAGCAGCACCACTGCTGCACGTTCTTCTCTCTCAGTTGTAGTGTTGTGTGTTTTGTTTTTCACTCTGCAGGAGGCATTGCCCGTTGGAGAGAGTTGAGAAACACGGGCTGAGCGGGAGAGCGTGGGAACAGGAATCCTGAACGCCCCGAGTCCCGGGAGCACCGTGCCAGTGATTCACCACCTTGCCTTATGCCAGGCTGGCCACCAACCTGATCAGTATTGGAAAAGAGAAAAAAAGCTAAGAAGGAAACTTTTTTCCTGACCAGCACCTCTGCGGGGCTGGGGGAACTCGGAAGAGTCACCTGAGGGACTGTTCGTTCCTCAGCACACACCTGACACGCCGGGAGGCAGCGTTGGTTTTGTTTGCAAGGATATCCCCCTCTCCCTCGTATTGCAAAACCACCCACGTCCTTTTGGAAGCCCTCACAGCACCAGGTCGTGTGTGTCCCTGCTTTGCTGGCTAAAAAACCGATGCTATTTATCCCCTAACGCCTCCTCTCTTTGCTCTGCTGGTTTACACCTCTCGCAGGTGGTGATGGTGAATTACAGAACACTCCCAGCACAGCACTCCTGCTTCTCACACCTCCTCCAACAGCCTGCCAGGTCCATCTCAAAAACGCTGAGTGCCCCCATCCAGGCTTTCTCAGGGTGGTTTCCAGGTCCTCACCTGGTCCCAGCCATACAGAAGCCCCAGGAGGCTGCTCTGGAGGTCAGGTACAGCTTGTTTGGAGCAGCAGCCTGTGCTGGAGCAGCCTGTGCTGCTCTGCTCCATCCCAGCAGAGCTCTGGACCACTCATACCTCTCACTTCTTGATCTTGTACCTCTTCCCAAAAATACAACATGCTCAGTATTTTTCCTGCCTGCTGTCTCTCTGGCATACACACATCTGCCCTTACAGAGGTAACTCCACTGACACAAGTGCTTGTGAGAGCAAAGCAGAACGAAACTCAGGGAGTTTGGAGTGTGCAGAGGAGAATTTAGGTGGGAATGAGGCAGCTCAGAACCACACCTGAGGAACCAGCCCTGCAGTACAGGCCCACGTTAGAATGCAATGGTTTGTAAGGCCATGCTGTCAATTTAAATGCTGTATATAATCACTGCAGTAAAAATTTCTGAGCAATCAGGCTAAATAAGATACTACTGTCACTACTGTAACTACTCAGCGTGGATCCTGCTGCCTTCTTCCCCACCTCAAACCTGCACCTTTCTTAACCAGATGTGTTCATAATGTTCTTTGCATATGATGAGTCTGTGTCTCCAATGCAATCCAACTTCCTAGTAAGGTTTATTTGTTACAGAATGTGACAAAATAAACACAAACCATCAATACACATTAAAAAATCACAGTGTTAGTGCTCATTGCAGGCAAAAAAAAGACTGAATTGAGATGGTTTCTTTACACAGCCTGGTAGAAAGTGCCCGTTAAAGTGTTCTTCCCTTTTCCCATCTGCGTACACAAAACCTGCACCTAGGTTATTGCAGGCATTTCCTTATTGAGAGAACAGGTTTGTAATGATAATAATGATGCAAAAATAACCCCTGATGTGGAGGAATAGAGCTAAAAAAACCATTGCAAAGCAGGAGTAAGAAATACAACCATCATATGTCAGGTGTCAAAGCTTCAGACATGCTTGGAGTGGGACTCCAGCGATACTGAGTACTGGGAAGATCCCTGCACTTTTTATTTGCATGCACCTTGTTACACTTTAATCAGCATAATAAGCTTTAATTTTATGAGAGCAATATGTTGCAATTCAGATATTTATCTGGTGTTCCTATTAGTGCTCTGAGAAGAAATTTGTGGTACGTGTTGGGACAAGATCTTCAGAACAACCTTAGGCAAAAATAAATGTGCACCCACACTTCTGTTGGTCTTCAGTGCTCCCAGTGCAATTCATTTCCCCATTGGAGGCAGAGATATAATTTCAAAATTGCCTGTGCACATATTCTGCTGATCTCTCTTTTGTTCAGCCTTAATTGTCAGCCCTATTAAATTGTCAAATGCTACACGGGCTATTGTTATAGAATCGTGGAATGGCATGGATTGGAAGGAACCTCAAAGCCCATCCAGTTCCACCCCCCTGCCATGGGCAGGGACACCTCCCACTGGATCAGGGGGCTCCAAGCCCCATCCAACCTGGCCTTGAACACCTCCAGGGATGAGGCAGCCACCACTGCTCTGGGCAACCTGGGCCAGTCCCAGGTGTGAGAATTAGTACAGGGCAGTGAGATATTTCTCTGCACTGTTGGGGGAAAAGACAAAACCAGCAAACCTCCCTAGCACTCACTGTCCCATTTCCAGCTGGGACAGGATGATTTTCTTTCTGGTAGCTGGAATTGTGCTGTGGTTTGGATTTAGTATGAGAATAGTATTGATAAGGCATTAATGTTTTCGTTGTTGCTAAGCAGTGCTTACGTTAAGTTAAGGAATGTTCAGCTTCCCACACTTTGCCAGGGAGGAGGGATGCAAGGAGCTGGGAGGGAGCGTAGCCAGGAGAGCTGAGCCAGCCTGGCCAAAGGGATATTCTGTACCATGAGGCATCAAGCTCAGGGGATGAACTGGGGGGAGCTGGGCAGAGCGCTGCGATCACTGCTCAGGGATGGGTGGGTCTTGCTCAGCTGGTCGTGAGCAACTGCACTGTGCAGCACTCATTTCGGAGAGTCTGTTGCTATTACTATTTTTCCTCTTCCTTTGCCACCCTGTTAAACTGTCTTTATTTCAACCCACAAGGTGTTTTTTTCCTGATTCTCCTCCCCATCCCACCAGGAGCAGGGGAAGGCACAAAAGCTTCCACCCATAGTCAAATGACAAGAATGGTGCCTCCAGTTCCAGGATCTGAGTGACCAGCATTGCTCCCAGCGCCCTACTTGCATGGAAGGTCCAAGCTATCCTGCACAAAAGTGCTTGCCAGGAGAGGGATTGAAGTTTTAAACCTCACAGGCAAGCTCATTGCTCCCTCAATGCCCTTATTCCCTTTGCTGGGTCTGATCAGAATTCCCTTGGAAACTACCAGTGATCTCACGTGAGATGAAGCAGGAATGCAGAGCGAGCGGAAGCTCCTGGGTGAAAACAGAACCTCTCTTCCAAAATACTTCTTATAAGAGAAGAGATTAAATAGATCAAGATAATAAACTCCAGCTCTTGCCTGAGGCATCCAAATGACATTGAAATAAAAGGGAATGTTCTCATTTTTTGATGCACAGACACAGAAGTGAGAACACGTTTTCTCCAGGTCCATTCTGGATGCAGCAACCTCAGCCTGTTGTAAAAGTCTCCCCGCTCTGGTGAAACACACAGCAGCGTGGGCTGCTCACAGTTTGTCTTCATCCTGATGCCAGGCAGTCACTTTGATACCTATCACAGAGGCCTGATTAAAGGGAAAACAATAACAAAGAGAGAGTGAAAGAACGTTGGCTGCACTTGAAACGTGGCGTGTGCTGAGCTGAACAAGGAGCAGTGGCAAAACATTGAGGCACTGCAGGCTGAGCCGTGCTGGGGCTGTAAATGTTCTTATTCTGGTCAGTGATGCCACATGGCATCAACACGAGACCTTAAATGCTTAAACTGTGCATCATCTATGGGGAAGAGGTGAGAAAAGGTCCTAAAATTGCCAGTTCCTTTTAGGTAATTCTGTAAATTATAAACTTCACATCTTCCATATAACACAGGAGTGGAAAGCATCAGGGAACACAGGTTTTTGAAGGCTCTTTAAATGAGCTCAGAAAGGAGAAGTTTGTCCTTTCCACAGGATGGTTCCTCTCTGGTTTGTTACATTTTAATAATCAATAAATTAAAACTTGTCAGGTGGGGATTCAATGTCCACAACTTCACAAGAGGGTGAAGCAGTCCTAGTTCACCTGTAGTTTTCAGGTACATTAGGGTTACAGTTCAGAGAGACATCCCACATTCCTGAGAAGAGAGGGACCGTGAGAGAAGCACCTTATAGCAAGAGAAAACTTTCAGCATATCCTATAGCCAATAGGATTTCTCTAACAAGCACTAAGGCTGAACTAGTGAAAAAATGAACTAACAGCAGGAGCAAATATAAAAAGGCACATCCTAACAGCAAATGGCTTAAAAGCTCCCAAAGATCTAAAGGCAAAATCTTCATTTGTGTTCCTCCTCTCTATATAAAACAGAACTGAAAAGAAATGTTGAGAATGTCTAAAGTTCTCCACCCTCCATGCCTTGACTCTTTGTTTTCTTTCATTGCTTTTAATTGTTTGAAGTATTTTCCAAGCATACAACAAGACGTGTCCTTATTGGAAGAACCTTCCAGAATGGGTAAGTCTTTGCTGTGAACAAGTACTTATCCAAAAAGACAACTGATAAATAAAACAGGAAGCAATGTAGGTTCTCAGAAAGTTCATAAATGGATTAAGAGAATCTTTTGGCAAATGTTTTTTCTCCTGTTCCAATAATTCCAGAGAATTTTTTTCTCATCATCACTAACAAACCCACGGATTGTTTGATGAAAATATCTGTAAGGATTATCACCTCATCACTGGTGGAAATCAGAATGTGATAATTTTACTCACCATAGTGGAATTTCTGGAAAAGGGCCCCCAGTGACCCAACGAACACCACTCAGACACAAAGGAAAACCACCCCTAAAGAGAAAAAACCACTCTGCACATGGTAAACTGCCTCTTTCAGCACCAAAACCAGCACAGGCAGAAGCCCAGAGATGGTGTTTACGCTGCTGAGGTGACACCGCCATCCCCCAGCTGTGAATTAAGGAGAAGTTATCACATCACGGAGTTACTTAAAATCTTTCATCATCTTTAAGCCATTGAGTATATCAAATGGTGAGATAAAATCAGAAAGCTTTAGAAAGAGATTGCATAAGCAGCAATAAAGCAATGCTGGCAAAAGCACAGCACAAAGGATGGGACCACGGATTCAGTCAGAAGGTGTTAAATAATCCTTAAATTAATGTAAAAAAGACCAGAAGTTAAGAAGTAGAAATGGAGTTTGTAAAAGAACCCTGCACGTGGAGATTTAGAGCAGAGTTTGAATCCAACAGGAATGTGCAGTCGGCTTCCCAATCCGGAAGCCAAGGACCACCCTGCGCTGCCGTCTACAAGGGGTCTCTTTGAAGATGCTGAGAAAAGGACAGCAGGGAGCAAAGTTCCTCAGCAGTGCCCTGCTCTGTTCCAGGCACCTGAGCCTTAGGGGGAGGTTGGTAAAGTTCATAAACCCCCGATGGTCATCAGAGCATCAGGAACCAGAGAGGGAGAGAGGCAACGGAGATGTTTCAGTAACGTAGAACAAAGCAGTCACTGGGAGAACACACTCTTTCTTCCAAGCAAACTGCAACAGTTGGGGTCCACCTATAGCAAGACCACAGTGCTGATAGGTTTGCTGAGGTCTGCAGTTAAGCAGTAGGGAAGGACTGTTTGCAGCAGTGAAGTCTCTGCTGTATTGAAAAATAAGATGTAAACGTCCCATAAAGCTTTCAGTGCGATGCTGAAGAAATGGGACTCTGTATTCAAACCAGAATATTCAGTTTTCACCCAGGACAAAGAGGAAACATCACAACACGAGCGTGTTTCTGTAGATGACATCCTCTGGGATTAGAGTCAGCCAGTGCCGTTTGCCCAGACTCAGCGTTCTCAGAAACATCCAATCCTGTCTCCAGACCCTCAGCTTTTGCACCAACCCAAGAGCTGTGGTGGAAACCACTGACAGGTCCAGCTCGGACAGACTCCTGGGGCTCAGCACGTGACCAAAGCACCGTGCAGTTCCTTTTGTGGTCTCAGCAGTTTGAGTCAGACCAATTTGAATTAAAGCCTTTCAGCTTTTCTCTCGTTATGCTATTCCAGAGTCTCAAGGATCTCTGCGTTGAGCTGTGTAATTATCACCTCTGACAATGGAGAGAAGGAGTGGTTTTATATTAAGCCATAAGAGGTCTTTACTTTATACCATTGTCTACATTAATACAGCTTCTAATTGTGCTGCGATTGACTTAATAATATAAGTAAGGTATCCTTAATCTTCCAAGTATTTTAGATCAACAGCTCTTTGGTGAGAAATATCCAATCTTCTTTTTCTCTTTGAATCCCAAGACTTGATGATCTGGGGTGCTGTCCTATCACCTTCCTCACAAAGGAAGGATTTTGATTTTTGAATCCCACTGCATTGCTTGAACTCAAGTTCTCATATAAACGAGTATGGTCTCTAATTTAAGTAGGGCTGCACCAGTTCAACAATCTAAATAGACAAATTATAGAGTCCTATTAATTAAACTCTTGTGCTATGCTGTACAGTGAGAATATGAGCAGTGTAGAAGATATAAAATGCACAAAATATGAAAGAACAAAAGAGAAAAATAGTCTTTGAAAATAGAAGCTATAAAAACCTGAGCGAAATCGTTTAATAATTGAACAAATAAATGTACAGTCCAACTTGGGCCTCATTGTCTATCTTTTAAGGAAGAACTGCAACCAAAAATTCTCTCTGTACAGCTCCATCAGGTACGTGTGACCTGAGCATTAGCTTCCAGGATCCTCTACAAAGTGGCTTTTCCATCACATCTGCATGAAGTAAAACCCTGCCTAGTCCAGAAAAAGTGAAATTAAAAGAATGCCACCCAAAAGAAATGAAATGTTCAATCTTAAACAAACCCCATAAACCCAGCAATGGGCCAGATTGCCTGAGATATCAGCACAAAAATATTGTTCAGCAAATTATTCTTGGCACAAACAACAAGGTTGGTAAATGCCCTGGGAGAAGGAAACACCCTGATGGTGACACCCACTGTCAAAAGTATAAATACAGAGAGCTGGGGATGAACATTTGCAGTCCTGACTCTTATCAGGCTGTGCTTTTAACTTTGGGCTTGTGGTTAGATTCTATCTGCTGTCATTATGAGCTGTGGCACTAAATCTTCAACCAGAATCAGCAGCGGTGGCGGTGGTGGTGGTGGTGGTGGCGGTGGTGGATGCAGCAGTGGAGGTGGTGGAGGGGGTAGCAGTTGTGGAATACGTAGGTCTGGTGGGTACTCCTCGGTGTCCACCAGAAAATACACCTCTTCTGGAGGAAGCGGAGGCTTTTCTGGGAGAAGCTTTGGTGGAGGAGCTTCCAGGAGCAGCTATGGAGGGGGCTTCAGCGGTGGCAGCTGTGGAAGGATCAGCCGCTGTAGCTATGGTGGGAGAATGAGCAGTGGAGGTTATGGAGGAGGATTTGGATCAGGTGGGGGTGGTTTTGGTGGAATGGGAGGTGGTTATGGTTCCGGCTTCGGTGGAAGCAGTTTTGGTGGTGGTGGATATAGCGGAGGTGGATTTAGTGGCTTCGGGGGCAGCGGTGGCTTTAGTGGTGGCAGCTTTGGTGGTGGCGGTGGCTACGGTGGAGGTGGTTTTGGTGGAATGGGCTTTGGTGAAGAAGGTGGCTTGCTCTCCACAAATGAGAAGCTGACCATGCAGAACCTCAACGATCGCCTGGCTTCCTACTTGGATAAAGTGCGACGCTTGGAGGATGAAAACGCTCACCTTGAACAAATGATCAGGGAGTGGTACAAAAACCAAGGTCCCACTGGTACCAGGGACTACAGCCATTACTACAAGACCATTGATGAGCTTCAAAACCAGGTATGATGTAACTTGATTAACTTTGAGCCGATTCTCATCAGAAGCGCAGTTGCCTCTTGCAGCACAATATCCCTCTTTGAGGCGATACATTCCCTCCCTCGTTCCAGCCAGGAAGCAGACTGGTGGAGTGACAAAGCCTGACCACCAGTTGTTCTCTGCTGTGGGTGCTCTGCATATTCCAGCCCACTTGCATTTGGGGCAGGCAGCTCAGTTTTGGCTTTGTTAATTCCTCACTGTCTTGGACAGGAGATGTTCTCATTGCTCGCTCACTATGCTATGAGGGGCCGTATGAATTACATCCTGTCTTGAAGGATGACCCAACAAGGGCATTTAGCCTCATTCTAGCCCTCAGCCATTTCACAGTCCCATATCTCCTACATGAATACAGTTGTTGCCAAATGCAATAGTAATCAGGTTTTCCCACTGGTTTTGGAATATGAGGAGCTTATTTAGTTACTCTTTCCAACAAGGTATTACAGTTTTAATGGATATTTGTAAATCAAAGGCGCTTTCTTCTAACTGGAAGCAATAAACTCTTCTCTTTTCAGCTCCCACAGCACTGGTCAGGCTTGACATTACCACAAAGATATTCCAAAATGTGTTTCTGCAGAGGCATTTCTTCCCTCTGGCTGTGTGTCAGACAGGAAAGACCACTCAGTGAATAACACCTGCTCTCTCCCTTTCAGATTGTTGGTGCAAATGTGGACCTGAACAAGATCCTCCTTGACATTGACAACACCAGAATGACTGTGGATGACTTCAGACTGAAGTGAGTTTTACCCTCCCCATTGCATTCCACCATGCCTCCCTTTACCCTCGCGAGTTCCCATTGCCAGTTGAGCTTTGTAGATGCTACAGCCTCTTGGCTCCAATATGCAACTGTTGGGAAAAGCATGCTGAGAAGGACTTCTGTGTTAGTCTTTCACTATTAATTTTCTCCAGCCAAGTTATCAAAGTGCCATTTAAAGGACTGCATTTTAAGATTCTCTATGCTTGCATGTAGATTTACAAGCAAAATCCTCACTGTATAAATCTCAGAGAGAGAAATTCTACTGAAATTAAACAAAGTGATTGGAGATGGAAAGAAAATGACACCCTTTCAATCCCATTGAGCAATGGGGTTAAAGACCAAAAATGTACTGATGGGAACTGTTTATAATCGAGATAACAAAGAGATGTGGCAGCACCTTTACTATCTCTTATGTCTGTCCTTTAGGTATGAAACTGAATACACTCTGCACCAGAGTGTGGCAAGTGATATCAATGGATTACGTCCCCTCTTGGATCAACTGACTCTAGCCAGGTCTGACCTGGAGACACAGTTTGAATCCCTAAAAGAGGAACTGGTCTATCTTAAGAAGAACCACGAAGAGGTAAGTTTCTCCACACTGTAAAAGAATAACTAATGAAAACTCAACACTTGGTGAGTTTCCAGTGGATTTCTTCCAGGGATCATATTTTGGCCGTTGGTTTTCATCATCCAACTGGATACAACCTGGCTTTAATTTGCAGGAGCACGTAGCATCCCCAGCTGCCTGCAACCGAGGCAGTAAGACACCTCAGTTAACCTGTGGCAAAATGAGACCAGGGAAGTGAATGGATTTCAGTACAAAGTACAAGTTTGTTGCTGAACTCACAGGAAGAAAATTGAATAGAGGAGCCAAAAGAAAATATTTATACTATCTGCAATGATATTTCCCATTGAGAAGAAAAATCCATAGAGGGATTTTCACAAAGAGAAGGAGAAAATCTGATGCCTGGCTATTGCTCACTGCCAAGTCTAGCTTAGGAATGGCAAAATCATTCCCTTCCGTGACAGATGAACGATAAAGCTCTGCAAGAACTTGTGTCCTCCTATTCCTTTGTTTGAGATAATGATGTTTCTCCTTCCCTTCATCCTTTGAGAACCTGGTGGGGTTTTTTTTTTTTTCAGGAAATGAAAGGACTGCAAACACAATCTGGTGGTGATGTCAATGTGGAGGTCAATGCTACTCCTGGCATTAATTTGATGGAAAAGTTGAATGAAATGCGTTGTGAATATGAGAGGCTCATTGAGAACAACCGGAAAGAGGTGGAAAGCTGGTATGAAACCAAGGTAAAGCACAAGGGGTTTTTTTTGGTTACTAAATCTTTCACAAAGAACTGGATCTACTTACATCCAGCAGAGGAAAGGCATCTTCTCATGTGCCATTTAAAGGACATTAACTTTAAATTACGTTAAGCTGTTCAATAAGTCAGTTCTGGAGTACTAAGTTTGTGTGGTAAATTATGTAGAACCTCTGGGCTGCAGTAGCAAGGTGGATTGAACAAGTGCATTAGCTGAGTGGCAGGGGGGAAATACACAAAGCAAGTCTCCATTGCATCTTTTTTTATGCTTATTATTAACTGCTTTCTCAATGTTTTATTATAATCTCACAATGGTTTCTTATCAGAAATGCCTCAGTTCTGTATGTGAATTTTTCAGATGGAAGAAGTTAATCAACAGGTCCACACAAGCGGGCAGGAGATCCAATCAGGCAACCAACAGATCTCTGAGCTGAGACGCGAATATCAAAGCCTGGAGATTGAGCTGCAGTCACAAATCAGCATGGTAGGTAAAGGTGTTTGCTTCTCCTTCACCTGAGACACAGGCTACATGTGTAGAGAATGGGAGACTGGATGACTTCTCTCCAAAGATGCATGTGTGCAGATCTCTAATTTGCCCACAAAAATGAGTTAAACCTGCCACTTTCACACAAACACTGCATTTTGTTTCCCATTTGCAGATAGATTCTTTGCAATCCAACCTGGAAGACACGGAACGTCGCTACAACATACAGCTGAATCAGATCCAGTCCATGATTGGCCCCTTGGAGGAGGAGCTGGCGAGCATCCGCTGCGAGATGGAGAGTCAGAACGAAGAGTACAAGATGCTGCTGGGCATCAAGACCCGCCTGGAACAGGAGATCGCTCAGTACCGGGCTCTGCTTGAGGAAGGGCAGCAAGACCTCGTGTATGTAAACTGACAGAGCACACAGCATTATGTGAAACACAGGATTGATGGATTAGGCACAGGAAATTCACAGCTTTAGGCTTGCAGAACAGATTTTGTGCTGAAATGAGGTTCATTCCCCTGTCTTGCCCAATCGCCTCCCGGGTTTGAGGCACTCTATGCATCTTGGCAAACCTGTTCAGAAGAAAAATTAATGCAGAAATTCTGAACAACTGATTTGGGGCCGACCAGGGAAACGCAGGTTTCGAGCCTCACCTTTACCCTGACTCCTGAAGAGGCTGGGAATTGAACAGACAGAAGGCACCTTGGCAAAAGACTGTGAACAGGAGCACGGCCATAGTTTTCCAAACCTTCCCAACAGCCTAAGCGTTCAGTTCTCTGAAAGTTCAAGTTACTTTCATTTCCCTTATATTTGAGAACAGGTCAAACTTCATTTTCTGCCTTTCCAATGTGGAGCCCAGGGGTACCACATGCTGATAAATCAGCAGTGCTAAACCTTGCACGAAATTCAAGCTGAGGTTGATTTTTGGCCCTGCACTTGTTGCCTTGATGGTCTGTGCTGGGTTCTAAGAAGGAGAAGCGCAGATGAGAGCAGTGCAGGTTTCTGCGCAGTAGCCGTAGGCAGATTTACTTTGGAGATCAAAATGCATTTAATTAACTCTTTTTTTAACTTCTTTGTTCTCTCTTTGCAGAATCCCAGGAGGAGGAATGGGAGGAGGAATGGGAGGAGGAATGGGAGGTGGTAGAATGGGAGGTGGGGGCTACTCTTCTGGAGGAAGCAGAGGAGGAGGCGGCATGAGTGGTGGATATGGAGGTGGATCCTCTGGCAGCTGTATAGGAGGAGGAATGGGAGGAGGAATGGGAGGAGGAAGCGGTGGAGGAGGAATGGGAGGAGGAAGTGGAGGAATAGGAGGAGGAAGTGGAGGTGGATGCGGTACCATTGGAGGAGGAAGGATGTCAGGAGGACACAGCAGTTCCCACTCCTACTCTTCATCGTCCCAGTCTCACTCCTGCAGAGGCGGCAGCGAAAGCCAAGGTGAGACCTGTTGAGTGGGCACACTGCTCTCAGACCCATCCTTACCGATTCATGCACTGTACCAACAGACCCTTCCAGAGGGAAACAGTACCAAGGGCAAACTAAGATTTCTGGGAAGTGTTTGTTTTATCAAAATTTATCTCCTATTTGTATGCAAAGGATTAATCCTGCTTAAGAAACACACATTCCATTTCTAGTCAATCTTGGGGGTGACAACAGCTGACCACAAAGTCAAACCCCCAGCTGGTTTTCTTCACCCCTCTCATTCTTTGCCGTGCACGTACCATGCTGAGGTTTCCCTTTATGCTTTCAAAATACTTATGGTCACCTATAGTCAAGACTCTTTTCCTCCTGATAAACACCGGAACCTCAGTGCCAGCACTGAAGAAATTAATGCTTCCTTTGTTTCTCAACAGACTACGGAAGAAAGTCTTTTGACTAAGAACTGAGGATTCTACAGTGCAAGACCTTTCACACAGAAACTGGCCCAGACCCTCTGCTTTCCCCATGATCCCGAAGAAAGGCAATTGCTCTTAACAGTTCCTCAAAGCTGCTGATGCCACCCATCCAAAATGGATCATCAGAGCTACTCTGATGGGCCTCCTGCCCACCTGCCAAGCATGCTGCGTGCTGCTTCTGCCTGGAATGCTTTCTAGCTTCAATCATTGGCACTTGAGCTCCTTGCTTTACAGATCAAACCTCTTTGTTACTCAGGTTGTTCTGTATCAGGAAAATGTCGCTAATAAAATCTTATTTCTGTCTGATGCAACCAGAATCCTGTGTGTGGGTTTCTTCCACCCTGTGGATGTAAACATTTAAAAAAGAAAATACAGAGCCATGCCAACACATGTGCATCTAGAAGAGAACTACAGGCTGTGCCGCTCACAAGTAAACCCAGCAGTGGAAAACCTAGAAAGGAAGATGAAATACCCATGCCTGCTCCACACAGAATCACAGAATGGTTTGGGTCGGAAGGGACCTTAAAGATCATCCAGTTCCAACCCCCCTGCCGTGGGCAGGGACACCTCCCACTGCCATGCCAGTCTGCTGGAGTTCTCCCCTGAGGTTCAGCTTATACAGCTGTTGGCAGGGGCTCTGCCAGAGCCCTGGCAGGGTCAGGATGTCTGTGGTGAAGTTAAGTTCTACAACCTGCACACAGCTCCAAAGCCGAGCTCCAAAGGCTTGCAGTGTATCCTGGGCAAACGAGGGGCCACAACTCCCCTGCGACTGCTCCACTGAAGAGTGTTTGTTACTCATACAGGAACTTGCAGGCTCCACAGCCGCTGTGGGGCTGTGTGCTCGGGGACTGGCCTCTAGTGGTGAAGAGAGTCCAAGGAAATGAATGGGTTCTGGGAGAGGAGTCGGCACCAGCCATTGATGGGAAAACAGGGCGACGCACAAAGTGCAGATCAGGAGAAGAGATGCAACACTAATTTCCAGAACTATAGGTCGCTTCCCTGCAAACTTTATCAACCTCAGAAACCACCCAGGGAAACAGAAAGAGTTGATCAACATCAAATCGAAGTCAGTGTTTGCACTGTGCTTGCATGACCAGGGTTTTGCAGACTTCTTAAACAGACTCCGTGTTCTGCAAACACTTCCAGTGACACACGACAATAACAGTGAGATTCTGAGAACACTGGGTTCTGTTTCTTTGCTTTAGATATTTGTACCACCTGCATTATCTAGAAAGAGATGGGATGGTCAAGGCTACGTGGATTCTTTCAAAGCAACCAACCTTGCGATGGCAGAGCCTTCCGAGGGGACCACATCGCACCTGCCTTGGTATAGAGAGGCTGATTTGAGGGGATGAACACAGCAGGGTCCTCCAGCTCCTTGTGCTTCCTTTGCCCAAGCCCAGTGACTCTGCCAACCCTTAACACACAGCCAGGAACCTGAGCATTTGTTCCTCTTCAAGGCTTTCCTCAGTTTCACAGAAGCTTGGTTACTGAAGACAGAAAAAGCTTCTCACTGAACAGCCAGTGGAAAAAATACACAATTACATTTCATGTCGTAAGATCTTCTCTCCCTGTTGGCAAACTTCAGATAATGATTATATGTTTTCAGATCCAATCTCTGGCACTGGATCTTTTCATTAAAATCATTTTTACCTCATTATATAAATCCAGGACATATCCTGAGAAATGTTTTTTTTTAATTATGAAAATACGGAATATCAAACATTGTTCCTCTCAGTTTCCTCTGAGTCCTTTTAAAACAGCACAAATAAAATTAATAGCTGTTTGAAAAGGAAAAGTTTAAACATGTTTTCCCTTGCAAAATATTACTGTTGTGACTGTCATCCAGTTTCCTTCAACAAGAAAAATGACTGCAATTCCCATCCTGCATTTCCAGAAAAAGGTAAACACCAGCAGGCCCCTCCTTCACAGAAGTGGTGACAACAGAGTAGAAAATTCACTGTAAAGTTCTTGTCTAGAACAGACTGATGTTTTAAAAATTAATAATTTCTTGCAGTAAATTGAAGTTGATTTCTAAATAGGTAATGTAAATTTTGAATAAACTAGTGAGTGAGGAGTCCCTTGGAGGGTGCCAGTCTCACAAATCATTGTCTGTGATCACAGAAGGAAGGCAAAAGCTAAAATCCTGCATTTCACCACATGGAAGACTGCAAGAGACAGACGACCAAGGTGGAGCCTTCATTAAATCCTCTTACCAGTGACATATTGCCAGCTTAATAGAAGCTACGAGATCTTATATTATCCAACAAAATATCCAACAAAGAGCCACCCACTTAAAATTACAGTGCAGGCTTGGTGTGAATCAACACAGTCATACTTGAACAGAACAGTAATGCGTTTGTGTTACCTCAGACAAAATTCTCCTTGGCACATCAGTTTTGGCAGGAGCGCCAAGGCTGGCAGCCTCCATGGGAAGCTGGACGGCCCTGCAGGTGACACCCACCCAGCAAGGCATAAATAGCGACCAGGGAGGACAGAGGCTGCACTCTGAGCTCCCGCATTGAGCTGTGCAGCAGGCTTTGCATCTGGGGCCGGGTATCTGATCGCTTCCACCATGAGCTGCAGCATCAAGAGAACATCCAGCACCTCCTACCGGAGCGGCGGTGGTGGCGGTGGAGGCGCCTGCGGCGGCGGCAGTGGCCGCAGCTCCTCTGTCTCCTGCAGGCGCTACACCTCCTCCGTGGCCGGAGGGGGAAGCTATGGTGGGGGAGCGTGCGGCATCGGCTACGGAGCGGGCATGAGCGCGGGCAGCATGGCTGGCGGCTTCGGGGGCGGCTTCACAGGGGGCCTTGGTGGTGGCTTTACAGGAGGCTTTGGTGTCGGGGGGGACCTCCTCCTGAATGGCAATGAGAAGGTGACGATGCAGAACCTCAACGACCGTCTGGCTGCTTACCTGGACAAAGTGCGCAGGTTGGAGGAAGAGAACGCTCAGCTTGAGCTCCACATCCGCGAGTGGTACCGGAACCAAGCTCCCAGTGCTTTGAAGGACTACAGCTCCTACTACCAGACCATCGAGCAGCTCCAAAACCAGGTAGGATTGACCCAGCTCACGTGGCTCCAGCTCCACAGGCTGCTGCCACTTCCAAGGACCTCCTCCTGTCCTCTGGCACCGACTCGAAAGGGGTGGGAGGGAGCTACTGGATGACCTTGCTGGTGGTACCACAGGTAGAACCCAGCTGAGTTGGCCTCCCATCTCCTGAGTAGGCAAAGCCCCACACGGGAAAGGGTTCTGCTCTGGGGGCACAGCCCAAGGCAGCAAAGAGAGCTCCACCAGGCCCAAATGTGCTGCCACACGTAGCTGAAAGCCCACATTGCACAGGTGGCTCCAAACCCAGCGTGTGTGGTTTCCAGGCTTTCCCTCTGCTCCCACTCAGTTCAGCTGGATGGAGCACAAAGCCAGAGTACCTGGACTGCAAGATCTGAGCTCCCTTTGCCTCTGCATGTTGCAATTCAAACCAGATGGAAGGACCAAAGCTTTCTCTGCTAGCAGAGTAAACAGACTATGAAGAAACCCATTACCGGAAAAGAGATGAATGCATTATTTGGGATATATGAAGGACTTTAACTTAAGAAAGAGAAGCAAGGAGTAGGGATTTGGGAGGATGGCCTGTGTTAGCCCAAATTCCCCTGAAAAGTGAATTTGGAGCATTATACTCCCATATGGCCCCTACATTGCTGCAGGAAACACTCCCAAGACCCACAGCAAAGCTCTATCAAAGAGATAGGGTTTCTTGCTTCTTGCTCTTGTCTTGAGCACAGAAAGACTCTTCTCTAACTTCCCCTTTTGTAGATCATTTCTACCACTGTGGACAATAACAGGCTGCTTCTGGACATCGATAACAGCAAGATGACTGCTGATGACTTCCGAATGAAGTGAGTACCTCTCTGTGAACCTTGCATATCTTTCAAGTCCTGCTCATAATCTGAGGAGACACAGCAGCACTGCCTGCGTGGTGCTACTGACTCTTCCTGTTCTATCGGGATCCTAACCTTGGGAAGATGCATGTTATTGACTGCCATCATCTCATTTCCCCATTTTTCATTCTCTCCTGTCTATGGTAAAGGTATGAGAATGAATTGGTCTTCCGCCAGACTGTGGAGGCAGATATCAATGGCTTGAGAAATCACCTGGACGATCTGACTCTGGTTAGATCTTCACTGGAATCTGAGCTGGAGTCCTTGAAGGATGAGCTGATTGCTCTTAAGAAAAACCACGAGGAGGTACAACCTAATCACCCAGTCATAGCACCTTGATTCTTCAAAGTTCCCAAAGTTACATATCAAGCAAATTCAGCCTTATGCCTTGTGATTGTCACTCCTTTGTCCCTTCACCCTACCTTGCCCACCGTGCCCAACAGAAGACATGACCTCTGCTCCTTGTTTCTCTCTCTGGACCCTCTGCAGGAAATGAGGCAGCTGCAGTCTCAGACCAGTGGTGATGTGAGCGTGGAGGTCAATGCTGCCCCTGGAGAAGACCTGACCAAGATCCTGAATGACATGAGAAATGAATATGAGCAGATCATTGAGAAAAACCGCAGAGAGGTTGAGCAGTGGTACGAAGTCAAGGTATGCAGCAACACACAAATCAGAGCGTCCTTTGGTGGGAAAACCCAGACCCTCTAGGACTGGGCATGCAAGGCCTTTGGCTGAAAGGGGGAGGCTGCTCACCTGCACCTCCCACGTGCAGCTGGGGAATGGGAAGGAAAAAGCTGCTGGGGAAAGATGCAGTGGCAGAGGGGAAGCAGGCCAGCTCCGATGGGCAAGGCTGGGTGGAACGTCAGGATCTACGGAGCAAAGACTGGGCTGTGCTTGAGGAGGATTGGGTGAAAGGGAGAAGCTCCCAGCTTTCTGAGCTCTCAGTCAGCAAACCTGCTCCAGAGGGGATTTGCTCACTCAGAAATTGTGTCTGGGCTTTGACTCCTGCAGATCGAGGAAGTCAACCGTCAGGTCACCTCCAGCAGCCAGGACATCCAGACGAGCAGCCACCAGCTCACAGAGCTGAGACGTGAAATACAGAACCTGGAGATCGAACTGCAGGCACAGCTCAGCACGGTACGTGGGGCAGGATCACTGGGGGTCCTTCCCTCCTTGGAACGGGAGCTCCCACACTGGGCAGGGACGGGTAGAGCTCTGGCCCTAAACTCCTACATTTCCACTTCCAGAAATCGTCCCTGGAAAACTCCCTGGCAGAAACCGAATCTCGCTACGGCATCCTGCTGCAACAAATCCAAGGGCAGATTAACTCCGTGGAGGAGGAGCTGGCGAGCATCCGCTGCGAGATGGAGAGTCAGAACCAGGAGTACAAGATGCTGCTGGGCATCAAGACCCGCCTGGAACAGGAGATCGCTCAGTACCGGGCTCTGCTGCAGGAGGGACAGCAGGATATTGTGTACGTATTCCATACTACACCGAGGGAATAGAAATAAATCCCTGTGTACTCAATTAGCAATAGAGACTTCTCATCCATGGAGCCACGTGACCTTCTGTTTTGACTGAATACCTAGTGGTTAAAGCTTATTAAGTGAATTAATAAAAGTTATTAAGTGAATTAACCACTCTCCTTTTACAGTGTCTCACAGGGATCTTTCCAAGGAAGTGGAAAATCCTCCCATTCATATTCTTCTACTTCCTACTCTCATGGTGACATGACAGGTAAGACAATACTTTGTAAGGGTTTGTTTATTACTGGATTACATATTCCCCAGTGACTACCACACATTTTATGAGAAAAGAGTTTTGCATTTTGGGCTGGGCAAGATTCTCACTCATATCAGGAGTGTGAGAATCTCCCTGACTCTGTCACAATGGATTCAGGGTTTAAAACGCCACAAGTCTTGCCCTTTCCTCTACCTAAGTATAAAACACAGAATATAAACTGTACAGGATGGGATTTGCTTTTTTTTTTGCTCACTGGAATAAAAACCCCACAGTTCTGGGAAAGCTCCAAGGCCATTGCTGGGCTTGGAGCCTCCGAGCCTCTCCCACTGCTCTCCTAACACAACCTGTTAGGTAGGAGAATTCAATCCAGCAGGAAAGATCAGATTTCCCCTTAAGGCAATGATTTGCTCTGTCTTCACACAGGCCAGTCAAGAGTGTGCTAGAGCAACAGCAGTGGTGCTGGTACCCTCCAGCTGAGACACAGCGAACACCAACGACAAGAAACCCAACCAAGCGCTTCTGTAGCACAGCTGATGCCCTGGAACAATCTGGAAGGAGCACCTGCTCCCCTGCCTCATCACCCCTTCTGTTGTTCTCCAACGCTTGTCTTTCTCAACTTGTCTTTGCTGAGTGGTTCTTCGTTTAAGGGTTTAAATTCTGCTGATAACATTGCCTCTAATAAAACTTTACTTCTGCAATGCAAATAAAACCATCATGTCTGAGCAATTTAATTTATCAAACTTTGAACAGGCATTTATCAAGCCAATTGATCAAATACAGCTGATCTATCAAAGACAGTTGTCCTATCAAATACAGTTGTCCTATCAAACACAGGCTGTCCTATCATGCTTTGTAACACAGCCTCAGAACAATCTGGTTTGCACTATGAAAACGGACACCACGCTGAGATAATATCACTGAGTGAAAGGAAACCACTAATTTTGAGCATGGTTGTGTGCAGGTTGTACAGAGGGATTTAAAAGCCATGTGGATGTGATGCTGAGGGACACAGTTTAGTGGTGGACTTGGCAGTGTTGGGTTTATGGTTGGACTCAATGATCTTAAAGGTCTTTCCAACCTGAATGATTCTGTGAAGATGATTCTGCGGGAACTGTCAGTCAAGTAAGACTGTTGGAATTCTCTGCTCAAAAGCAAGACGTACAAGGTTGAGAAGTGAAATCCATTCTTGACACAATTTTTCTCCTTCGTGTGAAATTACAAACCATTTGCTATTTGGGTTTCTAATAACAGCTCCCAGATTGCTTTCTGGCAGATTGTCTTGTTGCTTTTTTTCCTGAAGACACTGAATGATGTGAGTGAAAGGAGAAAGACAATACCAAAGATGGTATTTATTTAATGAACCATTAATGTCCCAAACTGTACTCAGCTCCACTACTGTCACTCACCTAAGTCCACTCCTCTTTGGCTTCACCCAGCTCATCACAGTTAGAGCTCCTGCAGGATGGTGTGACTCAGCATAGGCTGTTCTGTACGACTGACTTGCCAGACATGAGGTATTTCTACACCTTTGGCTACAAACAGTTACGTATTCCTGACTGCTGTTGGGAAACACAACCACCAAGGCAATGCCTGTCTCCTTCAGTGCCACACACCAAAACCATTCCAATGTTTTATGATAGATGTTTCAGTTTAAATACCAATATAAATATCAAGCAGGCCCACCTGATACTCTGCCTTGAGAGAAATGAGAGACACACTTCACTCACTGAAAGTATTTTCTATACTGATTTTTTCTGCTTAAGATAAAATACACAATAAAGTTGGAGATGGGAGGGCAATACTGAATTTGAACACTTCTGTTCTAGATATTTCCTTTCTGAAAATTACAATGAAGCCCCTTTTCAATCTAACCTGCAGGCATCAGATGCAAATCAGCCAGGTTTCATTCAGCTACAAGTGCCTGTTCCTCCTTTCTCCACCTGTCAGACCCAGTCTCTGGTATTTGCTGTTTCATTTAAAACTGAGGATCTTCTGTCAGGGTAACAAAATGAAAGGCTTTCTCCCCAGAAACTATTTACTACTTACAAGAGGATTATTTAGGTTAGGTTTTTCTGCAATTGTGTGTTTGGCTCTGCTATCACACTATGGGAATTGCAGTAAGTGCCAAAAAAGAGAGAAACTTTCTATTCATGTTGAAGAACTCAATTTCCAGCCTGATTTTCTCAGACCAGAATCAAGAATTAGTATGAACAAAAGACTTTCTCCAAAAGAAAAAAGATTATTTCAGGTTTTAACAGTATAGAAAGTGATGTAAAGCAAATGCAAACATGACTTCCACCTCCCAAAGCTGCCAGAATTCATTCACATCTCTGCTGTACTTAACACAGCCAAAACAGCTTAAGACGAACTCTTTTTAGAAGCAGGGTTGAGGAAAGTTGAACAAAATTTTGTGTATATAAACAAGTGTTACCTGTTTCAGGTTATTTTGCTTCCTTCTAATCTTCCAGAAGAGCAGAGAAGTATCAGAATGATCAAAAATACAGACTTCTACATGCAGAGACCTCGAGGGAACACCAGAGCAGCAGCATGGCTTTCCCCTTGCCTGAACTAATTAGCGAGATCGACAGCGCTACGAAGAGTCTGAGCTTAAACCTGCCAGATCAAAGCTGGACAAAACCTTCACAGGGAAAGCAGTGGACACACTGCAAACCTGCCAGTCACTACAGCAGGATCAGACCCTGGTGGAGACCTCCTGCTGCTGACAGCACAAAGCCTTTCGGGTATCACCGCTCCTTCATGAGGTGCCAAGCTCCATCTGAGTACGGAGCAAGGGCTGTCCTGGAGGGAAAGCACGGAGCATGCCCTGGGCGTGCCAGGCGCATGGTGGGCCTCGCTGCCTCCCCCTGAGGCTGGCAGAGGCTCCAGAAACCTTGTAATGTGCTTGATCAGCTGTCTCAGTATCACTGTCTGCTCCTGGCACTCACTGCACTTCAGCCACGGTTCTTAGAAAAAGTGGGACCATTGCTTATTGTTCTGAAAAGATCTACAAGGAAGGAAAACAGGGGCTTTGGCAGGGAGGAATTAAGAATTGAATGAGTTAAGTTCATTGATAATAACAGAGTATTGTAGCAGGCAGAGAGAAATGAACAGGAAAGGGTTGCTGTACTGGAAGAGCTTAATTTCTCTTGGGAATTATGTTTAGACTTTTCCTTTTCAGTGGTAGAAAAGGCTACTGAAGCAACAATTTAGACAGACTGCAGAAATAAAATAGCTTAAAATAGGATTTTCTGTAGGTTTGCACACGTGCAAAGTACAAGGGTCCTTCCAGGCTGTCACATAAGAGAAATAAGAACAGAATCTGGGGCTCATCTCTGAACAAATGAAGAAATACACAGGTGACGATGCTGAAGGGCAATGGGAGACACACGAGGAAGGCACAGATGGAGTTCCTGATGAAACTGATGGGAGTAGCACTCTTCTTACCAAGACCACAGTTGACTCACTGCTGGAGAACAATTACCAGTAATTGTTTCTGAGGTTGTCCTCTCCCTCTTGTGTTGCTGAAGATGTAGAACCAGGGATGCCATCAGAGCTTCTGTGAAAACCACTCACTGTTCTTCTGCTGGTTTGGAGTATCGGTTGTGGCTCTGCATCCAGTTTCATCAGGGAGTAAACAGCACTTGGAAAGGCTTCACAACACTGTTACTGCAAACAAAGTGTTCTGGGATAGTGATAGAACGAGGGAGAACAGTCTTGCACTGGAAGGGGGGAGATTTAGATTGGACATTAGGAAGAAATTCTTCACCATGAGGGTGGGGAGGCCCTGGCACAGGTTGCCCAGGGAAGCTGTGGCTGCCCCATCCCTGGAGGTGTTCAAGGTTGGATGGGGCTTTGAGCCCCCTGATCCAGTGGGAGGTGTCCCTGCCCATGGCAGAGTGTTTGGAACTGGATGGGCTTTGAGGCCCCTCCCAACCCAAACCATTCTATGATTCTATGATGGTATGAAACCACAGCATTGGGAAATGCTTGAAATGGTTGGGTCAGATGTTATGATGCAACATTGCCAAGAAGGAGATATAAAATCAACACCTCTGGCACTAACGCCAATCAGCAATAAACACCTCATAGGGAAGAAGAAAGGTGCATTTCAAAAATCTAATGAGGAAAATATGAGTAAGGAATCACACCCTGTGAGAAAATAATTTTGATTTTTTAATGATGATGACTCAGTCTCAATAACATATGCAAAGCAACTGGTTCTGACGTGCAGGTAATTAGAGAGCTACCAATAAAAGAATAATCATAATTATGAAGATCAAAGTATTACATTATCTTCAGCATATCTAGGAAAATGCCTGTCAGGGTACCAAGAAAGAGGGTAAATGGCTTTCCCTGGTTCTTTAGGCAGCCATAAATTTATGGTAACTTTACGGTCTCATTATCATTGTGGCTAAGGGAGAAAGTGCTGCTCCAGCCACAACTGCAAGCTGTGTGTAGGTAAAGTCATAACAATTAACTCTCAAATAGAGATGAATTCCTATCAAAGCTTAGCTCTCATAGAAACAGCCCCCTGGTCTTTCAGGCTTTATGTTTTCCACAAGTCGGGCAAAATGTCATTTCCAAAGAAGGGTTCGTCCCACCCTGCTCTCTTACAGAAACACTTCCATTGTGCAGCAGTGTTAGAGACCTCGGCAGCGTTAGAGAGCTGAAAGACAAAAAGCAAGGAGGGGGATCTAAGGGGTCATCACAGCCAAGTCTCTGCTATATGAGGATAAAACCGGTGCCGTCAGTTGATCAAGGTCAATCCCCAAAGTGTTTCTCTTTTCCATCCAAAATGGAAGCACCTTCCAGACCCTTTTACTTTCCATCCACAAAAAGTTCCCCTTAGTTTCCAGCCCAAACATGATCACAGCCAGGTTCTGTCCTTTTCTACGTGGACAAGGGGATTGTCCTTTATTTTAAACAGCCCTGGGGGTCTCCTTCCTTCAGAACAAGCCAGTAATGATCTTAGCCCCCATTTGGCTATGTAGAAAAGCAGAATCCTTTTGCTCTCCTCTCCCCAGACAGAGCCAGTGATGCCTTAGAGATTCTACACATCTGTTTCAGTTTAAGACAATCTTTGAGTGACTGGAAATTTGCACAAAATGTGAAAACCTGACACCTTTACATTACACAGTTCTGCAGGCAGAATGAATCAAGGCTTGTGTAGAGGGTGCCTGAGTTCATATTTCTCCAGCTCTGAAACTAAAACAGAGTAACTAGGTGGTGCTTTCACCATTTCACTTCAGGACAAAAAATGACTACAAAGAATAAAGAGGGACTATTAAAATGAGTCTCACTCATTAAGTAGCCAGCAACATGCTATCTGAATCACAATCTAACACACAGCCACCCACCTCAAATTATAGGGCAAGCTTTGGGTGAATCAGCATCCAAACACAATACCTGTGGGGAGGGCTTTCTCAAGCCCCAAAAGAAATTCTCCTTGGCACATCAGTTTTGGCAGGAGCGCCAAGGCTGGCAGCCTCCATGGGAAGCTGGACGGCCCTGCAGGTGACACCCACCCAGCAAGGCATAAATAGCGACCAGGGAGGACAGAGGCTGCACTCTGAGCTCCCGCATTGAGCTGTGCAGCAGGCTTTGCATCTGGGGCCGGGTATCTGATCGCTTCCACCATGAGCTGCAGCATCAAGAGAACATCCAGCACCTCCTACCGGAGCGGCGGTGGTGGCGGTGGAGGCGCCTGCGGCGGCGGCAGTGGCCGCAGCTCCTCTGTCTCCTGCAGGCGCTACACCTCCTCCGTGGCCGGAGGGGGAAGCTATGGTGGGGGAGCGTGCGGCATCGGCTACGGAGCGGGCATGAGCGCGGGCAGCATGGCTGGCGGCTTCGGGGGCGGCTTCACAGGGGGCCTTGGTGGTGGCTTTACAGGAGGCTTTGGTGTCGGGGGGGACCTCCTCCTGAATGGCAATGAGAAGGTGACGATGCAGAACCTCAACGACCGTCTGGCTGCTTACCTGGACAAAGTGCGCAGGTTGGAGGAAGAGAACGCTCAGCTTGAGCTCCACATCCGCGAGTGGTACCGGAACCAAGCTCCCAGTGCTTTGAAGGACTACAGCTCCTACTACCAGACCATCGAGCAGCTCCAAAACCAGGTAGGACTGACCCAGCTCACGTGGCTCCAGCTCCACAGGCTGCTGCCACTTCCAAGGACTTCCTCCTGTCCTCTGGCACCGACTCGAAAGGGGTGGGAGGGAGCTACTGGATGGCCTTGCTGGTGGTACCACAGGTAGAACCCAGCTGAGTTGGCCTCCCATCTCCTGAGTAGGCAAAGCCCCACACGGGAAAGGGTTCTGCTCTGGGGGCACAGCCCAAGGCAGCAAAGAGAGCTCCACCAGGCCCAAACGTGCTGCCACACGTAGCTGAAAGCCCACATTGCACAGGTGGCTCCAAACCCAGCGTGTGTGGTTTCCAGGCTTTCCCTCTGCTCCCACTCAGCTCAGCTGGATGGAGCACAAAGCCAGAGCACCTGGACTGCAAGACCTGAACCCTCTCTGTCTCTGCACATTCCTACTTACACCAGATCGAAGGACCAAGGCTTCCCTTAAAACCATTTTTATAATGAGATGAATTACAGCATCAGGGGCACAGACCATATGTGTCAGTGATGTCCCAGCACAAATGTTCTTCTGTTCTTTCCTCCATTGAAATATTCTTTCATCAGAATGCTTGGGAATCCCAAAATTGTGCACACACTGCTTCTCGTGGCATGGCATTTCAACAACTTTCTGAGTTCTGAGGCTCCTGCATTACTGCAGGAATCAATTCTAAAACTTGCAACAAAGTCCTAGCAAAGATTTGCTGTTTCTTTCTTCTTGTCTTGGACATCTTGAACACAGAAATATTCTCCTCCAATCTCCCCTTTTGTAGATCATTTCTGCCACTGTGGACAACAACAAACTGCTTCTGGACATTGATAACAGCAAGATGACTGCTGATGACTTCCGAATGAAGTGAGTACCTCTCTCATGAATTTTAAGAGATTCAAGCACGCAGGTCCTGCCCTGTCCCAAGTGCTGTGACCAAGTCTACGCACAGTAATGAAATGAATCTCTAATGCTTCCCTTTTCTTTGAATCAGATATGAGAATGAGCGGGTCATCTGTCAGACTGTGGAGGCAGATATCAATGGCTTGAGAAATCTCCTGGATGATCTCACTTGGACTCGGTCTTCACTGGAATCCGAGCTGGAGTCCTTGAAAGATGAGCTGATTTCTCTTAAGAAAAACCATGAGGAGGTACGATCCAATGCCCAAGACACAGCCCTTGGACTCTCAAAGTTACATATCAAGCAAATTCAGCCTTATGCCTTGTGATTGTCACTCCTTTGTCCCTTCACCCTACCTTGCCCACCGTGCCCACCAGAAGGCGTGACCTCTGCTCCTTGTTTCTCTCTTCGGGCCCTCTGCAGGAAATGAGGCAGCTGCAGTCTCAGACCAGTGGTGATGTGAGCGTGGAGGTCAATGCTGCCCCTGGAGAAGACCTGACCAAGATCCTGAATGACATGAGAAATGAATACGAGCAGCTTATCCAGAAGAACCGCAGAGAGGTCGAGCAGTGGTACGAAGTCAAGGTATGCAGCAACACACAAATCAGAGCATCCTTTGGTGGGAAAACCCAGACCCTCTAGGACTGGGCATGCAAGGCCTTTGGCTGAAAGGGGGAGGCTGCTCACCTGCACCTCCCACGTGCAGCTGGGGAATGGGAAGGAAAAAGCTGCTGGGGAAAGATGCAGTGGCAGAGGGGAAGCAGGCCAGCTCCGATGGGCAAGGCTGGGTGGAACGTCAGGATCTACGGAGCAAAGACTGGGCTGTGCTTGAGGAGGATTGGGTGAAAGGGAGAAGCTCCCAGCTTTCTGAGCTCTCAGTCAGCAAACCTGCTCCAGAGGGGATTTGCTCACTCAGAAATTGTGTCTGGGCTTTGACTCCTGCAGATCGAGGAAGTCAACCGTCAGGTCACCTCCAGCAGCCAGGACATCCAGACGAGCAGCCACCAGCTCACAGAGCTGAGACGTGAAATACAGAACCTGGAGATCGAACTGCAGGCACAGCTCAGCACGGTACGTGGGGCAGGATCACTGGGGGCCCTTCCCTCCTTGGAACGGGAGCTCCCACACTGGGCAGGGACGGGTAGAGCTCTGGTCCTAAACTCCTACATTTCCACTTCCAGAAATCGTCCCTGGAAAACTCCCTGGCAGAAACCGAATCTCGCTACGGCATCCTGCTGCAACAAATCCAAGGGCAGATTAACTCCGTGGAGGAGGAGCTGGCGAGCATCCGCTGCGAGATGGAGAGTCAGAACCAGGAGTACAAGATGCTGCTGGGCATCAAGACCCGCCTGGAACAGGAGATCGCTCAGTACCGGGCTCTGCTGCAGGAGGGACAGCAGGATATTGTGTACGTATGCTGTCTGCAAATAAGGGCAAGATTTCTATTGGTCTTTTCTCTATTGGGACTCACAGAATAGAAGGTTTTACCAGTTTGTAGTAGAAATCTAAATACAGTAGATTTTTTAACAAATGTATTCTAAATTTAATAAGATCATCAAACACAGAGGGAAAGACAGAGCACACAGTTACATATTTTCAGTTAATCAGTTCCTCTTGGACTGTTTGAACTGAGCTAATTCCATGACAGCAATTACTGTGCAAAACCTAATGTAATACAGAATCATAGAATTGTTATGTTTGCAAAAGTCCTTTAAGATTTTTGAGTCCAACCATACGCTGTCTTCCGTAGGCTGATGAGCAAGCACAGCTGGACTGGCAGACTAGAAGAATTATACTTTTTTATTACCTCTGCATTTTCAACTTTCTAGGAAAGCCCAGCTGAAGGGACTGAAATAAAACCAGATACAGAAATATTCACAAGGTCTAGGAAAAGCCAAGCTGTTATATGCCCTGCACATCGTGTCATAATATTTCTCTTAATCAATCTATTTATCATTTCCTTCATTAAAACTCCTTTCCCTGCACAGAACATCTCAAGGAGCTCTCCAAGGAGGTGGAATGTCCTCCCACTCATATTCTTCTACTTCCTACTCTCACGGTCAATCTGGTGACAAGACAGGTAAGAAACACCTTCCAAAGAGGATCCTAATTTATCTTGTCCCCGTGGCTTCCCTATTTCTTGATTCACCTCTTTTCCTGTTAATACCACCCCTTCTGTTATGGTTTCCACATTTGCAATTGCAACAGGGATTAAACCACTTACAATTTCAGTTCCAGAAAGGTGCTAAGCACCTTTCCCACACTTGCGCTAACACAGCCAGACATCTCAATAATGGACACACTTGAAATGTCAGAGCTGCAACACACTCTTGATTTCGCCATCAGATTAATGGTTTCTTCTTTCATTCACAGGGCAGTCCAGAGTGTGTTAAGATCCCAGTGATGTGCTGGTCTTCCCTGACCTCCTGATGCTGTCTGAGCAGCCTGGCCTACAGTGTGTGATCATGCACCGTCTACTTCCCCAGCGCACTGATTGCTCGACGCGTTTCCATGAAGTCGAGATGAATAAATTCTAGGACTCTCCTAAAATTATCTACTTCTTGCTTTTCATATTGCCTTGACTGTATCCACAGACACTTCTCTGCAAATGCAACATGTGATCTATTTCCTGCTGATAACCATGCCTCTAATAAAAGTTTACTTTTCTGCAATGCAAAGAAAACTGTGTGTCTGGCACTCTATCTGGTGTATTAATATTATATTTAACTTTAGGTGGAACAAACACCTTCACAGAGAAAGTAAGGTTGAATATAGTATGTAATATGGCCCCAAAGAAATCTGTGTGGCTTAGCTTCATCAGAAGAACTCTGGTAAATACTGGAGACGAGCGAATGCATTCACATTAAACTCAAGAGTGACACTTGCAGGGAGGAAAAACAGCTGAGTGAAACCATTTTCCATAGTGTACATTGCAAGGGATGTGCAAGTAGCTCACTTGCAGAAAGGGACCTGGGAGTGCTGGTTGACAGGAAGCTCAACATGAGCCAGCAGTGTGCCCAGGTGGCCAAGAAGGCCAATGGCATTCTGGCCTGCATCAGGAATAGTGTGGCCAGCAGGACCAGAGAAGTTATCGTCCCCCTGTACTCGGCACTGGTCAGGCCTCATCTTGAATACTGTGTGCTGGGCCCCTCAGTTTGGGAAAGATGTCAGGATGCTGGAGTGTGCCCAGAGGAGGGCAACGAAGATGGGGAAGGGGCTGGAGCACAAGCCCTGTGAGGAGCGACTGAGGGAGCTGGGGCTGTTTAGTCTAAAGAAGAGGAGGCTCAGGGGAGACCTCATTGCTCTCTACAACTACCTAAAAAGAGGTTGTAGACGGGCAGGGGTTGGTCTCTTCTCTCGGGTGACCAGTGACAGAACCAGAGGGCATGGACTCAAGCTTCATCAGGGAAAGTTTAGGCTTGATGTGAGGAAGAAGTTCTTCACTGAAAGGGTGATTGGCCATTGGAATGCGCTGCCCAGGGAGGGGGTGGAGTCGCCGACCCTGGAGGTGTTTAAGGGGAGACTGGATGAGGCACTGAGTGCCATGGTTTAGATGATGGTTGGTGTTAGTGTTGGGTTATAGGTTCGACTCGATGATCTTGGAGATCCTTTCCAACCTTATGATACTGTGATACTGTGATACTGTGATACTTTGATACTGTGATACTGTGATACTTGCCAGTTCAGCAGCTGAACTAAACCAATCAGGATTAATTAACCCCCAAATGTCATGATAACTTCAGGAAATCAAAACTGTTTTCTTTCGGGTCACTGAACGAGAGATCAATCACATTCAGGCAGCCCTCTCTCCCAATTTTTAGATACAGGCTCTATCTCTCTTGTTCAACACAAGCAAAGGATCAGATCAGGAAAGGACAGGTGAGTATGCAGAGAAGCTCTCCCTACAACACAAAGTTCAATTGTTAGAATTACTCCTCCTGACATTTCGGAAGGTCTGTGCTCGGGTCTTTTACCCGATGGTTTGAAATAAAGGAAGTGTGTACTCGTATTTCATAACACATCACAACTCCATGGTTGTGCAGTGTTCCAGATGGATGGGTGGAGGTTGAAAGGTTCAGTCTCTCTTACAAAACTGCTCCACTCCCGGTCACACACTTCGGTTTGACAGAGGAAGAAAAACTGGTGAAATATCTCCCTCGTTTAGGACTCACAAATCTCTATTTCAGTCTTTGATTTGCGATGGGCTGAGAAAGCAGCTGAGCAGGGTCTCCCACATATCTGGGGAGTGATGCAACTGATGCCTGGTGACAAATAGGGGTGGGTCCCACGAGCCTGCATTGTTCTCTGAGCAGCACAGAACTCACTGACATTCCTTATTCTGTCAAGTTCCTTTGCACTTGCACTTTGGTTTGCAAACAGATTCGAGTCAGGTAGAATATAACCTCTTTGGATAACAATATATGATTTAAAAAGGTATCACACTGTCTACTTGTTATAATCCACAGCTGAATTCTTAGCACAGCAGAAAGAACAGGTGAGTCAGAGACTCTTTCCCTAGGAAACAAAGGAGATTGTAAAGTCAAAGCAAAAATACCTTGCCTTTGAGCCACAACAGGACTCTTACCTTCATGTACAAGCTAAGAGAGCCCCGTGTTCTGCCTTATTTCCCCTTGTTCTATCAAGTGACAGGTGATGGGACAAGAGGAAATGGCCATGAGTTGTGTCAAGGGAGGTTCAGGCTGGATATTGGGAAGAACTTCTTTACTGAAAGTGTTCTCGGGCCCTGGCACAGCTGCCCAGGGAGGGGGTTGAGTCACCATCCCTGGAGGGGTTTAGAAAACAGGGAGATGAGTTTTTGAGGGACATGGTTTAGCGGAGGATGGGTGTGGTTGGACTCGATGATCTCAAAGGTCTTTTCCAACCAGAAGATTCTATGATTCTGTGACTCTTATGCTCCATTCTACTTCTCATATCAACCAGCATAGAGTGCCTCCGAAAACATGTGTAAACCTCAGCATTCCAGCTATCATGGACTTTGGGATAAAATACCTTATTTGATCACAGTTTAAACAGAAAGATTGTTTCTGATCCCAGAAGGGAGCCAATTGTTTTCTGGGCTGTCAGGAACATTCCTGCATTTGGCCTTGTCATGAGCCCAGTCAAGCACACCTGGTTGGGCTCCCTGTGACTTGGTGGGATGGAGTTATCACACAGGAGTTACCAGAGCACGCTTTGCCCATCCTAACATCAAAGCCCATCAGAACAGGATGGAGTGAGCTGCAATCAGTCTGCATCTGTGGTGTCAGTACATGGGAGTATTGTACTCTGCTCTCTTGCGGGCCAGAACCGATCTGTGAACTGCTGAGCAGAAATGCAGATGGTACAAGGCACAGGTTTGTTCTGGAAGCTGGTAACACTGCACTTTGGTCCAGGAGCAGGATGGTTCACACAGCATCCTCTAGTGGCAAATTCAGAAAACATACAGTGGGATTTGGGACAGGAACTGTTCAATAGGCTCAAAATGAAATTCATCCTCAGACCCGGGGAACACTTGGGCAAGAAAAGAACATCTTAAATAATGATGAAACATGTAAGTTTTGCACAGTGTGAGAGCAGATGGGGTAAATAAACCAACCAAACAGACAGTAAAAAGGTTAGAAATTAATTCATCCTGAAGGACAGGAAAGAGAGAGAAAGGAATCCTCTGTTTCATGTCATTTTGCCTGAAGGTTTTGAGGTAATTCCATACAAAATCAGCAAATTCAGATTAAGTCAAAACTTCCTGGATTACTCTTGCATGCATTTAACTAGCATTGGAGTTGTTTAGCCTCTGTTTTCAACTCCTTTTGTAGCCACAGTGGCTGCTGCAGACAGACAAGGAACCTGGCGCTACCAAGTGGAGAGGAGAATTTTGCTAAGGATGAGGATCCATTCCATGGAGCTATGATTAAGGAGCTGTGTTTAAGGAACAGACCTGCAGGGGGGACTGTGGAGATACTGACACTCTGTACTGGTCCTGCTTCTAAAGGCAACCAAAAAGATTGTGCATTACAGCTCTTGGGTGTGTTTCAGCTTCTTCATTCTGGAAATTAACCGTCTCTACCTGCATCACATACCATTTGCAGGAGGCTGGGTGGAGATGACGGGGGGAAACAGTTGGATAAAGAAGAATCCAAAACAAGAGGCAGGAATTAGTGGACTGGATTCTCTGAGCTGCTCCATGCCAGACCAGGAGTGCTGTGTACCTTCAGCATACAGCCCCCCAGCAAACATTTCTGGTGGGTACAACAGCCCATGGCTCTTAACTCTTGTAGCTTTGTGCATGCTCGTTCCCAAGGCTCTTGCACTCTTGGCTAGAAGGAAGTGGCATCACGGAGGCAGCGTCTGCTGCCTGCCAGGCCCTTCCAATTCAGCCAGCCTTTACCAAGCCAGCCTGCCCTCTCGGCCCCAACCACTGTCTCAGGTAAGGGAAAAAGCAAACCTGACATTCACTGTGCCTCTGATTTAAAACAGACAAAAGGAAGCTGCTTCTGTGATATTTCTCATGTTTACCAGCCTATTGTAAGCGTGAAAAATACTATCAGGCAAGTTAAGCTTGTACAAAAATTCTTGTAGGAAAATCCATAGTATCAGTACCCCAGGTAACACATTTGTACTCAGTTTTGTGGAACACGTAATGTTTTGGAGTGGCAATCCCTACAAACTTCTGAATTCTTTGAGAATCCGGACGCTACGACAGACATTGAGGGCAAACTCTCTCGCAAACGCGCAGTTTCAGGTCGGCACTGGAGCCGACTCTTATAACTGATTTAGTACTGCCTGGAGAGAGGTTTAGGCACAATGCAATTAGTCCTAATAACCCACTCTTTACGAGCCCACGCTCAGTGAGCTCTTGCAAAACCTGGCTGCGGGGAACACCTTTCCACTGGCACTGCTCCTGTGCTCACCCAGCCCTGACAGCCGGAACGCGGCTGTGGCTCAAAGGCTCTCACAGCCGCGTTCGTCCTCGTTTTCTTCCATTTCCAATCTTAGCTCAGTTCTTTCCCACAACCTGGTGTCAGGCTGTCAGCAATGATGGCAGTACCAAACTGTTTGTACTGATTACACACACAAAAAGATTTTAAACCAATCCTGCTGACTCCTTTCTGTTGAAACGTTAGAAATCACGTTACCAGAATCTCAAAGGGTTCATCTCTTATGAAAGTTGAATCAGAAAAGAGCGAAAAAGCACCCAGAGAGTATTTCAGTCAGCTTGATTTGGTGGTGCCCAAAATACCTGACGTCAGTGCAGACCTTAGTGTTTAATTAAAAGAAAGTTTAAAGCTGAACATGAGTGCCAGAGGCTGGTGGAAAACCGTGGCCCTCAGTCACAGAGAACAGCCAGGACAGCCCAGGGAGGTAACTCACCCGATACAGGCACGATATGTGACCTTTGCCTACAAACCACTGTTCTGAAAGTGGAGGACACTGTTAGAGTAGTCAGAAATACCCTTTTCCTTCCCTAAAGGGGTGCAGGCATTCTGGGCAGAGAGAAGCAGGGCTGCAGAAGGTGTTCCCATGAGCTGATAGTTGCTAGGAGAACAAGCTGTTTTAACAAAGCCTCCCTGGCCACAGCTCTGCAAAGCACTCACCCTCTCAGAGCAACACAGAGCTGGGCTTTCTCACTGAGCCTAACAGAGGTCTGGAGACTCTGAGAATTTACCTCAAGCAAAAAACTAGCATGAAGCCACCTGTCAGATTGTGAAAGCCCAGATTCATCTGGCAGGAACCATCAGCAGGGTACAGAGTCTTCTAATTTGATGGAGAATGTGTTTAATGCTTGCACAGTAATACTTCTGCCCTCACTGGAAATCACAGCTGTCCCTATGATCAGAAATATTCTTATAAAATTAGCAAGAAAAATAATAAGTATGCAAATACAAATATATAAATACAAATATGTGAGCACATAAATATAAATAGTACAAATACAAATATGCTTTGCAAATGCTTTGCAGACGTGAACAAAATCCATCTGTGCAACAAAATCCATCTATTCCATGTTTCTACCAAGGCTGGGATTTTTCCTTTTTTGTAGGAATTTTCCATGTGGCCTATGGGAAAATGCCCTCTGAACAGCTCACGACCTCCTTCTGCATGAATCACTGCAGCACTGCTGCTGGCACAGCAAGCACTCAGCATGTACTTGGTTCCTCTGAAGCCTGGGACAGGTTCAGCCCATTTGGTTTTGGCAGTGGCCTCTAAATTGCTTCTCGCTGCTGCCTGCACGAACCTGACTTTTGGAACACAGCCTCCTGTCAGTTAGACATTGGACTCATATGAATAGTTTCCAGTCCCAGCAAACCTTGGTGAGATTTACCAACAAGATAACAGATTAAAGGAAGTGTAAAAATAAACCCAGTGACTTGTCTTTTGCTCGTCAGGGCTTGGCGTCCGAACTGATCCTTTCTTCCCACACAATTTTTAATCGTGCTGTAAGAAAATCTATTTTATTTTTCTATCTCTGGTACTTTACTCCCTGATGTGCATTATCATTACAGTTCTGGATTGACAGAGACTTCGAGAGTTTAAAGCTATTTAGGTTTCTAGGGAAATTGAGACAATAATGAGGCATTTCCAGAAGTGCACATTGCATCCCATTTCAAGTATTCGCCAAGTGTTTTCATTGCTCCCACCTAAGCAAGTGTTTGAGTTCTTCATGATCTTTTCTGTCTTTTCCTTACACTCACCTATTCAAATCTATAAATGACAAACACTGAGATGTTACATTATATGTCCCAGTATCACTAAGAAGCCTGCAGCTGCACAGGGATCCAGAGCTTTCAGGTCCAGCTCAAATCACTGAATCATCATTTCTTCTCTTCCATGAAAGTACTGGGCCCTGGATAAATGACTTGTCCTGCATCTCTCTCCTTGAGGCTGCACCTTGAACCCTGGCTTCAGTTTTGGATCCCTCACTCCAAGAAAGACATTAAGGGGCAGGAGTGTGTCCAGAGAAGAGGAACAGAGCTGGGGAAGAGGCTGGATTCTATGATTCACTCCTGTAATTTCTTATAAAACTGAACCCTTACGTGACCTTATTTCTCATCTCTTTTAATGCAGAAACCAGGGCGCCCACATGCATTTCTCTTCACCAAATCCCATTCTTACTACTTTGCAAAAACAGTAATTTTGAGAAGTTAAGTGCTACTCTCTGCTTTTACCTGCCCTCTTTTTAAACTGCTCACAGCTGTGTGTACCTGTGCCAGGACCTGCCTTTTCAGCATGTAAACATTCCTGTCTTTGAATCCGCTGGCACATCCAGTGCACAAGTGGCAATGCAAGGTTTGTGAGGATTTGGAAAAAAAAAAGATTAATGAAGGCAAATGAAAAGCAAGAAAGGAAAGAATTGTATCTTGGGCAGACATTCAACACAGTCATTTCGGTACCAGCTGGAGATCAGTTCTTGTTATTGTTGGGTCTGCCCACAAGGAAGTTGAAAAGAGAAAATTTGATGTTTGAATTAAAGCTGTTCAAGTGGTTCACGCCTGTGATCTTCAACAGGAGAGAAAACCACGCTGAGTTGTGATTGTAATAGGGCAGGAGACGTGATCAGTAGGATAGGGTAGTTTTGAAGAGCAAAAGAAGAGATGAAGACCCAAAATGTGCATGCAAAGGAGTTAAGAAGCACATTTTCACTGATGGAAGCAGAGGTAGAATTATCAGAAGGGGCAAACAATTAAAGGTTTAAAAGGTAAATTCAGAATAATAACCATACTTGGCTCATTTAGCCACAGAAGCATCCAGGGAATTGCAGGCATGAAGAAGGCAGGTTAAAATGATCACAGAGTTCATTTAATTCTAATTCCATTAGCAATCTCCAGCAGCAAGGTTAGCAGGATGTGAGAAGAGTGAAGTATACATCACAGTCAGCCCAGGGCAATAAACAGCACTTTACAGGGCAACTCATAAAAATTCCCTGAAACAATAAATACAATTCTGTAAAGCAGCAGTGGGTGGGAAAGCAGAGCAGGCTCAGCCAGGAGCCTGGTGTGGGCTGTTGCCACCAGCCAACAGGATGGCTCCTCTTTAACAAAGGGGCCTCCCTGACCTGAGATAAGTTGCAGATGAAGGAAATTCCCTTTCCTTATATTTCCTTCAGGGACTCTACAATACATTAGGTTTATTGCAGTGGGATTAAATGTAGAATGATAAAAGAACCTTCTTTCTTGAGTAAATCCTTTGCCACACTAAATTTCAGTACATTATCACCTTCAGGGAGCAAACCAACCAAACAAATGCAGCCACAGAGGTAAAGGAGAGATGGGAAGCTGGAAAATCAAAACTCTTCTAGAAATTTCAATGCAGTTGTAGTAAAAATGCTGATCTGACACTAGAAGTGCCTGATATATTTGGAGGTATACACAGGATCGAATAATTAGTCCATTTGACAGTGTCTGCCAAGCTTTCCCTCTCCTGACACTTGCAGATGTCTTTCCAAACTGCCCTGAAGAATTGCAGTTCATTCTTTGGGAAACATTTCCCCGCGTGTTGTAGCGAACGTAACCTGCTTACAGCACATCATCAGTATTCCATAAACCTGGTGATTGTTGCTTTCCCCAGGGGACTTCAGAGGGAAAGCAGAAGCCTTCCAGACCCCAATTCACATGAACTTGATCATTAAATATTATGCAGCATCATAAATTTGCATTTTATTTTGCAAGATCCCCAAATACCCTGCTCTGAGGTTCTGAGATGGGAGTCTCCGGACTGATGAAGAGACCTGGAGCGAAGGCTGTTCCTCTCTCATTGCCACAGGTGACAAGTGAGAATGTGCTGGTCTTTGTCAGAATACACTGGTAATTTGTTCTCCTTTAAGGTTCTTGCATTTCTGTTCAGTGAAGAAAAGCACATGGACTTATGTCCTTTATGCTCGAACTATGGACTTTAATATTTAACAAAATAACTGTGGCTTTCTTTGTGTTTGTGGGCAGACGGTGACTTTCTGATTCTATTCTTTCCCTTGTTCACAGGACTTGGAACAGTTCACTCGCTGAGCAGGTTTTCCCCACCCAGGGCTGAACAAGACATTCAGCTCAACAGGAGGAATGACTGGTGTGTCTCTGGCAGCCAGAAGTGCCCTCTGTATCTCTTTGGAAAGGCTGTGCGGTTTAACTGGGCAAGTGGGAGAGCTGTGGGGATGCAGCAGTCTCTACAGAAAGAGGAGAGCTCAGCTGTGATGTCCTTAGGCTACAGCATCATGCAGGGGCTCTTGATCAGGGAGTGCAGGGATAGGATGAGGGGGAAGGGTTTGAGGCTGAAAGAGGGGAGATTGAGATGAGCTCTCAGGAAGTTTTCCTGTGGGGGTGGTGAGGCCCTGCACAGGTTGCCAAGAGAAGCTGTGGATGCCCCACATGTTCAAGGCCACATTCAATGGGGCTTTGAGCCCCCTGATCCAGTGGGAAGTGTCCCTGCTTATGGCAGGGGGGTTGGAACTGGATGGGCTTTAAGGTCCCTGCCAACCCAAACCATTCTGTGATTCTATGGTGCAGGTGCTGGATGTATCGAGTGGTATCTGTGCCCAACTCACTGCAGAATTCCTCTTTCCAATACACCCCCATAATTAGACATGAACCAATGAGCTGTAGGTACAGGTGCCTTGGCCAGCTGCCACCTTGTATACTTGTTCTTTCACCCTCCCTATATTTGCCCTGCAGTTTGACATTTCTCTCTGTACAATGCCAGAAGAGCCCTAACGTGTGGTCTAAAATAGGCGAGGCATTTTTTACGCGTACAGGAAGACCAGACAGAGCCTCACACAGAGTATGCATTTCATATGGCTTATCTTTAATTCTCCATTTTGATATTAAAGGGATTTCTCACTGAAACATCCCAGCAGGCATCTTGTGCTCCAAAGGTACTGTTTGTTGGAAGCACTTTTAGGCAGCAGAATTTCTGCATGGGCCTGGTGGCCCCCAAAAAGCTGCAGATGCTTGTGGGCAGGCTTACTCCTTCTTCCCTTAAAGTAGCTCTCCTGGGAAATTCCAGAGGTCCAGAGGGAGTGACAGATGGCAAGAGACAGAAAAAGAATGGAAGAAAAGAGGGAAGTACCCACTTTTATGGAAGGGATGCTCATGGAGGAGCTGGCAGTAACAAAAGCAACGCTACTTTTGCAAAGTCATCTGGGGTAACAGAAGTCTTCAACACTTCAGAAGTCACTTTTTCATGAATCTCAAAGGCCACAAGACTCAGTGATTCTGTTTCTTCTGTTTACTTCCTTCTTTCAGTAGCATTGAGAGGACTGAATGTACAATCAGGAGCTTGTTTCTGGTGTTGCTCGCTTCCCAGGGGCTCAGGGAAGTTTAGTGCTTATCCCTGATCCAAACCTTGGTTCCTTGAAAAGGATTCTTGTTTCTGAGGAAAAGCAAACTCTCTCAGACATAGCATGTTCTCTGTCAGCCCCTCTCTCCCACTGGCAGCCCAAAAGGGTCTGAGAGCAAAGAAAGAAACAGTGAAGATGATAGTCCTGAAAGAAGAATTTTTCTCAAGGGAAATAAGGAAAACAGAGGGGTGGGAACCTGTTTGGTCAAGGTCTGCACACATTGTTCACCATTCACTTAATCACTCTATGAAAGCTCGTTCCGGAGATCCCATGAAGCAAGTCATTGTGTGACTTTGCTGTGCAGGCAGCGTTGGCTCAGCAGGGCTGTGCCCTCCCAGCCCTTTTGTTTCCATACAGGTAAACTCTAACCAGATTTCCAAACGCTGCCCTCAGGAGGGTGACACCACCCCTGTATCCCACCTTTTGCTCCAAGAGACAGCAGTCAGGGGGACGGAATCAGCTCCTGGGTGAAGGTATTTGGGAGAGAAACAGCCCACTGCACAGGCACTGACCAATAGGAGGAATCGTCGTGTTTGCAGAAGGCTTAAGGCTGATAAATTCCGTGGGTCTCAGATAACACATTCTGGAGACAACTCCCTTTGTCACCGGCATAAAAGCGGTGGGGTGGGGGAACGGAGCACACGCTCCTGCCTCAGCATCTCAACCTGTGAGCTGCAGCTGGGCTTGGCTCCCTGGTGCTTCTCAGCATGGCCACTTACAGCTTCAGGCAAACGACCTCCTCCGTGGCCGGGGGACCTGGTGGCTCCTCCGTTCGTTTCAGTGGAGGTGGCTTTAGGGCTCCGAGCATCCACGGGGGGTCTGGTGGCAGGGGGGTGTCAGTCTCTTCTGCTAGGTTTGTCTCTTCTGGCCTAGGAAGCGGCCTGGGTGGTGGCTATGGAAGCAGCTTTAGCAGCAGCTTTAGTGGTGGCTACGGTGGTGGTTTTGGGTGTGGGGATGGCCTCCTCTCAGGAAATGAAAAGGTGACTATGCAAAGCCTGAACGAACGCCTCGCATCTTACCTGGAGAAGGTGCGTGCGCTGGAGGAGGCAAACTCTGATCTTGAAACTAAAATCCGAGACTGGTACCAGAAACAAGGAGGACCAGGCCCAGCTCGGGATTACACTTCCTATTACACGACCATTGAAGACCTTCGAGAGAAGGTAAGTGCTAATGATTATTAAAAATCATCTTAGATTTGCACTTAAGAAGAAATCAAAAAATCCAAAGAGAAAAGTTCTCTAGGAAAACACCCAGAAGGCACTGCAGTTTGTGAGAAGGAAAGGAAGATGAAATGAATATGTAACAAGGGGTGGAGTGGATAAAGAAAATTACCAGTGTGGAATTATCTACTTTTAAAAATGTGAGTTAAAAGAATGTACCAGGGAGTCAGTCTGAGATGTCTTAGTACTTAACTCTTGATAACTCTTTTAGCCAAGCACACACACACATATCTATACACACAGATGCTGCTCATATGACCAGTTAATGTATGCATGACCATATATATACTGATAAATATAAAGAGAGCCAAGCAATGACAGCCTAACTCTGTCATCTGGTACTTGCCATACAGCTTGAAAACCTTCTAATGAGTAAAAGAGATGACAGCAGCTCAACATTCCATCAGCATACATTTATTTCTCTTTCATGTTTCACTTACTTAGGCTTGGAATTGAAATAGGAATGCTGAAACATTTGGCTTCTGCAGAAAGAAAGCAGCAGTCATGGAGTAATCAATCCCACATATCAATGCAGGATTGGCCCCAACAGCCCATGGGTACCTGATCAGAGATTACTCTGAGATGATACACACCCAGAAAACATAAAGAGCAGCTGATTAAACTATGTAAATAAATGAAAGAAAACTTGAGGTTCAGTTTTCACAGCTCAGTGTGGAGTTCATGACCGCTCCCACGCACTTCACTCACTCCTTGCTTCAACTCATGCACGTTCTCCACTGACTTCAAAACCTGAGCTCCAGGAAAAGCAGAACAGGCAATGAGATTTTCTCCTTTTAGCACTCTTTTCCTCCTGTCCTTTATTTCCCTTAGTTATGGGACAGAAAATATTGTTCCAGCTATTTTTGTGGAAACCTTCTGAGTTTTAGAAACAGCAGGTGGAACAGCACACTTTCTAGGTAAAACTTAACAGGGATTACTTCCCAATATTGCAAATTTCCTTTAGGGGCTGCCATGATGCAGTAGAAGAATGAATGAACACTATCCTGGCTATTCCAGGAAATAAATGTGTTCAAAGACTACAAATGCAGTACAAAGGCAGATTGTTTACAAAATACAACCACGTCCCTTATTTTAAAACCATGCAGACCTTGTAATCACTTCTCACCATTAAGAAATTGTGTAATGGGAACAAATTCTGCCACGAGGGTTCTGCGGGCTTTGCTTCCTTTGTGACTTTCCAGGAAAGAGGATTCTTGCCTCAGCCTTAAAATCTCATTTACCCCTGGCTCCCCTTGCCCTCCAAGGCAGCAGGAAGCTTTGTCTCACTGCGGGGCTGCCAGCTAAAAGCCACTGCATATGCCAGATGAGCAAGAGGACCAACCCATAACTGACAGTCGTGGCAAAAGTACTGTGATAAATCTCAGCAACACATTCTCTTCAGGTCATCGATACTTTCCTACTGAGACCTATCAAAATACACCTCGGTATGGGGTAGCTACACATGAAAGAGAATCTTAACTCTTCTAATCTTCAGATCAGGAAAGAGGATAACGCAGTTGTTTCAGCCTCACTCTCATTGTTTGCAGATCCTTGATGCCACAATCGAAAACTCGAAGATCGTCTTGCAGATCGACAACGCCAGGCTGGCTGCTGATGACTTCAAAACCAAGTGAGTAATTTCTGAGAGGGAAAAGGTCTCTCAAGCAAACAAAAAATCCTTGTTGAGCCAAAGGGCAGTGGCTGTGAGAAAAGGAAGGAATGCCTATAAACTCTCTGTATGAACACTGGTTTGATCCAGTTGTTGCAGTTCAGTCCTTTGTGCATTTGCTGAAAGTACTACCTGCACCACAGAAAACTACATCATGTAAAATGTAGTGCTGGGCAACATTTGCTGCATCATAAATGCTACAAAACCAGATTCATTTATAACAAATAATGTGTTTCATGGCAGGCAGGTTTAATCAGCTGACCTGACTGGGTTTGGTTTGCTTTTTCAAGGTTTGAGACGGAGCAGGCTCTGCGCGTGAGCGTGGAGGCCGACATCAACGGCCTGCGCAGAGTCCTGGACGAGCTGACTCTGGCCAGAGCTGATCTGGAGCTGCAGATTGAGAACCTGAAGGAGGAGCTGGCTTATTTGAAGAAGAACCACGAGGAGGTAACAGAAACCCAAGAAATTGGAATGCGTTGCCCAGGGAGGTGGTGGAGTCGCCGACCCTGGAGGTGTTTAAGGGGAGATTGGATGTGGCACTGAGTGCCATGGTCTAGATGATGGTTGGTGTTAGTGTTGGGTTATAGGTTGGACTTGATGATCTCAGAGGTCCTTTTCAACCTTGTCATACTGTGATACTGTGATACTGTGAAAGTGACATTAGAATAACAGTGTGTGGCAATGTTGAGTCCCTCATGATTGTCAAGAGCTCTCCAACAGTGAAGAAAGGATTTCTGTGTAGAGTGGGAAACTCCAGATACTCCCTGCAAGTTTTTCAAGGAAACCAGTCAGACCTCGGCCCTTGGAGGAAGAACAGAAATTCTGTAATGTTTTCAGTTTATGATTGTACCCTCTTTTGTCTTCCTCTGCCATGTTCACACAGGAAATGAGTGCCCTGGGCGGGCAAGTTGCTGGCCAAGTGAGCGTTGAACTGGACTCTGTTCCAGGCACTGACCTGACCAAGGTCCTGGCTGATATGAGGGACCAGTATGAACACTTGGCTGAGAAGAACAGGAAGGATGCTGAGGCCTGGTTCCACAGCAAGGTAGGAAACCCTCCATCCTATACCAATACTGACCAAAACCAAAAAATCCCTGAAACAAACGTTTAACCACGGCAAAAATTGCTGTGAAAGCATTATGGCCTCTACTGAGACTCAGATTTCTCATGGCATGTTTTCCCTGTTTCAGACTGAGGAACTGAACCGTGAGGTAGCTGTCAACACCGAACAACTGCAGAGCAGAAGGTCTGAAATGACTGAGCTGACACGCTCTTTACAAGGGCTGGAAATAGAGCTCCAGTCCCAGCTCAGCATGGTACGTTACCTCTCCCCAGAGACACGGGTGTGAATTCCCTTCCCTGCAGCCAGCACCGACCTTTCTGTGGTTTCCCCCCCCCTTCCCCAACCTCTCTGCTCTTAGAAAGCGGCGCTGGAAGGCACCCTGACAGACACGGAGGCGCGGTACAGCGCCCAGCTGGCGCAGCTCCAGGCCCTCATTAGCAACACCGAGTCGCAGCTCTCTGAGATCCGAAGTGATCTAGAGCGCCAGAACAACGAATACAAGATGCTCATGGACGTGAAGACTCGACTGGAGCAAGAGATCACTACTTACCGACAACTCCTGGAAGGCCAGGACTCCCTGTGAGTATCTCTGCTCACCCTCAGCTTCACACGCGCCTTGGTGCTCAGCGACCACAGCATCACAGTAAGGACAGCTTCAAATACTCCTGGGGCTCTCAAATTTTATCAATTTCATTTGTCTGGAGCATGGTGGAGTTAGAAATGTTATAATTCCCATTTACATTAAGGGAGTACCCCAAAGAGTTTCTAAACACAGAGGCAAACTGAGAAGCAGTGCAAGGGATTAAATGGAGCAAACAGTTATGGTGATAACTGATCCGTAGGTGCTTCACATGCAGGAAACATTGCAGTCAGTAAGGCTTTACAGCGTATATAGAATAACACCAAGTTCCTATAAACATCCTGTTACCAGTTAAACAGCTCCTGCCTCATAAGAATCAGTGTAGAAGGAAATATTGTGAGGAGAGGGGCAGGCAGAAGCTTTCAGGGGACCTTCCACACAGGACCACAGCGATCTGACACCTCACATGTAGCCTCCAAGGAGGGAAATACCTCATAGTCTGGAACAAAAAAATGAGGCAGGAGTTGAAAGGTTTCTATTTCCTCTGTTCCTTCTTTTCCATAGCTGTCTTCTCTCACAGCAGTTGTTTAAAAATGGATTTCCTGAGCTGAGAGGGAAAGCGAGGAGATGATCGTCTCTTCTCTGACTATATTCAAAATGTACCTGAGTGACAGAGAATTTGCTCATCTCACAAAGCATTTCATGTGTTACCTCTCCTTTCAACTTTCACCTCTTTGTTTTACAGGATGTTTGGCTCCCATTCTGGAACTGCTGGTAAGAATTCTTTTTCTTTCAGGAAACCTTTAGGAGTCAAAGAAGTTTTACTTTTAAAAGGAAACAAACACCCATTGTCGTAGCTCTGTTCGTCCTAGAGACTGGGCTGCTGCACTGGTTTGTGCCACAGAGATAAAAATCTAATAACATGATGACTGGCCAGAATTGAACAAATTTCAGTCATTAAAATATGTCAGATATTGGGAAAAAGATCTCAGACTCTGCTACAGTAAAGCACAAAATGCTTAATCACTCCCCCAGAGGGAAGGGTATGAGAAACAGAAGCTTGGCTGGCTGAGGGGAACTGTATGAACATGCAAGTAAATCTTGCCTGGAGCTTTTAAAGGTCAGCTGTATCATAAAAGTGATTCAAACCAGTGCTATGGAGAAGAAAACTTGTGGGAGAGGGAATGAGAGATGAGACACAAACTAAGCCCAGTGCCCACTGCGGAATGGTCTCGTGTGTTACGCTTAATAATTGCTATTCTTTCTCTCCATGTTATTGCAGACAAACGAGACAAGTTGGTAGATGGAAAATAGTACTGGAAGTCCTCCAAATGTCATCTTCAAAATGGGAAAAAGCAGACAACACAGTGGAATCTAAACAGAGGAATCACTCTAAACTGCTGGAAATGGCTCTCTTAAAGCACAGAAAATTCTTGGTGACACAAAGCTTAGGTTGATTCATCCGCTTAGTGGTGATTAATTTGCAAATTAGGTTAGCTTTTCAATTATTTCTAGTTCTTTCATGTACTGAATTGCTGTATCTACTCTAATAAAGATGATTTTCTTGCAATCTTAACTTCTGTGGTTTCACCAAGCTCCTCTTGCTGGCCCAGGCTCTGAACATAGAGGCAAGGGCATCCTTGGCCCCTCAAAGCCACAGATGTAACATTGACTTATGTTTCTGACTGCAATGGCTCTGCACTCTGAAGAGCAGTAGCAGTGAGATACTAAGTGATTCTGGCAAGAAGCAAGAGCTGGGAGATGTTTTGTTAGGGTAAAATATGAAGCAGTTTAAATGGCTTGAAGATAGCTCATGCAGAAACAAACAGGAATGAGAAACACTTTGCTTACTTTCCCAGTTCACACAAAAGTAACAAAGCTCTAGCACCAGCTTTAGCACCTTCATTCTCATCCTATTGATTTTATCCTAGTTGAAATTCTAAATGTAATCACTTTTAGTCCAGGCCCCCAGATATCAGTAATTTCATTTCCAACTGTTCCTCTGCAAGCTTACAGGGGAGGAAATTTTCAGGATTTGTGCTAAAAGAAACTCACAGCCATAGCCCAACTCTCACATTTCCCCTCCCACTGTTAGGAGAGGCACAAGTGAACAGTCCCCTGAGGGTGCAACCAGAACCACAGCACACCCAGACTGAGAGCACCCCAACACTCCACTCTGCAGGGTGGATCATTTTGCAGCCTGTGTTTCAGGGATACATCATCCAATCCTTCAGCACTTCTCTCCTTGGACTTGGGAGGGAATAATTACTTCACCCTTGTTCCAAACTAGTTTACAGCTTAATGGAGTGTTTGCATAGCAAGGAGCATCCCAAAGCCATGGGCATCCTCTGTCGAGGTTGGGCAATCAGCAAGGAGCATCCCAAAGCCATGGGCATCCTCTGTCGAGGTTGGGCAATCAGCAAGGAGCATCCCAAAGCCATGGGCATCCTCTGTCGAGGTTGGGCAATCAGCAAGGAGCATCCCAAAGCCATGGGCATCCTCTGTCGAGGTTGGGCAATCCTCTTCAACCATGAGGTGCTGGTGCCTGGGTTTGGCTCAGCAGTGACTCAGGGGACCTGTCAGCATCAGCACGGACACAGAGAATCCAGGCTCAGCCCCTGGAAATCTACCACGATGGCACTGGGCAGTGGCTTTGCTATGACAGGGAAAAACTGTGACAGGGAAGAAAAACAGTCACAAAAAAATAAGAATCAGCAAAGAGATACAGGTGAGAGGGGACTAAGAACAAGGGGGCTGAAGTGCTGTGATGGGAACAAGTACAGAATTGAAAGGGACTAGTGGCATGGAAAATGCTGGCACAGGGGGGATATGGGTGGGTCCTCAGAAGCTCACCCAGGTACACAGTGTCCACCCCTGGAAAACCAAGAAGAAAGCTCTTGGGCATTTCCTGCTTCAGTCCAGGCTGTCCCTGAGAGCTGACACTTTCTAATAAATGCTTTGTACCACAGCTATTCCCTATAACACCCGGACCTGGAATCCCTCCCAGATGAAAGAACAAAGAACTCCAGGTCTGTTCTTTAATCTTAACAAATTCCATTCCCTGAGAGCAGTCACAGTATGGGATTACCGGCGCAGATTTTTCGTGTTGTACAGCTGCAAACAGGAAAGTCTGGCAAGAAAATCCTGTGCTCCAAGATTGCAAAATATAAGTTACAAGGACAGTTTGCAGATGCATATTTTGACCAGAAAGTTTTATTTTCAAAGAGTGAATTAAATGCATGTTTAGAGAAAAAGATGTTTAAGAGGTTAACAGTTTAAAAGTGTTTAAGAGATTAAAAGTGCCAACAACTGAATGAATTAATAAACTCTGTTAAAGAAATCTGGGGCTTCAGAGACTTGAAAGAATCCTGAAAAGGCTAGAATTGTTGTTTTCGTAGCCTAATTTGGATTTTAGTTTATAATTTTATTGATTTTGCCCCATATTTGTAGGGTAATGAAGGATTTCTGGTGAAAATTTGATACAAAATCACTCTGAGACTGCAATTTTAGAGTCTGGCTCAGTCAGTGTGTTTTCTAAAGCTGTGCAGTGCCTGACTGATGGCTCTATCAGCAGAGACTGAGATGACAAACAAGCTGCTTCTTGAATGGTTCTGTGTCCCCCTGAAAGAAGGGGCTGAAGTGTGTCAACTGCTAATCCTGTAACAGAAGGAATAAAAGAGTTTGCCCAGCACAGACATGTCGGGGAATGTCCTCTTGGAAAGCCCTGTGGAAGCATGACAAACCGAGGAGCTGATGTGCCACAAGAACAACACTGAGTGCTTTTAGAAGGGTGGAACTGTATGTCAAGGCATTGGGTAAGAAGTCCCAGAGTGAAGACAGTGAGAACAGAACAAAGGCATAAGCCTGAAACAGCGTTTGTTTTTCAATTCAGCAGTGACTGGACTCAGGTCCCTGTGTAGACCATAAGGAGAAAACTGTAGATTGAAGTGCACATTCCAGCTGGAGATAAGAGCTGAATGGAGAAGGCACAGAGGCAGCACCCGTTTGAGACCTTCCTTTGAAGCCCAAAGAGGTTATGAATCACAAAGCATTCCAAACCTCCTGACTTTAGGGAAACCTAACTGATTTTTTTAAAAGTGACAGATAAAATGCAGAAATAATATCTGAAAAGATGACTGTGACAGTATGTAGAATTCTACCCAGGTCTAGAACTGAGCTAAAGACGGGCGACTTCCACATACTTGTTCAAATCCAAATATGAAATTAGACCATCCAAACACTTTTGATTTCTAAACCTTTACTAATGCAAATACCAATTTGTAGCTAATTTTTCACCAGTGCAAGCTTTGCCTTACTACACTCCTATAAAACGCTCTCACGCACACAGGCTTTGATGCAGATGTCTTCAACCCAGAGACAGTACAAACCCAACAAACCCTCTAGAAATAAACACCACAAGTGAGTGAATTCTAAACACACACAGAGCACTTGCCAGCAGCCTGCTCTCAGGGTAGAGACACAGCACCTTTACCATTTCTCTCTCACCAGAAGAGCCAATGTTCACAAGTGAGCGCTCAGAAGTGAAGCTTTCTTCGCTTTAGAGCAACTGAAGGAGCTGCAAATCAGTGATCATCTCCAAACTGCACCACACTGCACTGAGGCACCTCTCCTTTGACTCTCCCCTGGCTTGAAAAATCCTGCTGACCACTTCTAAGATACTGGGAACTCTTTAGAAGCAGCTCTTTAATATGGAAGAACAGTGCAGATGAGAAGGGACGGATAAGCCTCCGGTCTTCAAGTGCTGCACTCCACGTGTTCAAGCTTTTGCTCACAGGGGGATGGACGAAGGGTCTGAGTGTGGTGGTTTACAGAAAACTGAAAAAGCCACCACTGTGGTTTTCTGTCCTTAGGGCACAAGCTCTATCAGCCCTTGATTGATTTATAAGCTTCCCAGAGGTAAATATTCTACAGGAAAGAAATAGCTTTATATCTGCTCCTTGTTTTGTACAAGTGTTCCTCGGATACCATTCGGAACACCACACAGGGCACTGTAAGAAGCAGCACAGTGTATTTCACCAGCAGCTCCTGAAGTTATAAAGACTGAGTGAAAGAAGATGGAATGAAAAATCCCCAAATTTTCCTTTTCGGTGTTTTCGGTGTTTTCTAAAAGTGATTTCGCTGGATTTGTTTTCAAATGGAATTTGATCTTGCTTAGTGTGGGATCACTCAGAGTGAAACAGACCCCTGCAGCAGGGCAGACTCCGGGATATTTACAGCGCAGGGGTCTTAAAGAAACTGTTTTATCTTTAGGAGAGTTTGTCTGAACTTGTTTCCAGAGATCTTAACTCTTGGAGATACACAGATCTGGCAAGCTTTGCAGAACCATTAATCTGCCCGGCAGCAAAACTGAACTGCAGTGGCAAAGGTCCAGGTTCCGTTGGAAACATGTTTCCACACCTCGGGAACACCCTCTCTTCTCTGATCAGCTGCAGGGTGAGTGGACATTCTCAAAGGCAGGCTGTTAAGCTGCGTGTGCCAGCTAGATTTGTGATGTGTCTTTCCTCCTGAGGACACATCTCTCCTAGTAAAGGTGGCACATTTCCCTCAGCCAACATTAAAGTCTCAGCTGGAACTTCAGAAACCCCCTCAGCTTCTCTGAGATCAGCCACCCTGAGCTCTGAGCTCATTTTCTGTTGACCAGCCCTGTCACATTGTTAGCAAACACCGTTATTATTTTAATTTCAAAGTCTTATTTTAAAATAATGGTGGTGGTTCCTCCCACCTTCACTTCGTCCCTGCTCTTCTCCCTCTTTTCAGCCCTCAGTTTCCTTAAATCACTGCACCACTTGGTCTTGATTTATTGTCACACCAAACCCCTGCAGCGTGTGGTTTTCCTCTGAAGAACAGCACCTTGTTGTGCAAAGAGAAAAGGGCTCTTTCTGCAGCCCCCAGCACTCCACACACACCATACCCTGGGGGCACAGCCCAGCAGGGTAAACGAGCAGTTTCTGCTTCCTTGGAGATCTCCCAGCTCTGTTTTTCCATAATTTCACAGTATTGAACAGGGCTGGGTTACTCCATCGCTGCCTTTTGCATTTCACTGACAAATCATTGGATGTGAAATTCACTGCTCTTTGAGACTCCCTCTTCCAATGAAGGATTAAGATGAAACGCTCTTCTAAGCGCTTCTCAGATCTTCTTTTCCACAATTACTTCATTCCACGGTGCACACTGGCATTAAACACATTTGTTGCTATCTGAACAATTGCATCTTAAACCCAATTTGTTTATGTTTTCCAAAAGGAACAGGAACTTGGTCCTCCCACATTTCTTCTTCTAACTGAATTATTTCAATCTTGCATCGCCCTTCTTAACTCACAGTGAATTCACTGTGCCCACTATTCCTTGCACACTGATGGATGTTACTGTTCCTCATGCAATGTTATGAATTATACGCTTTTTGTGCTAAAATTCAGACTCCAAAATCTAAATATTAGTTCCAAGCAAAGAACAGGAATAAGAACGTATCAAATTCAATTCCAAATATGGACAGAAAAGAAGAAGTAACGGTGACATGAACTGAGGGTTGTACATTTTTCAATAAGAATTTTAAACTTCATTTTTAGAAAAAGTAGATTTTCTTAAAAAAGCCGTGGTGCTTGCTGGAAATTGAAGTGGGTGGGGTTGGACTCACTTTGTTTTTCCACTCTTAAATGTCAGAGAAGTAAACTCCCAAGTTTCAGAACTATAGCCTGAAGAAAAAACACTCATCTGAATCATCCCTTTTGTTTAATTAAAAAAAGCAAACCCAAGCCCCCGAGAGGTACAGCCAGCTCCGTTTGTGAGGAATGTCAATGGGCCTCACCCCTAGGGAGGAGAAATTCTGGAGGGAGGGCTGCAGGTTGGGTTTGTCTCCTAACTCCCTGTCTCGAGGATATAAAAGAAGCACCAGGGCAGTGAAGGCACGTTCTTTCCTCTTCTACACTCAGCTAACTGACCCAAGCACCCTCTTGTGCCGCAGCTATGGCTACTTCCATCGTGCAGAGCTCTTCTTCCACCTACGGTGGTGGCTTTGGGGGTGGTGGAAGCAGCAGCTCTCGCCTTTCCTCAGTCCGAACGGGAGGAACCTTGCGAGCTCCAAGCATCCATGGAGGATCTGGTGGCAGAGGTGTTTCCATCTCTTCAGCTAGATACGTCTCCTCTGTAGGAGGTGGATATGGTGGTGGCTTGTGTTCTGGTTTGGGCAGTGGTTATGGAGGGGGATACAGTGGCTTTGGTGGAGGAGCTGGCTTTGGTGGAGGAGCTGGCTTTGGTGGAGGAGCTGGCTTTGGTGGAGGGGCCTGCTTTGGTGGAGGTTTTGACATTGGTGGTGGCTTTGGTGGTGGTGACGGCCTCCTCCCTGGCAATGAAAAAATAACCATGCAGAATCTGAATGACCGTCTGGCTTCGTACCTGGACAAGGTACGAGCACTGGAAGAGGCAAATTCAGATTTAGAAGTTAAAATTCGAGACTGGTATCAGAAGCAAGGTCCCACCAGCCCAGCCCGGGATTACAGCAATTACTACAAGATAATTGAAGACCTCCGAGACAAGGTATGATGTTCACATGTAGAGAAGTTATAACAATTCATTAGAACTGTGGAAATGCATGTTACGTTTCTTTAAAATAAGCTAAAATTATTACAAAACAAATATTGAATTCCAAAACCCCACATATAATGAGGTTATGAACGTTCTAGCAGAAAAGAAGGATGTTTTGCTTAATTTAAAAGAGAAATATGTTATCCTGAAAATGTGACACTTGTTGAAATTAAGAGGATTGAATGAAATGTAGGCAAAACATGCCATAATGCATTTAGAATTGTCAATATCATTATTCAGTAATCAAACAGTACAGAAAGTGACAGGTAGGCCTTAAAGGCTGACAGATTCTCCCAGCTACAGATAAGATCAGGTGTTGCACAAACGTATTTTCTCATTGCGTTTGTAATTTGTTGAGGTACCTCAACTCTCTGATTTGCATACAGAATGTGAAAAAGAGCTGAGTGTTTTGGGGTTTTGTCCATAAAAGCTGTAGGAATTACAATAAATTGTAATGGCAATAAATTGAAATGGCCATTGCAATTGAAAAACCAGAGTTTAACCAGTGACATCATAACACAGGTCCAATCTTCTCTGTTGTCTTGGATGGTTTACAGCCTCAATAACTCCCTAAAATGAACTCAGGACTGTGATATTTCACCACCAGTCACAGGAACCTTTGTCTGTGTTTCTTAATTACCAGATCCTCGAAGCTACTATTGACAATTCCAGAGCCATTCTGGAGATTGACAATGCCAGGTTGGCTGCAGATGACTTCAGACTGAAGTAAGTTTACATTTGTCTTCTCTCTTCTTGTCTCTCTCTCTCAAAACAATTTTCTGAAGTTTAGTGTTGCTTTTTATCTAGAAAATAAAGTTCTTGAGTCACTGAAAGACACATTTCAGAACTATGGATGGGTATTTGTCCTTGATAACTTCGAATGAAAAAAAACTCTGGCAAAGAGGATCAATGTGATGAAGATAAATTCAGAATACAAACTTGACAAAACACAGTAGCCAGATCTCCGAGCTGTGTACGTAATAAATCCTAGGTGGTGTTTTCATTTCTAGAGATGCTCTTGTCTGTTTGTATGAGCCTGAATCACAGGGGGAAGGAAGACAGGAACAGGCTGGAATATTCACTCAAAAACCTCTTCTTCACTGATGTGAAGAGATTGCTGTTTGGTTGCAGCAGCTGTTTCTCAAAGAGTCTGAAACTTAGAACATAACAGAAAGATGGAGTAATCTGAGGCTCATCCAGTTCATGAACTCAGCAGTGCATCAGATACTGCTGAAAAGATGATAAAGACATTTGGACAACTGCTTTATCTTGCAGTGATGTCCCTACAGGTTTGTGTTTTCTCCTCTAGTGTGCTAGGCAGAACTGGGCAATCCGTGCTTTCTTCCACACCAGTGTGGGGGGACTCTGCAGATGGGCTGTCCCGCGTGACAGCTTCTCTACACATGCTGATAATCAAATCAGAGCTGAGTTCTGCAAAGTGCAAAGTCATGTATTCCTCAAGGATAAAACCAGATGGCAATGCACGTTCTTTCATATGTCATAGATGGATGTTGGAGAAACCCACTTTTACTTCCTTTACACTTCTTTTCGATATCTGTGTTTTCGTTTATCGCCAACTGTTCCCCCTACATTTGATATAAAATGTTATATTTTTGTAGCTCTATTGAATACAAACCTGCACACATTCCAGTGCTTGTTTCTTTTCCAAACTACAGATATGAGAATGAGTTGTTCCTGCGCCAGAGCGTAGAGTCTGACATCAACGGCCTGCGCAGAGTCCTGGATGAGCTGACCCTGGCCAGAGCTGACCTGGAGCTCCAGATCGAAACACTGAAGGAGGAGCTGACTTATCTGAAGAAGAACCATGAGGAGGTGAGAGTCCGTAACCGTGCCAAGAGGAAACTCCTTCCCTTTGGAATTTATGGGGAGGGGGAAATCCAAACAAAAAACCAACCAACCAAACAAAAAAAGAATGACAACATCACAGCTTGTTTAGAAGAAAACAATAATATTGAAAGAATCCAAAGAGAAGGATCATAGAATGATAGATTTCCCTGATTCCAAACTTTTCAGACCTTTTAGTTCCAGTTTGACACTCATACACACAACAGGTCAGTGATAGTTAAGCTGAATAAAAGAAATATATGTCTAAGTTACATATAAATACGTGTGTGCATGTGAGTACACAGAGAGCAGAGAAGTGTGTGTGATGAGAGATAAACCCTGACAAACATTTTTATGTGTGTTCCACTATGACAGTTGATAATTAAAGTAGTGCAGTCCACTGCCTGGATTGCTGATGGCAGAAAGTGTATGGGAAGAGAGAGCCTGATCCTTTTTTGTGTCCTCTGCTTTCTGCCTACGCAGGAAATGAAAGAATATTCCAATCAGCTCAGTGGAACGGTCACTGTGGAAATGGATGCTGCTCCTGGCATCGACCTGACCAAGATTCTCTCTGAGATGAGGGAACAGTATGAAGCTCTGGCTGAGAAGAACCGTAAGGATGCTGAGGCCTGGTTCTTCACCCAGGTACAGTTCTGCCCATAAAGAGTGACCTGAGGCATTGCCTCACTACCACGGCCCCAGCAGATGGGATAGGCCCTCCCTTTCTCGAAATCATTTAAAACTTTTGGACACCATTGATGTGCTTTTACATTTGGTTTGTTCCTTCCAGACTGATGAGCTGAACCGTGAGGTAGCCACCCACACACAACAGATACAGACCGGCAAATCGGAGATCACGGAGCTGAGACGCACGGTCCAGGGGCTGGAGATCGAACTCCAGTCGCAGCTCAGCATGGTATGGAGCTGCCCCAACACTCATGTTGTCCTCCCTCTCTGTCCTGCCTCCCCTTAGACCCCTCTGAGGGACAGATCCGTACGTTAACCTGTTCTGATGCTACTCCCCTTTAGAAAGCTGGACTGGAAGCCAACCTGCGAGACACGGAAGGACGGTACTGCGCGCAGCTGGCGCAGATTCAGGCCCTCATCACCAGCGTGGAGGAGCAACTGAGTGAACTCCGATGCGACATGGAGCGCCAGAACCAGGAGTACAGGATGCTCATGGACATCAAAAGTCGCCTGGAGCAGGAAATCGCCACGTACCGCCGCTTGCTGGAGGGCCAAGACTCGCAGTACGTTACTATATGCAAATCCTGGGATGGTTAAGATAAGGTTAATAGAGCTACACATTGTGAAGCAGTAATTTGGGGTTGCCAGGCTCCAGATTACTGAATTACATTCACTGCAGACACAGCCTTTTGAGTTCTGGCCACATGGATGCCCGGCAAAGCCCCAGGTGTTGCTACAACTCGAGCTAAACCTCCAGTTCAATGCAATGTTTTGACTACAATGAATTACAGAAGGCACCAGGCTCCGTACATGCATCTTACATAAAGTTCTTGCTGCACTGGAATGAGAGCTTTTAGCCTAAAATAGCCCATACAAACCTTTTCTCAGTATTTCTTCAGTTCATAGGTTTTTATACTTGTGCACAGAGGTGAAAATATTCATCATCCTCATCCACCAGCACTCTTAACCTGAACAGTTTACTTTAGTAAAATCGACCTTTTAGTGCCCTTTTCTCATATCTGACCTAAACATGGAATTACTTTTGATTTATGAGGAGGAGTCAACTCAAACTGTTTCTAGATTATGACATTTTGAGAGGAGAAGTATGTAGAGACATATCAGGACCAAGAACTGGTCTGACTGCTGTTTGCATTTCCAGTCAAGTACATAAGAGTGGCCTTCAAAGCAGGACACACCTGGCCAATAACACAAGTAACACCACACCTGAGACACCACGCACTGGGAGCAGCAGTGTGAAATCATAGGTGCTCACATGGGGTTTCCTACACAGATCAATGGGGTCAGTGAACAGGATCAGTGACAGACATTAATCAAACATTTCTTCTTTCCTACAGGTTGTCAGGGGTGATCCCGAAGGATGGTAAGAAAAATTTTGATTTAAAGAGGGGCTGAAATTAATTGATTCAATAATTAGGATTAAATAAATGTATCTGTTTTGCTTAGGATTTCTTCTTGCTAACACAGATTACACTCGCTCTGCAATGGCCTCATTCTTTATCATCTGGAGACAAAAATATAATCCTTTATCTTATTTTACATGCACTTTTGAAACCAGTAGCTTGCCAAAACAATTGCCTGAAGTCTTCATGGGATTCTAAAATACCAAAATCTGCCAGTGATTCCCAGATTCCTCTGCTGATTCACACAACACAGAGGATACATCCCAATCCAACACGGGATGAGCACTCTTAAGATGTACTGAAGGGAGAGAAGATATGGTGAAAAGGTGGATCCCCCTTTGATAGATGAACAGATCTTATGGGGAACCAAATGAACCCTCCATCGCATGGCTCAGCAGGGTCTCAGCAGGGTGGGAGATTCCCTATTTTATATTTTCTTTCTCCTACTACAGCATCTCTGATCAGAGAAAGAAGTCGCGTGGGAGTGGACGATGATGGAAAATCCGCTCGTGAAAGGAGATTCCAATAAAGAAACACTGCATCCTCTCTTGCACGTGGCACCGGGTAGAAATGGTGCAGCTGACACTGGCTAATGCTGAGAGAAACACACTTGTACTTCTGCCAAAGGTGCAAAAGCTTGATGTCTTCCCTCAAATCTGCTCTCTCTTCTTATACACCACTTGGCTCTGTGGGACAGAGAGGCCCAGCTCGGTTTCTGTCAGTAGTTGTAGAGTTCCCTTACAAAAGAACCTGCATAATAAAGCTTCTGTCCTGCTTGTGCAAATACATCCAGTCTGGTGTTGTTCTTTTGAAGTTGGCACAGCATTGCCACTCATGTGAGCACAGACCTTCCCTACCACAGTGCTTCCTGTACTCCAAACTGAGAGGGGGGCAGTAGATAACAATAACAGTAACAAAAACTTTAATAATAATAATAATAAAAATGATGATGATCGGACAGATGGAAGGTGCCATTCAGTTCTCCCAGGAACCTGATGCTAATATGAGTAAAAAACTGAGAAGATAATGCAAAAAATCCTTAAGTTCTTTCCTTGCAGTGCACAACACAACTACAATTCATGCACAAATGAAATGCATCTCTAAAAGAAGATGAATGTTTTCCACATGTAATATAAGCACCCTGTGCTGTTCCTGTCGCTGCTGTGGTAGCAACAGCACCTCCTCGCAGCAGTGAGTTACTCTGCAAATCCACAGCAGGGGAATTGAACAGAGATGCTTATACAGATCTAGGAGGCTAAATCCCAGCTTCAGAAGCATATAAAACATTTACATAAATGCTGTATTTTGCTACAATAACCAGTTTGGAAAATTTGTTCTTAGCCTCATCGCTGGGTTTTTCAATCCACATAATCACACCTACAAAAATTACACAATTTCTAGAATGATGTATTTTATTTTCTTTCCAGCCTCCTTAGAGTCACCATTTTCCTCTCATCTATTTTCTGACATTTAAACAAAAATATCTACATTGCTGGCACCAGCAAGGCTGCAGGATCCTTGGAATACAGCTGTTAGGAAACGTACGTGCTGCCCGTGTTCTCACTAAAAAGGACTTAGAAGAGGGTCTTGTAAACTTAATCAAAGGCACATCCAATCTACTAGGGAAGAAAAGAAATCAGTGCAGATGATATTTTTTCCCTACCCAGAAAGCAGGTGATTGTTATAAGCATCACTCAGACTGCAAAGGGAGAAATTCTACGGGCAAAGGCAGCGATCCATTTCTATTCCAGAAGGAGGAGCTGTGATGGTCACAGGATATTTACCTGTACGATGTAGCTGTCAAAATATTCTGTCTACACTTAAACTGCAGCCTACAAATTCAGTTCAGTTGGCTTTGCATGTTCCAACCCAGTAACACAGTACGCATCCCAAAGGATCTACTCCCTTCTCAGCTTGGGCCCTGCAGCAGCCCAGCCCACAGAGAGCAGCTTGTGTGGAAGAGCAGCCACTCCTCGTGGTGCCACCTGCTGACCAGGTGCTGCTCCCTTACCTGGATCACTGCTCTCATTCCATGCTCTGCAGATTCACTCGCTGCCTAACCCAAGTCCCACACTGCCAGGCTGACAGCGGAGAGCCCTGTCTGCCTTTAAAGTACATTTTTGGTCTTTTCCATGGACCCTCAACATGTGTTGATGGGAACTGGGTGGCATTTTTTTCCAGTTTGAAAAACCTGAGCTTCAGAGGAAACACTTCTGATGTTCCAGGTTACCTTTGCCTTGTATTACTAGCCAGAAAAAATACCATTCTGTTTTTCCTGATGGAATGATATTCCACAAAACTACCAGGGAGTGAGGCAGAGGCTGAGAAATTGCACCTGAAACACAGGATTCCTTTTCTTTTATGTACATATCTAAGTATTTTTATTTCACTGTAATATTTCAGTAGTGTGATGAACTGCCAGGCTAGAAAATTCAGTCTGAAAACTAATCCCCAGTGAGAAGAACAGAACAGCTGAATATAGAATCATAGAATGGTTTGAGTTGGAAGGAACCTCAAAGCCCATCCAGTTCCACCCCCTGCCATGGGCAGGGACACCTCCCACTGGATCAGGGGGCTCAAAGCCCCATCCAACCTGGCCTTGAACACCTCCAGGGATGGGGCAGCCACCACTGCTCTGGGCAACCTGGGCCAGGGCCTCCCCACCCTCACAGCAAAACATTTCTTCCTGATATCTCATCTCAATCTCCTCTCTTTCAGCTGAAAACCATTCCCGCTCATCCTATCCCTGCAGTCCCTGATCAAGAGCCCCTCCCCAGCATTCCTGTAGCCCCCCTTTCAGCCCTGGGAGGCTGCTCTAAGATCTCCCCGAAGCCTTCTCTTCTCCAGGCTGAACAACCCCAACTCTTCCATCCTGTCCTTGAATGGGAGGTGCTCCAGCCCTTGGATCATCTCCGTGGCCTCCTCTGGACTCACTCCAACAGCTCCACATCTTTCCTGTGCTGAGGACTCCAGAACTGAACGCAGGGCTCCAGGTGGGGTCTCACAAGAGCAGAGCAGAGGGGCAGAATCCCCTCCCTCGCCCTGCTGGTCACGCTTCTTCTGATGCAATGATGATACCATTGGTGCTGTTATAATTTGGGTTTGTTTTACAAGTCAGGCTGCAATTTTTTGTCTGGTGCTTCAAGCTTTTCTACTCTCAAGCAGTGGAGCCAATACTAAACTGTAGCTCTTAACAGTAGCTGTTACCAGAATACCTCGTGATAACCATACCTTGTACTCATTGGAAAACCATATCTTCAATTACTAATTTCCCCAAACAACTAAAAATGTTAGCAGTTCTAGACAACGAGTGCATGTGGAATAAGAAGGAATATGTACTCTATGGAAAGGTTACTGGTAAATCCCCGGGTGCTGAGCCGAGCTGAGACAGAGCCACAAGGAGGAGCTCAAACCCTACCTACTCAGTTAATGTGGACTTGGATGATCCCGGGAAAAGGTGAAAGCCAGCAACTCTTTATTACTGAAACTTTTCATGTCAGACAAACAGAAAAAGATTCCTTCAGGCTAGTGTAATTCTGGCTGGTCCCATCTCTCCGGCCCCACCATTCAGAATGGGTAACAGTGAGATCTTGTTCAAGAGCTGAGCCATCGACCGCTGTCCAGAACAAAGGCTGCACCATTTCTGAGACAGCTTATGCCCACTCAGCTTTCCAGCACTTCCCAAACCTTTCATCCTGTCCCTCAGTCGAGGTCTAGAACTACTCTGAAAGACAAGGTAAACCCATTTACTCAGCCATTGTCATGGGAACACTTTACATCCACCACCTCCTTAGTAGCATGAAGAGTGTGAAAGCCTGCAGAAGCCAGACTTGCCCAGTCAATATTTGATAGGAGTTCAACAGGAAAGTACTGAAACTTTTAAGAAAGACTTTTTTTCATGATTGCCAGGGAAATTTTTAGACTGGAAGCTTTAAATAATCACTTGAATTTTTCAAGTGTTATTACAAACTCATATTCTAAACACATAAATATCTTAATAGTGTTAATAGCAGCAACAGTGAGACGATCCTACATTGATGTCTATTCCAACAAGATTATTGAAATAGGACTTCACCTCCAATCATGAAAAAATCACCAGACAAAATTAAGTACCTAATCCTCATGTATTTCAAGTGGAAACAGGCAGCTGAAGGGAAGAGCTGGGCCTTACTCACTTTGGACTGGAGCTTCAGTCTAATGACAGAGGTTGGATAACTTCATTAATGCCTTGTGTCTCGTATAGGCTGAAGCTGTCTGGTCCATTAATGACAGCCAGATGGGACACACTGCAATTCAGGGTTCACAGGCTGCTGTCAGTTCTAAACCCTGAGAATTCCAACAGAGCTGAAGTATCTGAAGAGAGCCACCCCTGCCTCAGCTCCCCGTTTGGACGATACTCTGTCCCTCATCAGCAGGAAAACATAACATTAACTACAGGGTTAGAAAAAACTCCGCGGTGGAGCTGATCCTGTTCCACACCCACTGATTTCAGCCACACCTCACTATTAGAATATGAAAAGAAAAAGAAAAAAAAAACCAAAACAACCGAAAGGAAAGCAATCTGCTACAGCTCTGATGCCAAATAACAACAGTGTGTGCCGGCTCATAAATGCTTTTAGAATTGACCAAGAGGAAGCACGTTTCATGATGACACAATCTTGTTGCTGTAGTCATTCATCGAAGGGAAACTCCCACAGGAAAAGGCATAAAGCTGCTTAGGGAAGGCTAGGAAGGTGCTCAGTGCTAGTCAGCCCAACACTGGGTTAGGTTCACAACAGAGCCCAACATGAGTACCGGCCAAGGCCCGGCTCTGTTTTTTCCTGGGTCCCTCAGGGGTAGTTCAGGGTGTGGTCTGGCCCAGCAAGGAACTTCTTACAGACCTTCAAGTGCAGATGGTGGTGCCAGCAGCACACATCCCTCTTTCTCCTCTGCCAGACCCCTCTGGCTCACTGCTGGAGGAGGGGCACCCTGGGGAGGCTTCGGCGAGTGCCATGGGGAAAGCATCTTCTTGGGTGGGAACGAGAAACAGACTATGCAGAACCTGAATGACCGTTTGGCTGCCTATCTGGACAAGGTCCGTGCCTTGGAAGCAGCTAACGCTCAGCTGGAAAGCAGCATCCGAGAGTGGCACAAGACAAAGTCTCACGGAAAGAGGCATGACTTCAACCAGTACGAGCAGAACATCACTGACATGCAAAGACAGGTAAGTCAGAGCTGTAAGTGACTGTGCCATTCTCTGCTAACTTTTAAGGAACCTTGGTGCTCACTTATGCTGGTGGCTTTCCTTTAAAGAAGGTTAAATAATCCTTTTAAGTGTTAGAAATACTGATGAAAGTGGTTACAGGAGCCGGGCATAAAACTTCTTCGTGTTCCCGAGGAGGAGAATGGGATACAAGAAGGAAAGACTGGAAGGAGACAAGGGGCATTCTGCACAGCCTGGTAGTGTTCAGAGATTTCTACACTGCCAAGTGTTCGTTTCTGTACGCGAAACTGTGGTTGGAGCAACTACGCCTGGAAGAATTTGGTCTTTTTGACTGCACATGTACTCAAGCAAATTACAAAGCAGGCAAAGAGAGGAGACTGCCTTCTTTCATGCCTGCTGCCTTCAGACGTACTGTTGCATTTCATTTCTTTGATTCCTTGTGGCAGCAGACAATGAAACTACAGGAGGTTTGGGTCCAATGAGCTTATGTAATCAGATGGAAAAATACTTCATTGTAATTAAGAAAATAGCAGGGACAAATTCCTTGTGGATGTTTTCCCTATAATTAAAAGGAGAATTTCTGGTTCCTGCCAGGAGTTAATATTAACGTTCAACAATAACTCTTTCAATCTCCCAAACTCACGTGTCTTCAAATTCAAGCATAATATTAATCTGTATTCATAATGAATATACTTAGCACTGTAACCATCCGTGTGACTAATCAGTGTAATTAACTTTACATAGCCATACGGGGCAAAACCCAAAACTGTTCCAAATGCGATGCTGTAGTTTGCCCTCCACTTTCCATAACAACATTACTTGGCATTTGCAAGACCCTGAGGAATTATTTTTCAAATTGCTTGGAAATGGCATTTTCCCACATCTCTGCTGACTGAGGCCAGGGACCCAATCGAACTCCCTGCTCGCTGTTAAAAGTGTTGCCTCCAGGCAGAAGATGAGGCGCTCTGACCACAGACGGTGTGTGAGGAGAGCCAGAGCTGTCATCACTTGTGTCTGTTTTAAGGATAAGGAGAGGTCACCTGTCTCCACACCAATCCCTTCAGCATTTCTTTGAACTGATGCAGAGATAAAAACTCGTTCATCAAGAATATAAATGTGCTCGCATTGATTTGGAATTAACAAATCAGAAAGACTTAGGAAGACAATAAGACTGAAAACATAATGCTGATTGGGGTAAAGCCCTCGCTTTCAAACAGGATTTACCCAAACCACTTATTTTTAACGCTCACCACTTAAATAGCAGTCACTGGCTACAGGCACCTGTGAGCTGAAAGGCCAGGATGGACTGATTGGTGCTCACACCGGGGAGGAAAGGCTGTGAAAGCATCCACCACAGACAACGATGCAGCGATTTAACCCAGAATTTTCACTTTCTCCATAAATTATTGCAATTAGCACCATGACTGCCAGTAAAATTGAGTGAAAATATAATAGCATCTAATTATTTACCATAATTACATTAATTAACCATGAATTAAAAAGGTGAAACTAATTTAACACCCAAAATGAAATTTAGACCAAATTTAGGATCCTATATCCAATGACCCAGAAAGTCTATGATACATGGGCTGTCGAAACTTGGAGGCACATCACCACCCTGCATTTTGGACCACGCTCTTCCCTGGATACCTGAATTATGGATGAACGTGCCAGGTGGAGCCTTGCTCCAGCCTGACTCCATTCTAACCCAGACACAAAGTAAACCAGCACCAGTGTTCAGGTTTCTGTCTCATCCAAACACCTGGTACCCCTAAATAAGCAAACTGATTTACAAAACGCCCGGCACAGAGGATCAGTGCTGATGGTCAGGGACAGAGGATCCATGCCTTTGGACAAAGCACGCAGGACATGCTGAGGAAGAAGTCAGTGCAGGAAGCCTTCTTGAAAAGAATCTGTTTTGAGAAGGAATTGGACTGTTATTTTGTTATGTGTGAGTACTTAATTAAGTTACCTTTAAGTTTGCAGGTTGGTATTAGTGAGGCATCCGTAATCACGAGGGACATAGTGAAGAAACTTGTGTAATTATAAACATATAAGTGTCCTGTTGACCAATATGGTACCAGCAGCTGGCAAAAACCTGACAGTTTTAACTCCTTTGTTGGATTCTTTATCCTTTCAGATTGCAAAGAAAGCATCATAAAGAATTTACACAAATGTGTTGCTGCATTGCATGATTATGAAGCGGGACCAAGTGGCAGAGCTCAAATGTTGTTTTCTCATTGCATTATTACCTTTGATAGTAAAATCTAAGGATGGGCTCAAGAATTGCCTCTTTGCTGACAACAAACCCAGGCAGCTACACGTTCAGGGCATTGTTCCACTGCTTCAGCTGGCCCTGATCATGTCCCAGGGCAGTATCCGAGGTGTGCTGCTAATTGCTCAAGAATGCACGGTCTGTTAACGGATTAGTTGAAACGTTCCACAGGCACCTTCTTTTTCACTAGGAGAGGGAAACTTTTGACACTTGAGGACAATTCTGTCATTTCCTTGTTTCTCTGTGATTCATTCGAGTGTGGGAAGTTCTACTTCAAGGTGCTGAGAGCTCTGTAAATGGGTAATGATTTCTCTATAGCCACAGTGCACCTTGTTTGCTGTGTAGGACCTGCAACCATGCTCCTCTTTCCTCTTCCTTAGAAAAGGACACGACGCCCCCCGGTTATTAGTTCCTGCTAATTATGTATGAGTTCCTGCTAGAATTAATTCTTTCAAAGGTTTTGAATGGAACACTGAGCTTTTCATATTCAGATCTACAGTTCAAAGCTATTTCATGTTAACAGGGACTTACAAGTCTTTTCAGTGCACGCTGAGGACGTGAAATGAACCATGCTGTGCACTTCATCCTGCAGCTTTTAGGGCAATTTTCGGTATCCCAAAGGAAAATCAGAAACATGAATTAATCACTGTGTGCTGCTGGATGATTCAGTACAGTTACAGGTGAACAATTGAGTAGACCAGACAACTAGATTCCAGTGTCATTCTCAGAACAACAATCCATGCAACTCCAGACTGAAGCGCTCGGTGGACTTGAGGGGGTCCTGCTCATGAGTTGCTGCTACTGCACCACCATCGTTGCTCCTCTGCCTTACAACACTGATTCCACAGGGTGTTTATCCACATGCATGCTCTTCAGCATATGATTAATTCCAGAATTTTGACTGTACTCAGACACAGTTTAATGGTCCTTACTGAAATTTGCCCTCAAGATGCCCAGGGCTGCTTTTCCAGCAGTGCTGAACAGAATCAAAACTCGTTTACAAAATAAAAATAAGAAGAAAGTAATTGACATCCTGTAATGTACTATGATGTTGTGTAATGCTATTCATATCCTCTACCTGGCCAGGAATAAAATTCCTCCTCCTGCTTCATATCCAGAAAAGTAAGTAGGATTATGGACAAAAACTGCAGAAACATCTAAATGAATCAGGAAACTAAACAACTTTTATTCATGTACTCTCCTTAACGCGAGACTTTTGCTGTTTAGATGCTTCCTACAAGCATCAGGGAGTCTAAAACAGCACAGGTTGTTCACTATCTCCATGTGGCAACACCGAGTCTCCTGTTGGATTCTCTGTTTTCCAGATTGAGGACAGCAAGATCACCAATGCCAGTATCCTTTTACAAATTGATAATGCGAACATGGCATCTGAAGACTTCAGGCTCAAGTAAGCTTTTCTTTGGTTTCTGATTAAGACTGAAAGAGGATTAAGCAAAATATTGCTTTTTCTTGACAATCCAATATGAAACTGATTTTACTGAGGTTTTCTGGTGATACTAGATAAATAAAACCAATGTAGAACAGAAAAAAGAAAAGCCCTGAAAGGATAAAAAGGATGTAAAAACCACAAAGGAAGGCTGAACAATCCTGAGTCACCCTGTTTATGATACTTAGTTCAGGTCCTGAAGAGCAGGTTATACAGCAGACACTTGATACTTGTGACAAAAGGGCATTTCAAACCATCACCCAGGAGCACAAATGAACCCTTCTCTGCTCTGTGCTCCCCCAGTCCAGCCCACATCTATTTCCTGTACTTATCACCTCTCTGCCCAGCTCCGCAGGAAATACTTGTCCCTCCCTGTCTTCTGTTTCGCAGTCTCACAGGTTTTGCCACAGGAAATGAGCTGATGTTTCCTCGGCTGCCAGAGCACAGCTGGATTTTTCAGTTCCTTGGTGAAAGGGAGCTCTTGGGCCAAAGGAAAAAACCAAACTGTTTGGACATGAAACTTTCAGGCAGATCTTTGCATAGGAAAGGAATTTATATTTCTGTAAGTTAGATTTGTCTTATTTGAAACAGATGAAGATCAGCTATTAAAAAAAAAATCTCAGTTTTGTGTAGTATTGTAAAAAACTCAAAGGCTGAGCATTGCAGGTCCTATCCAGCCTTGCCTTCCTTTTGCTGTCACTCAGGGGTGTCATGAAAAGGAAAGGTGGAACTACTTTGAGACTGGAATCATAGAATGAGTCTGATGGATCGAATGTAGAAACATCAATAGTGCCACAAAAAATGAAGCATAAAGGGAGAGATTCTGAGGAGCCAAAGTGCTTCCTGTGCACGAGGGAGGACAGGGCAGTGTCCTGACCCTGGGTCACTGCAGGTGGCAAACTGCAAGAGATTAGAGAGGAATGCCAAGGACTGGCTTCCCTGACATCTTCCCATTTTGTGAAGGACTGAAAATTTTCATTTTGGAAGAACTACAGACAGCATTGACTGTCGATACTGTTTACACATCTTTAGCAGCAAATTTTTGAGAATCATATTCTCAGAGCTTTCCCAACCTGGTGAATGTTAAAATACAAAAAGGAAAATGAAAGAAAGAGCAGTTATTCCATATCAGATTGGAGGAGCTGTGAGGAAGAAAGAGAAACAATAACGAAATAACGAAAATAAATTCAGGAGAATTTAAAGAACATATCCTGACTTCTTGCTCTCTCTAGTTCCCTACATAAAGGAGTGGCTCTACTTCCCCTCAACACAACTTATGCAAAGGCCAGAGCCACCTCTCCTGAACAAGTGTGTGTTGTCTCCTTGCTCCTCATACAGGTACGAAGCAGAGAAGTCTCGTAGGCAGGGAGTGCAGCTTGATGTCGAGAACCTGCGCAAGGAGCTCGATGGCCTGACCATTATTACAACAGATCTGGAAATGGAAATTGAGGGCTTGAGAGAAGAGCACATCCTCAGGAGGAAAGACCATGAGGAGGTAGAAAAAGTTCCACTTGGTAAAATCCTATCACACAAATCTTTGCTACCATGTAATTACCTTTGACTAAGATCCACAATCTATAAATGGGATTCATGATTCAGAACCCAACCATGTTTCTAAAGAAGCCAATGACAGTCAGGTGAGGCACAAAGTTTCTGTCCTGCTTTACCAATTAAACAGGGATTACAGAAAGGATAACAAATTGCTGTATTTTCTCCCACCCTTTTCTAGTCACCTGCCCATCCGTCATGCATGGCTCATAATAACTTAAGTATTTGGCAGAAATGTTCTCAGAAATAGAATACTTAGGTATAAATACACAGAGATTTCAAGCAAATAGTTACTGGTTGCTGTTGAGTTTTACTCATCCCAGACCTTCCCCGCAACTCTGGAGATATCATTTCACAGAATCACACAAGCACGGAGTGGATGAGTTTGGAAGGGACCTCTCAAGGTCAAGCAGGGTCACCTAGAGCAGGCTGACCTGAGCTAAATAGACCGTGAATTCTTGAAGAACCTTGAAGAAAATAGTGGTTGGTGAAGTCTTTTGAAAGAATACAGAATTTCTTATTCTTTGAAAAATCCTAAGCGCAATAATTAGTTAATACTTGGTAATTGACAAAACCCCCAGAGCTACAGCAGAGCTGTAGACAGAGTCTCTGTCCTTCCCACACACTGCTTTCACTGTCCCTGATCTGACAATGCTCTCAGTTATTCCCTAATGCAGAACCAACCACCCTACTCAGAATCTGTGGATGATCTCAATGGAGAATAGAAACACACGGGTCACACAGCAGCAGGTGAAGCTGTCTTTGGCTGATCCCCCCATAGCCAAAGGTACTACTGAACAGCTACAATAAAGCAGTTCTTGGAAGCAGGGCAGCCAACAGAGATGTCAGTTTGTCCAGTTGATCCGCATTTTGGAGCCCGTGATGTCATACCCCAAAATGCTACTTTGCCTGGGTGCTTTTGAAAATGGTACCTGGCACACAAGATTGTGCTATACCAAAAGGAATGTTACCAGACCTGCTTGACTTGTCCCGTAATTATGTTGTTTACACAGTAATTATATGCTTTAATCCAATTATTCCTTTAACAATTACACAGAACTTTTACATTACTCTCCTGTAAACTTAGTTATAGTTCCATAAATATTAACACATAGGGTAAGGAAGATGAATATACTGTTAGATTTTCACCAAAGGTTTTGAGTTCCTAACAGATAAATACATAAAAAATGTCAGTGTTTCTTCATTAAGTATGGATCTTCCTGAAACATGATATGGAAAGATTTCCTCACGTGTTTTTTACTGCGTTCTCTAGCCCAGTTCTGCCACAGAAGCCTATTTAAGTCACTGATTTAACTCACAGCAGAGCATTATCCATATATCAATTTTCCAAGTAGTCTTAATCGAATATCTGTAACCATTAACCTATCACCATGAAAAAAATGGTTTGGGTATTGTGAGAGGATGGAACTGAAGAAGACAAGACAGGAATGGGAATTTTCCATATTCATAAACAATTTTTCTTGCTTCCTCTGCTAACATATGAATAGGATATGGAAGCAAATCGCTCGTCACAAGACTTCAAAGTCAGCGTAAAAGTAAATGCAGCACCTCCTGAAGACTTAGGCAAGATTCTAGCAGAAATAAGAGAAGATTATGAAGCCATAATTGAAAAGAACCGTCAAAGCCTGGACAGCTGGTACAAAGAACAGGTAATGGCTATTTCCTGCTCATTTTGAAGGTCCCTGTTGCTGAACGTGGCTGCCCAGAGTCCGTAAGCTTCTCTCTTGCTCTTGCTCCACAGATCACAGCGATGTCACTGTCAGCAACCCCTAATCCAGAGCAGATACAGCGCAATGAGAATGAGATCAAGGACCTCAAACGCACTTTACAGTCCCTGGACATTGAGCTTCAGGCACAGATGAGTAAGGTATTTACTGTGGGCATCTCTGCCTGGTCACTGCTCCATCAGATACTCCCAGAAACTGTCATGGAACAATTCTTTGTTTAAGCCCATAGCCTAGCAAAACTTTAGTGTAATTATTGAAGTATCAGTGAAACTGGGATTTGGACCATGCCTGACTTTGCCAGACTGTGCAAAATAGATTCAGCAACCACCACCAAAAAGTGAAAAATTCCTCTCTCTCATTAGATCAAAAGAGAAGAAGAGATGGGATAGCCAAGTCCATGATCTAGAAAGAAAAAATGTCCAAGAAGACAGATAGTAACATAAAATTCATATTTACTGTCGCTATTATAATGTATAAAATATATGAATTGTGAAAAAAAAATGGTGGGGAATCTTCCAAACCTTTACCCAGCCCTTGCACAGGTTAAAGCTCACACACCCAGGTCTGGGAGAATTTGGAACAAAGCTGGGCAGTAAATGCAGAACTGAGAGAAGAGTCGAGAGCTACAGGAGTGCAGCTTTTGGCAGAAAGAATACAGCGGGGATAAATTACTCAGCTCTCGCCTCTCATTATGCACACACGACACGGCTTCATCATTCTGCTGCCTTCACATGAACGGTCATGCCAATGCATAAGTGTTTAAATTACCACAGTCTTCATGTTGCAATCTTCTAGCCAGGGACCAAATTTGCTGGCATTTCTGCGCTGTATCTACCACACAAATAATAACCATAGGTATTATCTGCTCTGTCAGAAACGCATGCTGGAGGATACCTTGGCGGACACTCGGAATTACTATGCTGCTGCACTTCAAAACATGCAGCAGATCATCTCCAAACGTGAGGAAGAGCTAAGCCAGGTCCGTCATGACATTAAGCAGCAGAACAACCAATACAAGGTTCTTCTTGGGATCAAAACCCGCCTGGAGAAGGAAATTTCCACTTACCGCCTGCTGCTGGAAGGGAATGCTGACGGGTAAGGCAAAGCCGCCCTGACTGGAATAGATGAGAAGAGAGTTCTCATATTTGGGTTATTTATTTGTTTGTTTGTTTATGCTTAATCAAAGCTTGTTGAGTTCCATGCTACATCAAGGGTTGGTATTTTAATGTGACGGATCATAATAAAAATCTGGAGCCACTTAGTACACAGGGAAACTTGTATCCATGTAATTTGGATTACCTAAATTAATATAACTTTTTATTAAAAAAAATTCTACATTCCCACAGCGTGCCTACCTCAGCACAGGAAAAAAAATGCCAATTGCAGTGAAATTCAGAGTAATTTCCTTCTTCAAAAAAAAAGTTTTAGGTCAAAAAGAGGCCTGGAGACAAGTTGAGGTCGGCTTTGGCCAGCCAGCTGCAGTTACAAACACCTGCACGGTGCCCCCCACTGATGGGCTGGTCCGTGTCTCTGTCTCCACCCTGTCTGAAATCCTTGTGTTCAGAAATGTTTGGGCCTCTGTTCTTTATTCTCATCATATATAGAGTGTCTTGTTTATTCAGAAAGAAGAAGGAAGATAAGCCTTTCGAGCTGACAGTCTCGGGGAGGCAGGACAGTACATCCCTAAGTACAGGGCTGTTTGTCAGGAACCAAAATAGGATCAACTTGGGCAACTCAGAACATGTGAGAAACAACGTAGCTGTGCAGTGGGAGTGATAATGAACGTAGACAGGAACAGGCGAGAGGCTCTGTACCTAAGACTAATGAAGAGGAAAAGTTCTTGTGGTACAAAAGCATCACTCTTTTTTCTTTATTTCTTCCTTTATTCTATCTCTACCCACAGTGGTATGAGGTCTCCTTAGAATCAGGGAGAGGAAGGGGATGAATAACTTCTTGAAATTATTATAATAATTATTTTTTCTCTGTTTTATTATCTTTACAGGATAGCAAAAAAGTCTGAATCAAAAGCTAAAGGTAAAAGTCCCTAATTTTGTTGTCTATAGCAACTCAATTACTGTCATTTCTAATTAAATTTTACTCAGAAGGGTTTTAACCTTACATAAGCTACAAAAGGTTTGCATGGCAGCTGGTTCACGTTCAGGAAGGACGGTGCTTCAGAGCACATCCTGCTGCCTCCACACCGACCTCTGTCAGCCAAACGCTGCCCAAAGCTCCGACGCAGGACTAAAGCTTTCATGGGGTACGAAGAGGCAGAGACTCCCTTTGGTGACTAAAACACTGTTCGGGCTTGAGAGCAAACAGCAAATCTGCGTGTCTGGAAACTAATATTCTGGGATGAGCATGACCTACAGACATGTAGGATAATCTGCTCTGCAGTTAGGTTTGCTGTGGCTGGGAAGTGGCTGCATAATTCATTTGCCCTGACCTGGACAAGACCCGGGGTGACGTTTCACAGAGTAAGAACAAGTATTGACTTAAAGGAGAAAGGGAAATATAAATCAGTCGAGGATGTAGCCAGGAAACTGCTGTAAATGAAGCTTTCCCTGCACCATCTCCTCTCAGTGTTGCTTCCTGACTAATTAACGTTTTTAATTCTTTCAGAACACGCTGGGGTGACTGATCGGAAGATCACAGCGATCGTCCACGACAGTGTGAACGGGCAGGTGGTGTCCTCCACCATCAACGAGATCCATCGACAAGTGTGAAGAAAAACATCCTGCTAAGCACTGGCTTTTCCCGCAGGATAAGCTCCGACAGCTCCACTGTGTAGCTACGTGCTGCATGTTGGTCTCCCTCTGTGTAAAAGAGACACTCTAGTGAACTCTGTCCTAAAATGATCTGCACCCTCATAATGCAAATCGCCATACAGAGCTGGGTATAGCTGGTAGTGTCAGTTTAAAGAGCTTTTAGTCATCAAAAAGCTGAAGAAAAGCTATTCAATGAAAATGACTGTCTGAGCTGGTAATACATGTATTATGCACATCTCACTGGGGCATGGATCTCCGTCTCTGATTCACTTAGTGCTCTGCGAATCAACTATAATTTAAAGTGAATAATCTCTTAACTTCTCTCTTGGTCCTATGTCTCTCATCATATACCTCACCGCAGCCAATAAATTCTTTTCCATTACTTGTTCTGGTTTTTGGGATTTCCGTTTCTTACACCTGCCCCAGCCCCGAGTGGCAGTTACAGACACAGGCTGAGACTGCAAAAGTCTCATTGTTTCAGGAGGTATGGAACTGGGAGGAAATAAAAAAGAAGAGGCGACACAAGTTACAGGTGACATTTACATAAGCAAAACTATTTGACTTCCCTATCTACAACGTTCCAAAGTCATCATTTAAAACAGCAGCACTAGGAGGACTGTTGTAATGTGCACTTCACTAAAATAGCCACCCTAGGAACATTCCTTTGTTTTTCAGAGACACTTTCCTGAACTGCCTTTGCACACTTTCCTTAAAAGTCATTAAGTACTTTTCCAGATACTCTCATTCTTTCTCATTGATCCATTTAATTAAAAAAAAAATTCCAGTTATTTGCTTTCATATTAGTTTTCATTGGTTTTGTTGGTGGGTTCTGCAGTTAGGATAGACTGGTGCTACTAAAGTGGGGGGAGAGGCTCATTCTTCAGTCAAATCTAAGCTTCTTCCCCTTTCTGCCATCAACCCCATCACCGACCCAGCAGGAGACCCGAACAGCAAACAGGAAAACTGCCCATGACAGGCAAAATTAAAAACTGAGCAAGAAAAAGAGAAATATTGCTAAGACTGTTTAGACAAGAAAGACTGTAAAATAGAATGAAGAAAGACAGCATGGAGCATGATGAGAGTCTGCACGGATTTGCATTCCAAAGTCAATGTCTGCGTATAAACCAGTGTGTTCAGGGCAGTCTCATATTCATGAGGGAAATTGTCATTGTACTCTTTCATGCCTACTCATGAGGGACTTTCATAAAGGATTCCTGTTACCTGCTTGGCTTTGAAAAGAAAGCCAAAATTTAAAAGAAAATGCAGATTTAATACAAACAAAGTCCATCTCTGTGATACAATGTTTTCTCACTGGCATGTTCCGACCAGTTCACGATTCCTCTTCGCTCCCCCCCTCCAACCCTCCACCCTGGTTGCACAAAGAGATCCCAAAAGCATTGAATGGATTACCTAATGGTTTCTTCAAATTGGGTAAAACTTGTAATACAGGATTAGTAACTCTTGGCTAATTAGCAATGTCCTTCCTTATGGCTTACCAGATCCAACAAGCCAGACCTGGTGTTTACAGCATCTGGACAAAATGCGCCCAGGTTTTCTTCTGTGTTATTCAAAGCCGTATTCATTTGCCAAATCTCCACAGCATAACCGCAGTGCTGCGATACAAAGGATGACAGAACAGTATCTTCTAAATCACAGATCAGTACCTATGCTTTGCAACTGTTTTGATTGTGCTAAACTACAAGGGAAGAAGAAGGAAAACAAATAATTGAAGTGCTTTAACGAACACGCCCGTCCTTATTTCACATTCTTGAGCGATGCACTGGCTTTACCGTGTCCTAAAGTCCCCCTGTGCAGAGGTGAGCAATGCACTCCCTGTGTTCATGGTTTATGCTCACCTGTGGTCCAAATGGTACTCACTAAGACAGCAGAATTCCCAGTCTGCTCCACAGCTCCGAAGTTTTTAACCTTGTCTTACAACTGTCATGGCATTCTCCAATGGTCAGACCATCGCAGCTCACAACACCAACCTCACGGCTCACTCTGTTTATTAACAACCTTCACACATCAGTGGCTCCAACACATTCATTCACCATTAATAAGTGAAGTAAACCAATTAGTCCTTAACTACATCAATATTAGTTCCAGTATATTCTGTTTTCTAAGCGAAAGCAAGAACTCTGTGGCAAATATTGCTTATTTCTGGAGCATTTTACATGGATTTAGAGAATTATGTATAATTGCAGATTTCTGTTGAACAGTTTATGCCACTGGGTCACTGCCCACGCTGCCCATATCTGGGGGTTATTCATTATTTCTGAATTTGTGTTCAGGTAAATAAGCTATGCATTTCTAAAAGTATTTAGGGTAAGGCTGCACCCTAAATAACAGATAATGACACTAATATTTGCCACTTGCATGCACTGTTAACATTATATTCTCAACACGCTGATGGATGAAGTTAGGGAGATAATGAATGGGGGTAGTATTATCATTCCCATTTTATTGCTTGAGAAATTAGGAAAAGAGATGACACAACTTGCTCAAGGCTGCAAAGAAAGTCACTGATAGCAACTAAATTAGAATTCATCACTTCACAGCTTCTACTTACCCCAGCTATTAGATAACACCACTTCCGCCAGGAGCTGTTCTCTAGTGACAACAATCCCTTCTGCACCTGATTGGGCTGGAGATCCTCTGACTGATCCATTGCAAGTGTGTGCTATCAGTCAAGACCCTGCACATGATTTGATGATGTTCTTCCATTTACATCTGCCAATGGCTCTGCTGATGTTAGACAGGTACGGAACACTCCGCTGGGTACCTCTGGTAACGTAACGTTTGAGAAACTTTAAAAAAGAGAGGGCACCCACACTTCTGTCTTTTAGCCTCAGATCAGCGTCTTGAAGGAAGGGAAATCTTCAGGAGTGTGATACTGAATTGCTTTAAAAAGTATTTTATTAACTTATTGTATTAAAACTGATTGAACTCTGACTGCTGGTGTTTATTCTGCTGTCGTATCAAATACACACAGCAGTGCTGTTTCAGCCTCAAGGAAGGGACTGACCAGGCCCAAAGAAATGGCAATTTTAAAAATCTGACCTTTAAAACATAACACACTCGAAGGGAATATCTTCTATTTCCCATAAATGGAATAGTATAGCAAAAAAAAATTGGTAGGAGATAATGTCATTTCTAAGTCTAAGGGAATGATGTAACAATACTTTTGCAAACTAACAAGATGCAGGAACTCACAGTCTATAAAAGGAGGCTGAAACCATCAGCGTTCACAAATCACTTCTTGCAGTTTCACCTGCCATTTAAGGAAGTCCTGCACTAAATAATCCTTCAGAGTGATTTACACCAGACTTGAACACACTCCAGAACCCATGTGAGTCATAGCTCATTTCACTTGTAGAAATGTTAGAACTTATTAAGGTGTATTACAATACGCAGCTCCGGTAGGAGAACTGCTGCTCCTCTGGCTGCAGTTTGCAGTGAGGTAATGCAGTCACGGTTTGGGCTGTTAATCACACATTCCTCCTGGTCCTGTGGCCACACAGTTGCAAGGCTCTCTCTTATTTATGAACGAGACACTTCTGTAGAATGCACAATTCCTGCTTTCCCTCTGCCTTGTTGATACAGCTGCAAAGTTCATCAGGCCATTTCAGAAAGAGAAGAAAAGGAAATCCAGCATTTATAACCCTGCTAAACCCGCCGTTTGCACACTGGTATTGAAGCAGAGAGAACAGGTAGAAGAGCTGGTAACACATTTCACAATGTCCACACCCTGACCTATATATAAGGGTTTCTAAAGTTTTGCTGGGAGATGCCTGCTCCTGCGTATGAATCATTTAGAAAAGGGAAGGATCTATAAACAGGGCAGCAAAGAAAGAAACTGTTTGAGAGGCCTGCACCCCTCATCCTCCCCCCATCCTGAATTACACAGCAAAAGCATCTTAATTATTGACTCTACTTGCACATCTGGCTTCACGAAATCCCAATTAATTTTTTACTATGCACTCCTCCCTCATAGTTCTTTCCTCAGCAAAATGCTTCATTTCTTTTCAAGTTGTATTTTTGTGATATTTTTAATCACATGACTACACTGAAATGACCTACTTGAGCCACACATCCAGGAGCCAGCATAAAAGAATCATTTGCCAAATATCACGTTAAACCCACGCATCGAGGCGCTGCAGTTTGAGGTGCCCATAGGATGAAGCTCACAGCACTGGGCACAACCTAATGGGGAAAGAGGAGCACAGCTGCTGCTTCTGGATGTACTCATTTGCCTTTCCAATGCCTGAATATGCATCAGAAGCTCAAAGGCATAAAATCACAGCAGGAGCTGTGGTAAAGACACTTCCAACAACTATCTAGACTCCAGGGGTAAATTGTGTTGCTTTACAACATCCCAAGGACAAGTCAAGAGGAATTCATTTGATAAGCTGGTGTTAGGCTCTACACAAAGCAACTAAAAGGAGGGATATAATTTAATTAGAGAAAAATTTAATTCAGTTTAGAGGAATAACTATTTGGAGCAGAGAGGGGCAAGAAGGAGGAGCAAACAAGCTGACATAGCTGACAAAATATACGGTTCCTCTTCAGAACAGATGTTATTAGCCCGATGCTTTTAGAGAGAAAGCACTGGCTTTGGCTCAGATTTGCACCCTGAATCATGCACACAAGAAATTAAAGCAGAAAATACATATAATAAATACACTGGAAGCAACTCCTACCAGAGCAATTTCAAAGAAGGAAATCTGTTTATGCTGCTGCAAGAGGATAGAAAACTGCAATTATAAAGTTATCAGTGCAGGAAGAAAAAGACATCTTCATTCCTTATTAGTGAGACAAACTATCAATTTTTGGAAGCTGTTTCAATGCCCAGGCTCTGGTTTTTAGTTAATCTCTTCTCAGAACACTCTCAAACCATTTACCAGGACATTCTGGAAATAAAAGTCTTCCCCTGGAAATAACATTGCTGCTATGCAGAACAAAACCATAAAAACAAACCCAAAGAAACCTTTCCTTTAATGTCTAGAGTTTATCAGTGTATAAAAAATAAGATCCCCAAGCATCAGGCACAGAGAAAGGGGAATGATTTGAAGGGGTAAAGAACATTCCTGTCCTCAAAAAATACAGCTTTCAGGATTTAGAAAGATGGATAATATTTGTTTTCATTAATACAAACTCACTGCAACACACAATCCTGAACACTTGGAAATAATTTACACATTTGGCCTCAAGGGTTACACAAAATTTTTTCCTCTGGATATAGGATCGGGCAAGAAGGTGATGTGTGAAACTCGGGGTGCAATGGCACGTTGTGGTTCCAGCAGGGATCCTCCCGTTTGGCCCACAGTCTCCTTGCAGCGGGTGAGTGGTGGCCCCTAGTGCCTGGCCCGCACACGCGCACCCTGCTCCAGCAGCACCGAGCCCTCCTTCCCACCCCTGCATCTCCCAACAGCCCCTCCAATCAGCCAACAACTTTAACTGGAAATATCCGTTGAGGAATTTGTGTACGGGACATTCCTGAAAGCGCACAGCTCTCTCCAGGGGAGCACAGGGATGCATTTTCGAGCTGCTTTCATTCTTTTTTGGTTTTTATCTCAATACCTGGTTTCCTGACACAGATCCTGCAGCTGGGACAGTAGTGCAGGTTCCTCTCTTTCCAGAGAAAGCAACACATAGTTTTCTCCTGGATATACAGACACTGGGAAGGGGGATGCCCCGTGGCCACTGGAGCAGGCTGAAGGGTGATCCACTAGCATGGTCCCCAACTAAAAGCTGCAGCCACGCAACCACCCAGGCAATCCCGACAGTTTGGAGGGCAGTCATACCCTTGGGAAAATATTAAGCTTTTCTCCTGGTTTGGAAATTCCAGGCAGAATACAAGGCAGTTTTCTGAAACCACACGGATTATGTGTCTAAAAGACAGCAAAAAAACCTGCGTGGATGTGAACACCTGCGACACAAAGTGCCCTATTTGCACAGGGCCAAGAGAACTGTATTTGCTCACTGAATCATAGAAACACACAGTATTTTATCGTGGGTACTGAAATATTCCAGCATAATGGAATGAAGGAAACTGGTCTTCTCATTCCACTGACACCTCAGTTGCACAGAGATTTTACAAGGGAAAAAAGCTCTGCCTTGTAGCCTTTTGGGTTCTATTAGAACTGATACTAAAGACACTTTTAGGGGAGGAAAAAAAGAGAAGCTTCACTTGTTATGGCCTGAAGCTGTTATTGTTGGCACTGAGACTGGATTGTGCTCCAGGAGAGCAGCTGAGAGAGGAAAGGCAGCTCCTGACACTCCTTTCCACCCTGTGGCTGAGGAAGGATGTGCCCAATACGCTGCTTAAGCACACGCCAGGATCTGAACGCTGCTATAAGCATCAAACTATTGGAAATCGTGTTTCAAATTTACCTCTCTGGTCAAAAGCTCAAAGCAGAAAGAAACAAGGTGAAGAATTTCCCTCCTAGAAGGGATAAGCACTGAAGACTGAACTAGAAGACTTTTCTGTATTTAAATCTTTAAGTCAACCAAAAGACAAGGCTGTGTTCCACCTAAAGGCAGCATAAATCCAGACCCAGAGGTAGGTGTGTCTTTTTTCCTTGAACTCTCAAGACTGGTTACCCACAACTGGTTAGCAAAGGTGAGTAATACTAAATGGCATGCCCCTGTTATCAGCCCCCTGCATGACTGAGCTTCATTGCCCTTTGATACCCACTAAATGTCTGCCACACAAGTGAGATTCCTCCATGTAATCCATTTATTAGTGACTGTTTTATTATGGCAAACCATTCCAGCCACGCACGTCACTGGAGGAAATGTCATGCATGGATTCACAGACACCTCTACAGAGCATTCACAGTGGAGCCTTGAGCTGGAAGCTGCACTGCTGAACTAAAGCATCAGCAAAGTGTTAACAATGCTTCTTTAGTGTTGATCAAAACTGCAGATATCAGATAATATATCTTAAAGTTGCTCAACATCTATTTAGGTGAGTTCTCGTTACAATCGATGAAATTTAACAAATAAAGAATAAGGCAGCCCAGATCCTCCCAGATAACACCTGGGCAGGGTGCAGGAGGTAGGGGAGGCCGAGGGCCACTCCCAGCCAACAGCTTTGCCATGTGAGCCACGGCGAGACGCTTGCCCTTCGCTCAGGCTGTGGCCTTGCCTGTGTTCTTTTTACCACTATCCATGGAGTAGTCAGTGTTCATTCCTGCAGTTTCCAGTGACTGGTACAACCATTCAAGACATATTCCATGAAAAAAAGTTGTATTGAACCAAAAAATAGGCGAAAACCCCAACTCTGGCATGAACAGCACCCATCCTGATCTTAGTAAATATTCTTGTGAGTATTCCAGGCTCTGTTTTGGTACAAAAGCAAGCATAAAATGGTAAGACCAGAGAAATTTCTAGGAAAAATTTGGAGAAGAAAAGAAAAAGAACACTAGGAAAATTCAGCTCAGTATCTTTTCACAATCGATTCTTACTCAGTCTGGTTCATATTTTTAATGAACTGACTTTGAGTTCCTACAGTAACAGTCCCAATGATACAGCTGGTGTACTTTGGTTTTAACTGTCATAAATGTTTTTCATTATCAGTTACACCCAAAGAAGTTCAGGGTCCACAGACATTTCCTGCAAAAGAGTTCTGCCCTAAACGCTGATCACTTTAAAGGTGCCTCCAATGTACAGTTTAATGCCTCTGAAGCGCAGTGTCTCACCAATTTCCTTGCCCCAAGGTTGAAGATCAGTATCTACAGCAGCTCTTTTCACTACTACAAGCAATATGTGTTAATTGTTCTGCCTGTACATTAATGATAAAGTGCTGCCAGTGCAGTGCCCCAAGGAACTACACCCACACAGTGTCCCAACGCAGCCCTGCTTCCCGGCCGCACCAACAACCCCCTCAGCCATCAGTTTCTTCCCTTGCTTTCAACTGCATCCCTGCATTTTCTGCATCAAAAGCACACACCATCATTTATTTAGGAACTTCAGTGCCATCAGAAGAAGGATTATTGGGTTTCTACATGCACTGAACAAACACAGCTGGTTTCCTGCTAATGAACCCAAGACCCAGGTTGTGACAGAACGCCCCAGCAGCGAAGGTCACCAGCTGGCAGCCTCTTTGTCTGGAATATTGGTGAGGCAGGAGGGACACTTATTTTCCTTGAAATTCAGCCACACAGGAGGGCTGCACGTGAGTCACACTGGAAGCTCGATCTCAACACATCCTGTCACTCTATGGACCTCAGCATCTCATATGTGAACCAAAGTGGACAATGGGTATTTTCAATATTCTTGTTCCTATTACTTTATTCAGGAACAAAGCAATACTCTTTCTGCTTAATTTTAACTGCACTGAAAGCTGGAGCTCAGTGTATAACGGTTTGCTAATACTAAATGAATGTATATTCAGTGCAAGTTAACTACAGCAATGTTTACTTTGCAATTAGAGTATGAATATGGTTTTGTGCTTACCATAAAATGAATTAACATAAGAGTCACAGGTGCCTCCTTTGCTAATAATTTAAAGTGTTCTAGACTGTCCTGAGGCCCAAACTTTCGCTCACACAACAGAAAGATACATTTGATTGCAAATATGAATATTTTAAATCTCCTGTCACACGTAGTCAGCTCCCATTTTAATTTCTCACACTGCACATGGGGGTACGAATCTCCCCGTGTGTTCAAAAGGACTACAGAGAGCGCTGCTGCAGGTGCACTGTCATAAATGATTCAACGGTTTATTTCTGGTTTATCTTTTGTTTAAAAGAATAATAAAGCAAGACAAACTACCTGGGGAATCTTTCTCAAACACAGATGGACAGATGAGAACCCTTTTACACTAAACAGAGCACGGGGGCAACGCGCTGCGTGCCGTTTGTGCTGACAGCAGGCACAGTGTGTGTCAACAGAGGTGGGGTTTATCACCACTGTCCTTCCTGTCTGAAACACAGTATAAAGGTTTACAGAGCACACCTTGCCCCTCACTTCAGCTGCCCTCTGCCAGTGCAGATTGAGCCGTTTCACTCCAGAAGGCGAAGAACAGAAATGGCATTCTCTACCCAAAGCATCCAGCGGGCGACAAGCACCCGCATCCAGCCCGCGGCTCCCAGCATCAGCGGTGTAACCTCCAGGAAAATGGTCATCCAAAAGCTTCAGGCACCCAGCGTCTACGGGGGAGCCGGCGGCAGTGGCACCCGCATATCCACCAGCACCAGCTACGGACAAGGCTTCGGTGGCAGCTTCCAGCTCAGTATTACTGGTAATGATGTGCTGCTCGCCGGCAACGAAAAATCAACCATGCAAAACCTAAACGACCGTCTGGCTTCGTACCTGGAGAGGGTGCGTTCTCTGGAAAAGGCAAACTCCCTGATCGAAAAGCAGATCAAGGAGTGGTACGAGAAGAATACCACAGACATCAAGCATGACTACAGCTCATACTTTAAAACAATTGAAGATCTCCAGAACCAGGTAAGATATGATACAGCCATCTAGAAATACAACTTGCATTTATCAGGGAGGGAGATGGTAACCTATTGTAGAAAACATACTTTTCCAAACTGCAATTGTCCCAGCTAAGAAAAACAAATGCTTTAGTTTCATCAGATACAAATTAGTGACAGATTTTACATAATCTGTAATACAGGACATATGGCTGCAGATGTGAGTAACCCCATATTTGAATCGAAATTAATCATGCTATAATATTTGCCTAAGGTAGCTTTATTTACTGAAAATACTGATGGGATTTGCATATTTAAATACAGTTTAGCATCTGTGGAGTTCAAAATGTTTTGTTAGAAAAGACTGCCAAACGCTCAGAAAAAATAATAGATTGCTGTGTGAAATAGTAAACTATCACTGCCAACAAAAAATATTCCCCCAGCAACCAGCTGATAGATTGGTCAAATTATGTTTGCAATGAATTGCCTTAAATCCTTCCCCTTACTTTTCACCAGTTCTACCTCCCATTCTTTAAAAGCAGATCCCTTCTAGAGAGCAGCTCACCCCAGCTATTTGAAATAACGTATTTCATGACAGGATAGTTTGACTTTTGGAAAACCCTAATTCCTTCTGTGCACAAAGGCAGCTCAGCTGAAACCGAGATGACCAACAGACAATTGAAGCTACACAAGATGAAGCCCACATGCAGCATTAATTTCCAGAAATGGACTGAGTGGGCATTTATGCACAAAGATTCATCATTTTGCAACCATTCCTTTTCAGATCAGTGCTGCACAGTTAGAAAATGCAAGGCTTGTCCTGCAGATTGACAACGCCAAACTGGCTGCTGATGACTTTAGGCTGAAGTAAGTTCCATGATAATTTCATAAATCCTCTTTCAAGCTCCTCCTATCCATTAAAGCTTCTGTAATAGTTATTAGTAACAAAGTTGAGCGCTAAACATTTTGTAAGGCGAAGTTTAATTAAAAGTGAAATGTTACAACTCTGGCTGTAATAGTTACCAATTCTAACATGAACATCAAAAGGCTGCATGTTCATGATGACAACACCAGCCTTGTTTTACAGGTATGAGAATGAACACCTGCTCAAGCAAAGCGTGGAGAACGACATTATCGGACTGATCCGAGTTCGTGATGACTTGACTTTGACGAAAACTGATTTGGAGTCACAGATTGAAAGTGTGAAGGAAGAACTAGCTTTTCTGAAGAAGAACCACGAGGAGGTGAGAGCAGCAGAACTCTGTCATGGAGCCATTTATTTTAAATGTCATATATAACTCCGCCCCAGTGGGAATAATGAAATCTTCGTGATTAATCTGAAAGAATATTACTCTTCTAGGGAGATTCAGCTCCAGGTTAGCACATCCAAATTTAGCCTATGGGCACACCTGTATGCACCCATGGTTCTGTTATCATCAACTGATCAATCTATTATAATCAGCTGATCAAACAGACATAGCCTAGAGAAAGATTCAGCTCACTGCAGAGCAAACACCCGCTGGCTGGTCAGCTGGGACCCTCTCTGGTCTCTGCTGGTTGCAACAGGAGCTCTGGCTCGCAGAGACACCTACAAGTCAGGTACTGGGTATCTCCTGGGAGTCTAAACTCAAAGGGAATCTTGCTCTTAGCATTACTTTTCTAGTCTTAAAGACCCACAAAGGTAAGAATGTTAAAGAACCATCGCTCATTCCCCCTTTCCAAGTAAAGACACGAACTGAAATCCTAAATTCAAAATGATTGTTAAATGCCAAAACAATCTCCGTTCTGGCACATGTCCAAGCTTTCCTCTCTTAATGTCACACTGACACCTTCAAAAGGTGTCAATTCCTTGTCAACACCGCAGAAAATACATTCTGTAAGCACTGTGTTAGAAAGATCCAAGCTGGAAAAACAGCCAACTGAGGTACTCAATTAAAACTGTGCTGTGTGATAGTGAAGAGTTGAGATGGTGTACGGAGGTGTGTAACCGTCTCGCACTGACTGGCACCCAAGCTTTGAGGCACCAAAGGCTGAACAGCTCCAGAACTACAGAGTGAAGCTTTTCTTTAAGAATAAAATGTGCTTTAGGAGTTGCCACCACACAAAAGTACATGAAATGGGAACCATGACTCACTCCACAGACCAGGCCCAGAGGAAATCATATTTATGTATGACATAGCATATATTGCTACAAAATAAGGAAAATGTTCTAACATGAGGTACCCTAAACAGTATTTACAAGGTAAGTTATCATGCCCTGAGCTGCTATTTTAGAATCTTTACTGAAAGTGTTCTCAGGCCCTGGCACAGCTGCCCAGGGAGGGGGTGGAATCACCATCCCTGGAGGTGTTTAAAAAACGGGTAGATGAGTTTTTGAGGGACAGGGTTTAGCGGAGAATGGATGCGGTTGGACTCGATGATCTCCAAGGTCTTTTCCAACTGGAAGATTCTATGAGTCTATGTATATAGATTTTGAATTTGCTTCCAATATTCAAGAGTGAAAGTTCCCTGTAGCCAATGCTAACACAGCCCTCATTGCTGTAGGACGTTGGTAGACTGCGCAAAGAGGTGGGCAGCTCCGTTAACGTAGAGGTGGACGCTGCTCCGAATATTGATCTTGCAACTATTATGGAAAACATGAGACGGCAATACGAAGAAATGGCGGAAAAGTACCGTCAAGAAGCCAAAGAACAATTTGAAAAGCAGGTAAGGTCAATTAATTAAACATCAATTGGAACCCCAGGCATGCCTGGTTGCAGCGTGCAGCCCTTTCATGTTGGCATTTCAGACAGAACAACTGAACCAAGAAGTAGCGATCCACACTGAAGCGCTGCAAGTCCAGAAGAAGGAGGTCACCGAACGGAGACAGACCTTTCAGAGCCTGGAGCTGGAGCTACAGACCCATTTTAACATGGTAAATAATAGTACTTGAAATAAGGCCTGTGTTTAGTAGACAGTTACACGGATAAACATAGAAACTGAGAGGCTGTTCAATCAAAGACAAAACTGTATCCTCTTGAATAACACATCTCTGCTCTTTCCATCGGCTCTAGACAACGTCTTTAGAAGCCACCCTGGCTGAAACGGAAGCTCATTACAGTTATCAGCTGGCCCAAATACAGGAAACAGTTGCCAATTTAGAGGCTCAACTGGGGCAGCTCCGAGCTGACATGGAGGGTCAAATCAGCCAGTACAGTCTGTTGCTGGACATCAAGACTCGCTTGGAAATGGAGATCGCCACATACCGGCGTCTGCTGGAAGGAGAGGACACCGGGTGAGAAAATACACACCCTTTGCTTGTCAGCTGACTGCCAGATGGCAGCAAACTGCATTGCAAATACTGCTTATATTCATGTGAAAGCGTAAAATCTGCCACCTTCTGCTGGGTTTGGGGGGCATGACCTGAAGTCCCATCACTGCAGAAACGAGGCTGCAGAGAAATTTCCCCTATAGCTTACATTTAGCAAGTTTTACTTTTAAAAAAACCTCCTTTAAACACACAGTTAAATGTATTGATGAAATGACATTAGTTGTCTCGATTAAAGGTACAAGAGATGTAAAGGGACTGTTCTTCAATACATTTGGCATCCTATATTTACATTTTTTTTAATTTGTAATTTGAACAGACATTTTGAAGTGGATACAACTACAGCAGAGCTTGAAAAAGGTACGTCACACCAAGCTCCTTATCCTTGATAGCTGCCTGTTGAAATGTTCCAGAACTAAGCAGCCTGGTATAAAATGACACAGTTTCAGAGCAAATAATCATCCAGAGAAATCTTACTTCAAGAAAGCAATCAACTATATGAATAGATAAACTATTGGGATTATACAAAGCCTGGCTTTATGTGTATAATTTAGGTGCCCAAAGTAAAACCACAGACTCCTGAAAGAGCCAAGAGAAGAACAGAGAAGCACTGGATTCCCTTCTAGAGGAGTCCAGAAGCATCTGCCTCTCTCCACTGACTGCCCAGGGAGAGCAGGCTCCCAGACAAAGGATGTAGTTTGACAGCCACAATATCCAGTGCAGTGTAAGAATATTGCTAAGTCTCACATCTGCAAGTTTGGGCTAAACTGCAGCAAAAAATATCAAGAGGGATAAAGAGTTATCCAACACAATGTCCACTTATTATTGTATGGGTAACACACAGGCCATTCAAAGGAAAAGAAACCATGTCCTGGATACCCCAAAAGTTTCCTGCACTGTCACAGTGCATTGAAAAGATGCCTTTATCTGTGCTCTCCTTTGTGGAATTGCTGCCAGTACTACAGTAATATTAACATCACATTTAATTAATTCACTGTTCAATGTCATTACCAGAATCAACTAAGATCATGAAGATCAAGACCATTGTTGAAGAGGTGGTGGATGGCAAGGTTGTCTCCTCTCAGGTGAGAGAGGTTGAAGAGAAGGTGTAAGTGGCACCCAGCAGGGAGGAGAAGGCTCCGGAGCTTCTCGGAGCTGACGCCAAAACTCAAAGCTTAAACTTGATAAAGAATCCAATCTAATCCTCTCTAAACCCCAGGAGAGTTGAAAAATGCAAAATTATCAAATATGAAACAATCTTTTTTTGTGTTTGTGTGAGCATTAATAAAAATCAGTAAGTTGCAAAGCACAAGATTTTGGGTTTACTTACACAAACATGATGGAAAAAAAAAGCCAAATCAGCCTGTTATAAATGTGTAATTGTTTCCAAGGTAGATAAGAAGTCAAGTATCAGGTTTTACTTATACTGGACTCTTAAAATTACATTTAAAAACTTGCTCAGTAAAAAATGAAAAGTGAAATGACTTATAGCATGAATTTACTACAGCTTTTAAAACAATTTACGCTAAATATAGGAAAACAGGGTTTACTGTTGAGGTTTCAAAGCACTAAACTGGTCCAAGTCAGTAGGACAGAACTGGGACAGAACTGGCTCGTGGGCTTATTGAAGCTCTTGATGGTCCTGGGCTCTTCTGTACCCACGGCAAGAATGGTTTGCTCTGTTTGTTCACAGTTCACTTTCCCAGCTGGTACCTTATGTTTTCTCATGCTTTCAATATATTAATAAAAGTTTTTAGAAATGAGCTGCTATTTCAGAAACCTTGACAGACATCTCATCAAAACTTTACGAGAAAGAATTTACCAGATAGGGATGACACACTCCCTCAGCAATATATTTTTTTCTCTAGGACATTTAGAGTAATTTGTTTTTAAAAACACATTAAAATGTTGATTCAGAGCACCTTTCCTGAACTTGACCTACCAGCTTCACTTCAGTAAAAAATGATTTTCAAATAAATAAGTGTCAATTTTCATTTCATAATAAATTAAAATGTAAAATTGAAGAAGCCTCTTTATTATTTTTCACTCTCTGTGACCATAGGAAGATATTTTATCAATACAAATATATTTTGCCTTTCAGTTCAGAAATAAAAACCTGCCATTTCTGGTGAGCCTTTCCCTACCAGTAACTGTGCTTACCCCTTCCCATTCCGTGCAAGCCTCCTATGCCACACCCAGGTCCCCAGTCCAAGGAGTCCGCATTTTCCTCTTGACAACATCAACACAAAACCTCTTCCTTTTGAAATCTCCCGTCCAATGTGTTATTTACTGCACACAAAGACTTGCCAAGGAAAATAATCCTTTGCTTTCACAATCATGAGTCATTGATACCAGGTGATCAATTCAATTCTGCACAAATGCTTCACTTAAACCTTTGATCTACTGCTCACAATACGTTTCTGCCCCAAAAACCACCTCTGCTTCTGGATGTAGATAGATTAAAAATTAATACATTTCAGTTGACAAATCCAATTATATAATTAAGCCAGAACAAAGAAAAAACAATTTTCTGTTTACCAAAATAACTTCAAAAGAGAAGGGTTTCCATGCCTAGAACTGTAACCCAGAAGACCTATATTTGATTTTTAGATTTATATTATGAAAGTACAAAATACAGAAAACACAGTCCTTATTTTGAGATAGACTCTAACTATTTAGAAGAAACAAATTGTTTTTTTTCAGGTCAAAAGTATAAGTAATTAGTATAGGCTATGAATGTTACACAGAGATATTCCAATGATTAAAGGTTTAGGTCAGAAAACACAATTATAAATGATATTGAGTTTTCTATTTATGTTCTATATTTATGTTTTCATACTAATGGTCAACCTGGAGGTCACAGATTGCCCATGTGCATCGTCATACACTTTGGCTGATCGCTTTTCTCACTTCTCATTAAACAGACAGTGAGCCCTGATCTGGCAGAGGTTGATGCCAGGAAAGTATTATGACAAGAAACATATTTTTGACACGCTCACTGGGAAGAAGGATATGAAAGGGATCATTCCACTGACTTAAACATGTTTCTATAATAGCCCCAAACCAAGAAAGCAATGAATATGTCATGACAAAAAGATTATTTAGGAAGATTTAAATGCGAGAAGAATTTTTTGTGCTCCGTTGCACATGACAAAACATTATCTGGACACCTCAGCTCTCCTCCACCCATTTCCCCTCATACAGCAAATACCTGGAGGGCACCAGATTTCCACTCCCATTGGCAATTTGAATCAGCACATATCATTTAGTTGGGTCAGGACACGCTAAACTGACTTCCCTTCAAACAAGAGAGGGAGAGAGAATTCAAGACCTTCCCAGGAGGTGGGGATTGCTGTCGAACCACCCATTGTGTTCCTGATATAAAGGTTAAACTGCTCTCTGCTCGGCCTGGCTCTGTGCTCTTTGTGTCACAGAAGAGATCGGGGCACTCTCAGCACCATGGCCCTTTCCGTGCGCACCAGTGGTGGATCCAGGCAGTTCTCTTCTCGGAGCGGCTTTGGCGGGGGATCTCTGAGAATGTCTAGCTCTGGTGGTGGAGGAGGCTTTGGCAGCAGTGGACTTGGGTTTGGTGGTGGATCTGTTGGGGGTTTTGGTGCTGCTTCTATGCTTGGCTCAGGCTCTGGCTTCAGCGCGGGGTTTGGGAGTAGCGCAGGTGGAGGCTTTGGGAGCAGCTTAGGCAGTGGCTTTGGAGGAGGCTTTGGCAGTGGTTTAGGTGGTGGCTATGGCAGTGGCCTGGGCAGTGCTTTTGGTGGAGGTTTAGGAGGTGGTTTTGGCAGCGGTTCCGGCGCCGGCTTTGGTGGTGGCTTTGGAGGCGGCTCAGGATCTGGTTTTGGAGGTGGTTTTGGCACTGCTGCTCCTGGGGATGGTGGCCTTCTTTCTGGCTCAAAAAAAGAAACTATGCAGAACCTCAACGACCGTCTGGCTGCTTATCTGGACAAAGTACGGTCCCTGGAGGATGCCAACACTGAGCTGGAGCGCAAAATCCGCGAGTGGTATGAGAAAAATGGCCCTGGAGCTGCTGTCCCTGCACCTGGGAATGACTACAGTAAATATTACCCTGCAATTGAAGATCTTCGAAACAAGGTACCAAAGCCACACGCTTAACGCATCTTTCATTTGTAATTCACCTAATGGTGTTTTGGATAAAAATAACAAATTCCTCTGAGAAACCAAGAGCAAATTTATTGCACAGTGCTAATGCTTGCAATAACCTCTGTCACGCTGCACTGGTGGTGTGTGTTGAGTTCTTGTGTATTAACGGCTGTTCCGTAGCTGTATCACACGATGCTCTATGACTTTGTCTAATTAGAATAAAGGCAGTGATGGAATTCAGCTCTGCAGACTCTCGTAGACTAAAAAATTTCAATTTTAGTAAGCTTCATATTTCTTATATCACAAATTCAATTCCTGACCCAGACAGACCACTGGTAAGCTCTTCAGAGATCAAAAACTCTCCAGTCATAGCGTGCGAACTGGGATTCTGCCAGGAAGGGAAATTTGCTGATTTGCAGAAGCTGAAAATCTGTCCTATAGATTTGTAGAGTAAATTGTACAAGAGTTTAACAAATCACCTTTAATATTACCATTGCATTGAGGACTGCATTTTTGTAAATTGCTGCACGGTACTGGAAAGCCATTGGTCTATAAAATCATTCTCTGAACATTGTTTGTGTTCCAGATCATCAATGCAACTATCGACAACGCAAGAATCATTTTGCAGGTTGATAATGCCAGACTGGCTGCTGATGATTTCAGACTGAAGTAAGTGTAGCTTGATATTACACAAAGTTTTACTAATATTTTAAGGAAAAAAGATCTGGTATTTAAAAATATCTTTCGTTTAACATAATTATTAAATAATAATAATTATGTCTATTAAGATTTCATAGTAAAAGCTATATAAGTAGATAGCAACAGTTTGCATTTGACCTCATTAATGATGTAAAAAAATCCTATTTAATGACTTTCTTTACAGATATGAGAATGAAGTGGCCCTTCGCCAGAGTGTGGAGGCTGACATCAATGGCCTGCGCAGAGTTCTGGATGAGCTCACCCTGACCAGAGCTGATTTGGAGATGCAGATTGAAAGTCTGAATGAAGAACTGGCTTATCTCAAGAAGAATCACGAGGAGGTAGAATTTTCCCTTTGTGAATTCGTAACAAGGCAGATGGTGTTGTGAAATACCAAATGAATCCCTTATTTATGACAGTGCGAGCTCCTTGGTTTCATTATGTGTCTTGTTTGCTGTTCCTTTTTGAGTTTACTAAATGAAAGAGTGCAAGAAACCTACACACAAGCTCCACATTCTTGTTGAAACAGAATTTATATCTCATATATTTATGTATGTTTCTGGTAGAACTATTTTGCTTTTGTTAACATAAACTTTTCTTTATTTTGAATCTCTCCAGGAGCTCCAGGGTATCCAAAGCACGGCAATTGGACAAGTCAGTGTTGAAATGGATGCTGCTCCAGGCACTGATCTGACCAAAGTTTTGAATGACATGAGGGGACAATACGAACTCATCGCTGAGCAAAATCGGAAAGAGGCTGAAGCATGGTTCAATGAAAAAGTAACAACCAGAGACACCAGATCCAGCAAAATGGTTGTAAAAATGAGTTAAACATTTGCAGCAGTAACATTACACCCTGTTCTTCCTTGTCATTTCAGAGTGGGGAGCTGAAAAGGGAAATCTCCACCAACACTGAGCAGCTTCATTCAGGGAAGAGTGAGATCACAGATTTAAAAAGGACTCTCCAGAGCCTGGAAATCGAGCTGCAATCTCAGCTCGCCATGGTACGTTCTAAGAACCCTGCAAACCAGGCAGAGTAAACTTTCCAACTTCAAAAGTGCTGTTAGACCTTCTGCTATTCCATGGTATTTAAGATTTACTTTGATTTCCTATTAAATCCTGTATTCTTTTAGTTCCTAAGTAGCAGTAACACATATAGTCGGATTGTAAGAAGCATGTTACAAGCAGGCAAACGTTGATTTTCGCAGTCAGTGAAGCAGCAAAGGCCAGTTTTCAAACTGGTATTTCAAGAAAATAAATCTCTAAGCACTGAGGCTGTGCTTACTTCCATCAACTTTTGGTTGCTTTTGTCTATGGAAAGAATTTTTTCCTTCAATCAGACATTATTTAATATCATTCTTACACAGAAAAAATCCCTTGAAGACACGCTAGCAGAAACGGAAGGAGGTTACTGTGCTCAGCTTTCACAAATACAACTCCAAATCGGGAACCTGGAGTCTCAGCTGTTCCAGGTCAGGGCTGACATGGAGCGCCAGAATGCAGAGTATCAACAGCTTCTGGACATCAAGACGCGTCTGGAAATGGAGATTGAAACCTATCGTCGCTTGCTGGACGGCGAGTTTGTGTAAGTAACTGATTTACCTAAAATACCTCCTTGCCTTCATTTTCCATAGCAATATCCTTTCCAGGTAAAACAGGTAAAAACCAGTGGTACATTCCTCAAAGACAGCAAGGCACAGACAAGGATTCTGAAATAATACAGATACCCTCTGCCTGAGGAGAGGGAACCATCCTGCTCAGGATTTGAAATAGCGTCATTTCTCTCGCTCCTGACAAACACTCCGCAATATCACTTGTCTCTGATTCACTTCTAGGAGTGCAGGGCAGGGAGTGACATTTGAAAGCTCATCCCTGACAGGATCCAAATCACAAACACAATCACTGGATTCTTCTCAGGGTAGGTAGAAAGCAATGGAATAAAATTTTGTTTCTAAAGTAATTTTTATAAGTAACACAATACACGCTATTCTGCTCAACCCCACCATAGAGTTCATCATAACAAGAAGCCAGTTTGAAGGGAAAGGGATGTAACTGGTCGGCCCTGCTGCTCTGTTTTACCATTTTTAACACTTTGATAGATTTTTATTTTTCCATTTCTTTATGATGTTTAGATCCTGCCAAAACTAGAAAGATCAAGACAATTGTCGAAGAAGTTGTTGATGGAAAAGTTGTTGCATCTCACGTTAAGGAAGTTGAAGAGAAGATATAAGGCACAGGTCTATTCACTCAACGTTTCTTTCAAAGCCAAAATCATTTTGTCCTTTTGTATGAAGTGATAAAAATAGATTGGCTTTTTACTAAGATTCTTTTATATAAAACAAAGCCTGTGTTTTCATTCTCAGCAGTTATGCAATATATTTTCTGCTTCAATTCATCGGCATTGGCTGTATTAGTTTCATGGTGTTCTTTAAATTTATTACCAACTCTTTGTTCAATAACTAGAAATATGGTTTGTGCATTCAACATTTAATTAATTATGCTTTTTAATAATTTTTAGTAATTAGAACTTGAACTAATTATGCTATTCTAACCTCATTTTCCAGCTTTCTTGACTAATAAAAAGGACTCAACAAGCTTTAAGACATTAGTTTCCCTTTATTCTTCATTGAGGACTGTTGCTCCTGCTGCATATTTGCCATTTGGTTGGCTATTTTGCTTTCCCACAGACCACGTGCACGGCAGAACACACCCTATTAATTGCCCCCCTGCTAATTTAGATAAATTAATCTGAAGGCGGAACACATACAATTTAAAAAATCTGTTTGAATGTGGGATTAAAGGAGTGTTTGATGGCTTCTAATGAGAAGCCATCCATCTAAGAGAGGGGTTTCTACTGGATTCCCCGCCGCCGGGGTGGAGCAGGGATCCCCGGGCCGGGAGTGGGGAGCAGCCCCGGGGGTCGCGGTGGCTCCAGGGGCCCCCGGCGGGAGCGCACGGCCCCACCCGCATCCCGGACCCGGCTTCGGTGAGCGATGCAAGGGAACAGCATCCCAACGAAACCATGGAGCAGAACACAACCCCCTCACACCTTACACCTCAGCCTTTGCCCTCCAGCTAAAATGGTCACAGTTTGGGGGTGATTCGCAGGTCACACAAGGAAGCTCCTGTGACTTCCTACGCATTTAGCATCGGAATTCTCTGGAACGCAAACATTCTGCACATTTTATCCCATCCTTTAAGCACTGGACCCAAACTGACACTCAAATGGGCACACAGATTCCATACCACACCTCTACTCTGCCTTTTGTAAAACCCACTACCAATGTTACTTCTGCTTCTTGCACGGAACCAATAAAAGCCAGGTTAATTAAAACAACAACCAAAGAACTAAATCAGCAGGGTAGAACTGCAACATCTCAAATTCAGTCCATAAATGCACCATCTGTCATTGTTTAAGGAAGCAATTTCTTTTCTAAAAGCATGGAACACCAGTGTACCTCTTTTATTTCCCCTTTAAAAACAGCGCTGATAAATAAATGACAAGAATCTTACGATATGCAATGTCTTTCAATAAGACTTTTGCTGTTTCGGACTACGTTTTTGAGATTAAAATAATCACAACATAAATTAAAATAATGATATCAGCAAGAGACAAACTGAAGTGATTTATGTAGCTGGCTATGATTACCAGGAGTACCTTTATAGCAAAAGTTTAAGAACATAGATTGAAGAATTTTTTTCTCTTTTCCTAAGATAGGACCACATTCATCACCGTTCTTTCCTATCCATAATGTTTTTTACATATGTGGAAAACCTGAAGCCACATCTTCCCCATTATTGACATAATCTCCATTATGAAGAGAAAACTGTGCCTCTTTCATCTTCTTCTTCCAAAGACAAAGACACTTTCAGTATAACTGTGTATTGAATAAGAAATAACCTCCCACACGTCGGGGATCGCAACTGTGATTGCTGTGGAATCATGATTACCTGCCTCATCTGGTGTAGAGTTCCACTGAGTAATCATGCTACCTACACATATGTTAATCCTGAATTTAACATTATGATCAAAAAGATGACTGTAAATTGCCCAGGGTGCAAAACCTAGAAACAACTCCAGCTATCACCTGGTGAGAAAGCAACAGTGGTGACCCAGAGCAGCCCTCACTCACCACAGCCCAATTACTCTGTATCCCAGAATTCAAATAACTGATGCAACAGTGTCTCACCTATAAAGTTAACTAAAATCCAATATATGTTACAAGATATGAACATTCAAAATAGCCAGAATTCAAAGTGCATAAATCCTAGTAAAGATAAAATTGCTTAGACCAACCTACCTTCAGCCTTCAGGAATCTCGTAGACAGGTGTTCCCTTTGCAACTGAAAAAGAAAGAAGGAAAAATAAAGCATTAGTGTTAATTTACTTTTTAAAAGTTTTAAAAAATGTTATCAACTGGCAAGTGTTTAGCTCTGGTCATATGAAGATTCATCCCTAGATGCTTGTTGATGCATAAAATGTGCATATCCCTGCAGCCATCTATATTGCATTTCAAACTTACACACCTCTGGATGCCAGACAGTTGGACTCTGCCTGACATAAACAGAAGATGTTCTGAGTCCCAGGGAACTGAAAGCACACTGTAAACAATCAGGACTGCAATGCAAAGAAAAAAGAAGATTTTAAATTACATTTCAAGTTCTCATTTGTTTAAATATAGGCCCTTTCTAGTAACACTCACACTGTCCTAAGGTACTTTTTTGTTGGGTTCTGAATGTTTTTACTCTGTGACTGTTCTTGCACCATCAATGAAAAACATTGTCAGTATTTTGGGTTTAGAAGCACATAAAATTAGAATAATTGAGACACTTGTAGAAAAGAGAGTGGACAACAAAACATTCGCATCTCTGTCCAGGTCAGCTGAAAAACAGCCTGCTCAGACAAATAAAATCAGAACACAGGATCCTTTGACATGTGCCAGTGGCCAGAACCAAGAACAAGGAAGCCTTATGCACACAAGGAGACTTTTAAGTTTGACTTCTAAAAAGATGAGTGTCTTCTAAAACTTTTCTGCCTTTTTCTTCCTCACTTTACCTATGTATATTCTTATTTGAAGCCTAAAAATGCATTCTATTCAGTGAATTTTTATTTTTTTTACTGAAATCTGATTTCTTTACTAAATATCTGATATTGTCCCTTACTGAAAAAACCTTTGCAAAACCAGTAAGAGTCATGCTGAGCAGACAAGACATGGGGATCAAACAGCAGCCACAGTGAGCTGGGGAATGAAGAATTATTCGCAGAAAATACAGCCCAGCAGACAACTTGTGCTTTCTGCAGCCCTGGGAGCCATCAGGAAAGGCGGAAGAATCCACTTGTTCAGTGAAGCACACATCCTGACACGTAGCAGAGATGCTGTAAGCACCTCCAGAGACACACCTGACACTGTTTCTGGCAGCAGCCAGAGTTTGGAGTGTAAACTCTCCAGAACTTTACACCCTGCAGCAGGGGAGCCAAACGCCCTCACCTCGAGGAACACAAGCATCCTTTACCTCTTGTACTGCTTCTTCCTCTCCTTCTTTCTGTGTTCCTGCCCACAAGAACACTGAAATGTTGAGGGTCCGTTCAAGAGCTCCACTCTTTTCCAAAACAGGACAGCCCTCAACGCTAGGTGAGGTCAGAGGTCTGAGGCTTCACCTTACTGAGTCTCAAAACCCTTCAATTTTGTATTCTGCAACGTCCCTAAATGACCTGGTGCAGAGCTGCACAGGTGCCTGCTGAAAGCCCCTTCCAGCACTGCCACCAATCCAGGTGTCATGCTGAGAAGGTATTTCCTTCCCCTCCACTTTCAGAATGTACTCTCACGCTGTGCAGCTGTAATCTTGTCCTTTGCTTTGTCTTATATCTCTTAACCCGACATTTCTGAGGTTATAACAAGCCAGTTAAAGCGTACCAAAACCCTAAATACATCTCATACATTCATTTCAGCACATAATTTAGGAACCATTATTTTAATCGCTGCAAAAGGGACAGGCCTTTGCTTTATTAAACTTGCTTTTGGAAATGATTGGAAGCCTCCGACCTTCCAGTGCTCCATCAGAAATGAAGCTCTGCAGCTTTAAACCCCGCCCGTGCTCTCTCGCCGGCTCGCGGTGAGGGCTCTGCAGCAGCCGGCTCATCCTATCAGTAAGGCTGGGGTAGCCAAGCTGGAGGATGGGAGGAGAATGGAGCTGTCCCGGCTCCTCAATGAGATCAGGGCCAACTATGAAAGGCTCATCACCAGAAATCAGATAAAGACCATCTCAGCAAGGATCCAGGTAATGACTGCGTACAGACAAACACCTTCCAGAGTAAGGAGACAACCCCTGTCCATACAGTTCCTCCCTCAGCCTCTATGAGGTACAGTATTTCCTTTTCAATGCAGCGTTATTATTGGGGAAGGGATTGTGGGTTTACTGCAGTAAGATGTGAACTAGAAAATACGGAAATAGGTTTGGTTTAGGCTACGGAATTCACACCGAACGAGTGCTGTGTAATTCCTGCAGATATTTTGCTGTACCTGCAACAGGGATATTGTTGAGATTTAAAAAATGCTGAGATACGCTGTAACCTGGTAACCTCTAGCACCTTTAGTTATCCCAGAGGAAAAGAAAATCTGGAAAATCAAAGGCAGTGTAAAGAATCCATTTATATACAGAACGCTTTTCCATTTTTAGCACTTATATTAAAGAAAACTGTAGCTTTTCAGGAATGATTTCATATTGTTCACAGTAAAACTATGTCATACTCTGTTCTTTCAGACTGATTAAATGTTACCAACACACAATGCTACCACTACAGATTTACATACAAAACAGCACTAAAACCCAATTGAACTTTGAATTAAAATGGCAAAACAATTTTCAGCCATCAAACATCAAGAAATTCGGGGTGAAATTCTTAGGCACTGCAGAAATTCCTGAGGGTTTTCTTTAACCACAGGCCAGACGACTGCTGCAATCGGCTGATCGACACGGGAATCCAATGACACACAGCAGCTATGAACTAGATGGTTAAGCCAGGTTTATGTTAGTGTTGGGCACAAAGAAACCAACATATATCGATATAATCTTGTCACATAAATTCTGCAGTACCCAGGCAAAAAAAAAATAATCAAAGAATATTGATTATTCACTTGTGGATTAGCTAAATTGAGATTTTTTTTCACCAAAGCGATGGCGTGGTACAAATACAATAGGTCAGTATGTTATGGGGTGAGAAAAGAAACCAATTTTACTTGCTTCATGAGACCTGAATTAAATATTTATTTCCTTGGAGTCAATGGCAACATAAGAACCTACATAAAGCAGTAAAATATGCAAAAGTGCATGTCTGGTTTCAAGGGCTTATGGCATCTTCACCACTTGCAGTAAAACTCAGAATCAAAAGGAAAAATAACGCTCATAAGCAAAACAATCATTCTGGAAGTTAAATGCATGAACACATTATCTAAATCAAAGATGAGCCCAAATCTAAACTGATCCCACATATGCTCATTTTAATAGGACAAAAATAAGGCAACCCTCCACATTTTCTTGCAAACACAATATAGTGCTTATTTGACTACTTGCTTTTTTTCTAAGTTTTAGCCTTAAGGATGGCAAATTCTCTCAAATAATATTTTTGATCAGGATGAAGCTTAGAGCAGGCACTTCACTTCTGAATTGCCCCATTTAACACAGGTAACAGCATCTGCTCAGAGAACGCACCATTTTTTTCCTTCCTGTGACAGGTAAATCTTAAATAACCTGTCCTTAGAGAACAAAGTGGTCAATTTGGATAAAGATGCTGTTCCTATTTAAGTGGCTGAAGGTACTTGTTCTCAAATGACAACCTGAAATCCAGTCCTTGACTAGGTCAGATAAAATGTAATTACAACAATCTGTTATACTCATGTGAACCCTCCGAAATACTCCCTCTCTGCAAAGCTGCTCTTAGAAATCAAGAACACATTAAACCCAAAGAACCTTATTCAAACCTGTAAGCTTCAGCTGACTGCAACTCCTCTAATTTCCATGAAGTTAAATCCATTTACTCTACAACTGAACAAGGTCTCAATTTGTGTGAGAACTCCTCTGCAACAAATACGTTAGGGACAAAGAGGTGGCCAACTACTTCCCATCGAACATGGCAGAATAAGGGCTTCCCGTCTACATGGCACATAAAACATTAGCTTATCACAGTTAGCTTTAAGAAATTAATATGACTCTAAAAAAATCCAATTGGAGATTTTTATGTATCTATTTTATTTTCATTACTTGAATATTCTCAATCCTGTTCTCTTTTTTATATCCCCTGTAGCTAGAAGAAGCTACAACTAAAAGAATGGACGAGGACGCAGAAGAATTAAAGGCAGCCAGAGCAGAACTCTGTGAAGCGAGACGGCAGTGGCACCACATGCAGATTGAAATTGAATCTCTCCACGCCGTGGTAAGCATCATAAAATCAGATTTGAAATCTCCCAGAAAAAAAGAAACCTTTTTCTTTAGGTAGATTCTTCCACAACTCAGTTTATGTAACGACCACACTGTACAGTGGAAGAGAACACACAGAAACACACAGCTTTGCATGGACCTGCAGCTCTTAGAAACATGGAATCATCAAGGTTGGAAAAGACCTCTAAGATAATCCAGTTCAAACTCTCTAAGATAATCCAGTCCAACCTCTCTTCACACAGAGTGCTCCCCAACAGGCAACGACCCAGACATTTGCTCACATTTAAGGTAATCACAGGTTCCAGTGTATGATTCAATACACACGTGTTCTTATGTTTTCACCCCTACCAAACATATATTTGCATGATACTCCCTCATCAAGCCCCCTGACATTCTGCCTAACCAGTTCACATCAGGTTTGCAACTTTTTTAGAATGTGCAGACCAAATTTATCAATTCATTCATGATAAAATAGTTCAGCAATTTACTGAATTCAGAGACAACAACATGGGACTGAGCTGGATATCATTTTAACTATCCATGCAAAATCAGACATCTATAAAACCAATGGCAGCGGATTGCTGGTACAACAGGAGGGTACATTTTTTAACCTATCTTAAATTATGACAGATTTTATTAGAAAATTTCTCAGCAAAAGTATTAGCTTGAAATGTTTAATCCAGCTCCTAAAGAATATTCTTGAAATAACTGATTTAAAATACTCAAATAGATAATGAAAGCTCTGTATAACATCTTTGCACATATACTTTCCAAATCTTAAACTAGGTGTTAAATTTCACAGGAAAAAGGTTTGGAACGTTCCTTGCGTGCCACAGAGCAGCAGTACCACATGCAACTACAAAGTTTAGAAGCTGAGATCGAATGCCTAGAGAAAGAGCTGCTGGAAGTGAGAAGAGGTATTGAGAAACAGCTTCAAGAGCATGAAATCCTCCTGAACACCAGGATGAAGCTGGAGGAGGAGATAGCAACGTATCGCAGTCTGCTTGAGCAAGAAGAGAACAGGTACTTGTTGTTTAGAGAAAAAGAACTCAAATCTATCTTCCATTTCAGAACCTCTTCATTGAAATAATCATCAGAATTGTCAATACATGAACCTATCAAAAAAATACAGTATGAAATCCTTAGAAATTGTTTCATTATAACTTGACTTCTCTGAGTCTGCACCTTCTGGAGCTCAGAGTTCCTCCACGATACGTGGCAGGTAACAGCACCCTGACTGCATCCTCACGGGAGGCCCTTGCATGTTGGTGCAGACTTTGCATGCCAGCAGCTGCTTGACACGGGCTCTGTTTGTCTCAGAGCGTTGATGAAGCAAGGCCACCCACATGGAGATCTGGGAGAGGAGTTGAGGGCCCATCCCATGGCAGGTGTCCGTTTGCACATGAACTTACGTCACGATATCGTTCAAATTATGTTCAGGCGCACACTAGGAGGGTCCCCACGTTAGGCTGCTGTTTAAGAACATGCCTTCCAGTAACATTTTGCCCTGGTTGTAACTCCAATTCCAAAACCTTTTAGTGGAACAAAACCTTCCTCAGTCCTTTCTACAGAAAATAGGGAGTTTCTGTCCAAGGAATCTCATGCATCTGTGTAAGAAGATTCCAGACTGGGGAATCAGTTTCAGATGTAATGCTTCTAACTCTGTGAAAATGCACACAATTCAGTTTTAATAAAACTAATTTGATCTTCCTGGCACACCACAATGACTAAAAACTGTTCAAAGATAATGATGAAATTGCACAGGTATTTTCAGCAACTCCTTTGAGTTCTGTACTCAGAATAAGAAAACCTAAGAAATCGTTACTGCAATCAAACAGAACTTTGCATGGTTGTCATATTTGAATTTTTCATAGCTGCTCATGAGAAAAGTTTTGGCTTAAAGCAATGCAGTATTATTAGGTAACTGTAATAATTTTTATTTTTGCAGGTTCCGTTGCTCTCTGCCTGACCAGAAGGAGGACAAGAAGCCGACCACTAGCAAGATTGCCTTTACCCTGCCCTCAGGTGAGTTTTTAAACACTTTGCCCTTAAGTGATAATAGTCCTAAAGGAAACTCCTGACTACTGACAAATTACTGGGTATTACAAAATAATCTTCCTCCAATACTGGAGAAGGAAAAATACCTTTAGCTCCTCTGTCCTGACCCTTCTCTTCCGCATGCCTCGTGTATCTGCATTTTCTTTTGCAGAGAGCATCAAGCAAGAAACTGAGAAGGTGGAACTGATGACAAAACAAGCAATCCTAGATGGAAATATTATGAAGGAAAGTGCTGAAGCTCATGGCACTGTACAGTAAGATAAACATGTATTTAACAAAATAACAACTGAAAGTGAATGGTGGGCATTACACTCCAGCTTTGAGTTTTCCTTTGTTTATTATCTGTTATATCATGCCCATGCAGCCAAGAAGCTCCAGAATAACAATTAGAGTTCTTCAAGTTATACTGAGTGGCATGTTTTAACAATAAAATAAAATTTAAAGTTCTTTTTATTAGCATTTACTTCTTAAGCTAACAGTATCATGATGATGCTTCCGATTTGTAATTTCTCTTTCTGTCAAGAATGAAACTATGAATAATTCCTGTAATTAAGGCTGAAAGCAAAAGAGCCCAGACCACGTTTGCAAAGTCCCTCTGGGGCATATTTATGTATATAAATTCAGGCTTGGCTGCTCTAACTTGCTATTTGGAAACTCCTACGTTTCACCAATTACTACAGGGGGAACAGAGAGCTTGGCTCCTGAGTGGGCATGTGAACGTCTTCTTGTGTGTATTATTCACCTTAAATTACTTTAATAGCATTGCATTGCCTCTTTTTTTTTTTTTGTCTGCTGCTCTTCAAGCTCTTTTGTACACTGACATTTAACTTTGAATTTAAAAGGAGCTACAGTGTCCCATGTCACTAACACTGAACTGTAATCAGCTGTTGATTGGACCCATATGATATTTAAACTCCCTTCCAACCCAAACCATTCTATGATTCTGTGATTCTAAAACTCAGTGCCATCCGATGGCCACACACAGCCCACTCCTGCAACCTATTTTCACACGTGAGCTTTGTTCATCTCACACTGTCTGTCAGGTTTGCATGAGGCTCTTGGCTGGGTAAAGTTTCCTCTGCCCACAGAGCTGATCCTGACACACACTTACAGGATTAAATCAACAGGATCTGGGTACCAAGATGTGATTAAATCAGCTGGGTTTTAATTCCCCATATCTTACTTCTGCCCTTTCATTCTTTTTTAATTTAATGTAGGGCTAATCTCTGAGGTTTGGATCTGAACTAGATTTTTCTCCCCCCTATTTTGAAGGCTTTGAGATGCAGGAATTCTGTCCTGCCCACTACAGTACGAAGGTTTCTTGCAAAGTTTTTGAGCTTGAATTCCAAACTTTCTCCTTGGAAACAAACTGCCTGCTGTGTTTGGAGCGGTGGCTTTGTATCCACATCGACTTAAAAGTGCACAAGCAAGAATTTAATGAAACCTCACCCTTTATTTAGCTTTTCTGGAGAACGGCCCTATGAAAAAGAAGAAAAGTCTAGCGTCTCAGTACCCATCTAAAATAACTTGGCACCTTGTTATGCAATTGCTTTCTACATTTTAAAAGCAGTCCTGAAGACAGCTATTTCATGTTGCCTGAAGGATCATAAACACATTTGCTTTATTGTTTCAGGACAGAAAAAGTGGATGAGGTTATTAAAGAATGGGAAGGTTCTTTCTTTAAGGACAACCCTCGCTTACGGAAAAAATCCGTTTCATTGCGCTTTGACCTCCACCTGGCAGCAACAGACGAAGGATGCCTACACACGAAAAAGAAAACCCTTCCTGACATTGAAGTCAGGCTGGTAATGAGGAGATCTTGCAGCATTCCTTCTATCAAACCTTAACCTACAGCAAATCAACCCAACGTTCAGCTCCGACGGGCTCTGGAAATAAACTGCAGATGGATTTACGCGGCCTCCTATCCTGCTAGAGCGACGAAATCTTGCCGAGTGCTTTAACACAATAAAATCATACAAGTCTTTTAAAAGAAAGGGAAGAGGGCAAGGGAGTTAAAATCCCAAGAAACCTAACTTCTACTAGTTTTATACTCCGGGTGCAGCCCTTTAATTTTCTCATTATTGTGGTTGTTTTGTAGAATTTCACTAAATATTACAAAAATTAAAAGATAACTTTATACTTTGACATATTTTGCCTTTATAAAAGAGAACTTGTTTTCTCTTTCTGGAAATGAGAAATTCATATTTCATTCTCTTATTCAGTATTGCATACACATAACAACTGATGAATCCTTGTAATAATTGACATCACAACTGTGATGCTTCTTCAAATATGTTTTAAAATAACACTTTCTAGCAGCAGAAATGTCCTACAAAGATGCTCGTAACATGCATAAACTATCAACAAAGAATTTTCTTTTAAAAGGGGCTGGTATTTTTAAATTAATCTTTTAGGCAACAACTAAGAAAAAATGTCAATCTGTTACATAACTACACGTACATTTTCAAAAGTGTTGTTACAAACCAATAATATTTAAGCCATATTGTTCCACTGATTCTGAAGCAGTATTTTCCACTGAAAATTAATCAGATGTGTCCACATTTTCCACTGAAAATTAATTCAGATGTGTCCACATCTATCCGCACAACAACTGTCTCAGCCATTACAAGTACAATTATACTCCTTAATTGTTCAAATGTAAGGAGTCAATCAATGATTTTAATGTTGGTACTTCAACAAATTCCTTTTCTGACAAATATTAAAGGAAAGATCCGGTACACACACCAAGTCATTATTGTGCCAGGGTACAACTATCATAGTTTCAAGTTAAATGGACAAAATAAGGGCTACATATTCAAAGTAAAATTCTACCATACCCATTAAATATCTCCCACTACTGCTCTTAAAGTAGCTATGAGCAAACACAAAGAACAGTAGATGATCTTGCACCTGTACACAGAAAAAAGAGAAATACAAACTCAGATGTATTTCTTTATAATATTATGAGACCAATTTCAAACAAAAATTCAAACAAAATAAGAATGATTGTTTATGAAGATTTTTAAGGGGCACGGATGTCATGAACTCTCACTGAAACCACTGGGATTGCAGGGGCTCAGGATCTAGAACCACCACATACTGTGGATTCACAGCAGCATGTAAAAGATTAATTTAAGTGTCAGTATTTGCCTTATTGCTTACAGCATGAGTTACAAAAACTGATCCTACAAATTCTGTCAGTGTTAAGTTATGCTTCTATCTTTTGTTAATGGTAAGAATAATGCATTTATAACGCCCACGGTTCTATATCTACTGTATGAAGCTGGCTAATTATCATTAACCTTGATACTGATCTGGTGTTGTTAATACTTGAATATTTGGCATCCTGAATGTATTAGTCTGCTCTAGTATTTTCACTATGCAGCTTTCTTTTGTGCTTATACTCTGTACATTTTACAATACTTGAATTTAAACTAAGTTTCAATTGCTTTAAGGCACTTTAAACAGGGATACGAATTTACCAAAGTAAGTGATAGTACTACAATTAAAAAAAATAATAAAATGGCATCTGCCCATGCATATTTTGTGAGTTTTAATGTGTATACTTTAAATGGAAAGAAGTAACAGGGAAATATAAAATAAAAGTTGTAGATAAAATCTGTAGTGGTACAACCAAGTGTTTTCTTTCTAAGCTCTCCTCTATAATTTGAAAGACACAAATTCTCCAAGAACCTTATCCTAACACAGAAGGGGAAGGTCCTCCTGCTACAAAAATTACTCTTCTTCTGGTAAATGCAGTAACACTGATGAGATCTGAATGAGGCCCTTTGTTTCAAGCAGTGCACAAGAAAATAGAAGACAGCATCTGGCACACAAAGTTTAAAATCCAAAAGATGACCTGACAGGCAAAGGCAAATAGCAAGCCAATATGTAACAGGAACTCAGAACACATATACCTTTAGAACTGCTCAGGTAGACTCCCTCACGCAGGAAGTGATACAGTAGAAGGGTACAATTAAGCAATAAGGATATTGATAGCAGAGAATGGGTAAGGAAGGGGTTAACGGCAAAGGGGGGCACAGGAATGCCCCAGGAGATAACGGCAGGAGGGGCGGAGGCAAACTTGGAGGGACACAGGGTAAACTCGCAAAGACACTCAATACCTTACCTGCAGACACAAGGCCCTTTCTCAAGCATCAGATAAAAGAGCCAAGGAAGAACTGAGCCTGCGCAGGACCCAGAGGTGCAAAGCTGACAGCGAGTGCGAACCCCATCCCCAACGACCCTCGCGACCACCACCAGCAGGCACCGCGCAGGCGCCCATAGGGGGACACTTATGGTAATGATTTCTTGGAGCTGATTAACGTAACCCGGCCTAATGCAATGAATATGGATGGCTTTTAACAATAAATACCGACCTGCCCTTTGTTCGGGGCGCAGGGTTTTTGGAATAATCCGACCTGCTGCCTGCCCGGCGAATAAAAATAACTTCTTTAGGACTCTTCTCGAGTTACGGGGTCTGATTGCACAAATACAGAGCTCGCATACAAAAATCACTGCACAAATCCATGGAAAGGACTGCCATCTCTGCTGCAAAAAATGATGGAATAATCTTACTCACAGACACATTTTTTTTTCTTTAACATAGGGGGTGGGCTTACCTCTGACCTATTGCACTTCTTGGGGTATTACCTTGTCCACCAGAACTCTAGGTTTTCTTTTCACTAATGACAGGAACCTCATCCAGCACAGTACAAAACACAAACTTTGCTTTGCAATACAACCTTCATATTATTTCATGTGAGAAATGCCAGCTCATAGATAGAATTTTAGAGAGGACAAAGTCTTAGAAGCAAAGAGATTTATTTACAGCGCTGGGTGCATAAGAGGATGGACCCTCCTCTACGCACACTGTTTGGTCCCACTCGTGTATATTTATTTAGGGTATTTATACATATTAATTTAGTTTGTTACTTCCCCCCCCCTTTACCTGCACACCACCACTTCTGATTCACAGCAATAAAAGGTTACATATTCATTGCATTCCCTGTGCATTCCCTGTCCCTGCTTCATATTAAAATGAGTCTTGAAAGGTTATTTACATGTTCTTAACTGGGTATTTGGAAACCTGCATTCTTCCGACCCCCTACTGATTTCAACTATCACAATCTGGCTGAGGCAAACTTTTATTTATCTGTTACATTTCAGAAGAGAAAAATTACCCTGTAACTATAGAAAACATTGTCCAGGATACTAAGTAACTAGAAAAAGAGTTCCCCTTTTCATATATGACATTTCATCCACATGAGGGCCTGATCTCAGGGTTTCTGCAGCACAAGAACACCCTGGGATGTCCTCTGGTGAGAAGTTTCCACTCCCCACAGAAGCTGAACCGCTCATAAATACAGAGCTTCTGCTGGAGGTTTGAAACAACTGACAGAAACCCAGTTATGCTCTTCCATGATCTTGAAACCTGATGCTCTAATAAAAACCAAAAGCTTCTACTCCAGACCCGGTTCAAGCATGCAACCTGGTTTTAGCTACATTTGCTCCCCTCCCAGTACATCTCTGTCTTTTGCATCATTCAGAAATCCCATCTCTTCAAATGTAATTTTGTAATAAAAATGTTTTGTCTGCGAACTACTCAAACTCCCACTAGCATCACTGCAAACTCCATGACAGCAGAGGAAAAACTATTCACAGTAACATCTCACCCTGATTTTAGGTCACTTTAAGCTGAATTTAAAAATACAGCACCAAAGCCTGATAATACAGCAAAGAATTCTTCACTTCTGTGCTGCTAATTGAGAACAGCTGAGCGACTGCCATCCGGCACCTGCAGCCTCTGACATAGAAGTGAGTTTCATTGTCTCAACCTACTTTCCAATGAATTTATGTCCTCATTGCAAAGGTTATGAAACTGTTGCTAATTAAAACAGTTGGATAAGAGCCAACTATTCGGAGCCCCGTGGTTAGTACGATGCCATATAAACAATCCTACTAAATCAGTAAAACTACTCATGTAATACAGTGTATTAAACAGTGAACACAGGCAGTCTATCACTATCACAGTATGGAAATGAAGCAACTAACAAAGTAAAAAAACCCCATAAAACAAAGTAAGCAACACATTTCTGGCTCTGAAAACATATAAGAACTATTAGCATGGCAAATAACAGTAAATATACATGAACACCATACAAAATATCTCAATAAGCTCTGCAGAATTTAATGTTATCAACATTAAAAGCCTTTCAACATTATCAATAAAACCTTGTTAATTTAAAAAAAAAAGTAGAGATGAATGCATGAAGCAATCAAAACCAGGAAAAAACCCCAGAAAGTAATTTTCCATCTCTTAGCAAGTATTTTCTCATCTTTTCTGCACAAACGTGATGCCCAAGTGAAACTGTAGATGCGCATTTGGCCAGCTGACTGAGAAGTCTTTTCAATTCTTACTTTCTTTTAATTATCAAAGTGACAGATATTCTGCTGCATGTCAAAAGATTTCCACGATGGCCACGGAGAGCACACTGTAAGCAGTACTGGCAGAGTTACTGTCTCTTGTTCATAAAAATATACTTGTTTAAGAACAAAACAAACCAGGCTAGACAAACTGTCTCTGCCTGTGCACTGCCTCAAGAAAAAATGGGTCTAACTTGCACCAAGTCGGTATCACATTCAGTTAGCTTTTCTTCTCTTTCCCTTCTGGCATCTTTTTGGGTTAAGTAGGTATCATCTATCTTTTCCTGTTCAAAAAATCAAAGATATTTCCACTATCTTGTCATGAACGTTCACTGTTTGGCTTTCCTTCAGCTGCCATTCACCAGATCTGCCAAAATCCTTCTTTATGGATGTCTAGAAATCCATCTTATCAGCCATATGGCAGCATTTCAACACCAAACTTTAGGTTTCCATTTTTAATTCAGTCACTTTAACAATTTTCACTCTATGAAAGATTCCTACGCTGAATGCTGAGGTCTGAAACTCTTCATCTCCCTCAGATACTCTGGACCACAAGGTGTTCCATGTTTTTTATCTGCAAGCTTTTTCCCTCTGTGTGAAACCTTCATAAATTTCTGCAGATTGTTCTAGACATTTCCACTGCTCCCAGCACACCTGTAACTCATAATCCTCCAGCATTTGAGTTTGTCAACCTGATTTATTATAGTCGAAAGCTTGGAAAAGATGTGCCCGAGGAGAGACCTCATCACTTTCTGCAGCTCCCTGAAAGGAGGTTGTGGCGTGGTGGGTGCTGGGCTCTTCTCCCAAGTATCAAATGATGGGATGAGAAGAAACAGCCTCAAGTTGCACCAGGGGAAGTTTAGATTGGATATTTCACCCCTCTTCATAGGGATGCTGTCGGAGACATGGAAGATTTCACAGAGGACCTAATCTTGCTCACACCATGGTGTGTGAACCATCTGGACTCGTGATGGGACTATGAAGAAAGAACGCACGGGAAGCCTTGAAGGTCAAGAAGAAACTGCAGTGAAAAAAGATACTGTTTAAAAAGCACAGAACTGAGAAAAGGAAGTTGCTTTTGTTAACTGTAGCTAAATTAGGGTAGAAACTGGAAACAGCATTGTTATAACTTTTTAGCAATCATTAACTGATAGAGACTGCAAAAGCCGCTCTATTGTGCCAATAAAACAATTCTGATTCTGTGAGATTTCCATCAATCCTGTGTCTCTTTACCGAATACATTTCCCACCTACACAAGTGTATAAATTTTCCCAGAAATCTCATGCACATTCTATTACTTTTCAGTTGATTTTAATGTTATTACAAACTTCACAAGCCAGCTCTCCACTGACTGGAGCTTTGGAGCCAGCTCTCTGTCCAACCTTGCATTTCAGACAGGGAAAACTGCAGAGGTGATTGTAGAAGAAGACACATTTCATACTTAACACAAGACCTTATCATTTCTCAAAGAACAGTATCTGGAAAAACACTTTAAAAAAAAAACATGATATAAAGAAAACAGGCTATGAGAGAGACTTCCTGTCTAACTTTCAAAAAATACTGTTACTTAGATGAAACTTTAGTTTAAATCAAAATATTCCACTTTCGGTAGTAGTAACTACTTCTTGTATCACTGGAGGTGTTCAAGGCCAGGTTGGATGGCCTTTGGGCAACCAGATCAAGTGGGAGATGTCCCTTCCCATGACAGGGAACTGGGTGGGCTTTAAGGTCCTTTCCAAACCAGGACAGGGGGAAAACGGCCTCAAGATGTGCCAGGGGAGATTTAGGTTGGATATTGGGAGGAATTTCTTTACTGAAAGTGTTGTCAAGCATTGGAATAAGCTGCCCAGGTGATTCCTCCCAGGGAAGTGGTGGGTTCGTCTACACTGGACACTTTTAAGGCTCAGCTCGATAGGATGCTGGACCATCTCATTTAAACCATAGATCACCTAAAAAGCTTGGAAGAGCTGATCCCTGAAGTCCCTTCTACCGCGTGACTCCAAGAGCGGGCTGGAGCAAGGCCCCGCCGTGTCGAAACTGCTGAGCTCCGCGCGCGGGGGCCGTGCAGAAAGTACTGGAACTCCGCGCGCGGGGGCCGTGGCGAAAGTGCTGGAACTCCGCGCGCGGGGGCCGTGGCGAAAGTGCTGGAGCTCCGCGCGCGGGGCCGTGGCGAAAGTGCGGAGCTCCGCGCGCAGGCGCAGCGCTCGCCGCCGCCCCGGCCTGTTGGGGAACAAAGGCAGCGCGGGCGGCGCCGAGCGGGTGAGTCGGGGCCCGGTGGCTGCGGGGCGGGCGGCCTCGGTTGAGCCCTTCTCGTAAGCGGAGGCGCGGGTAGAGCCTGCACAGGCGGGGAAAGGGGTGGGGATGCGGGGTGGAGGGAGCTCTGGCGGCGGCGTGAGGAAGGCCGGGGCATTCCATAGTGGCGGCGTTTTCCTGGGAAAGGGATCCCACAAGGACAGAGTTTTCCTGGAAAAAAAGCACCCAGGGAGGCTGAGGGACCCCGCAACGGCAGCGTTTTCCTGGGAAAAAAGCACCCAGGAAGGCCGGGGGATCCAATAGCAGTAGCGTTTTCCCGGGAAAAGGCACCCGGGAAGGCAGAAGGACCTCTTAGTGGCAGCATTTTCCTGGGAAAAGACACCCAGGGAGGCTGAGGGATCCCACAACGGCAAGATTTTCTTGGAAAAAAGCACCCAGGGAGGCCGGGGGTCCCCATAGCAGTAGCGTTTTCCTGGAAAAACCACCCAGGGAGGCAGAGGAATCCCACAACGGTAGAGTTTTCCTGGGAAGGGCACCCAGGAGGGGGTGATGATGCCCTGGCTGCAGCCTCAGGCATGCTCCTGTCCCACCAGGTGCACTCCCACTCCTGCGGGAGACCAGGATCACCCATCGTGGTGTTGATCAGGAATATCCGCCACCCAGCTGCTGCTGGAACTCCGTTGGAGCAGTGGGACCGGCAGCAGGCACAGTGCGAGGGATCGGGTGCACTCCCTGGCTGTGGTGCTGTCGGGTCGGCGCTTGGTTCTGCACCCTTTGTAGGAGACAGTGCTTAATTACACCACTTTTGCATTAATACCACTTTTCTGAAGCAGTGTAAAAATAGTAAGGTCTATTTTATATATACTTTAGTATGATAATAAGATGATCTGAGGGCTGGAGCACCTCCCGTACAAGTAGAGGCTGAGAGAATTGGGGTTGTTCAGCCTGAAGAAGAGAAGGCTCTGGGGAGACCTTAGAGCAGCCTCCCAGGACTGAAAGGGGCTCCAGGAAAGCTGGGGAGGGGCTCTTGATCAGGGAGTGCAGGGACAGGATGAGGGGGAAGGGTTTTGAGCTGAAAGAGGGGAGATTGAGATGAGATCTGAGGAAGAAATGTTTTGCTGTGAGGGTGGGGAGGCCCTGGCCCAGGTTGCCCAGAGCAGTGGTGGCTGCCCCATCCCTGGAGGTGTTCAAGGCCAGGCTGGATGGGGCTTTGAGCCTCCTGATCCAGTGGGAGGTGTCCCTGCCCATGGCAGGGGGGTGGAACTGGATAGGCTTTGGAGTCCCTTCCAACTCAAACCATTCCATGATTCTAATATGGCAATGACATAAACCTGAGTAGTTTTCACAGCTATTTAAGGCCACATTCGTTGGGAAGTACATTCGTTTTTCAAAAAGATAACCCTTCAGGTTTTTATAAGCCCTTTTGTCTTTATTTCAAAATTGGCAAACTCTTTGGTAATTAATGGTAGCTACAGTAATTGAAGTTTCAAACATTTGGGGAAGGAAAGGCGTAATACTTACTAGTGTGGTCTTCTTTTGTCTTTCAGAAGTACAAATATAATGTCAGGTGGCTGAAAATTTGCCTGTCAAAATGTCAAGTAAGTTCTCAGATTTCTCTTCCTTTAACTTGGTGAAGTAAAGATCTGTTTCAGCAGAAACTGTTTGAGATAATCCTATTGCTCCTTTCATCAAAAGGAATGATGTGAAGTGTGGTGATTTCTGACCAAACTCTTGGCCTTGGAATTGTAAAGTACAGATGCATTGCCCTTCAGGATTTTTGTTTTTTGTAAATCATTTAAAAATGTTTGCACAGCAGATGCCTTATAGAGAATTCATTCAAATTTTCAATTAAAAAAAAATTGCTTGCATTTATATCTTAACAGAAAGGCCATCTTATGCCCCACCTCCTACCCCAGCTCCTGCAACCGTAAGTATAGTAATTTTTCTCATTAACACAGAGCTGGTAACACAGCCTTTAATAACTCACCAGAGCAATAATTATGGAGTTGCATCACCTTCCTGTATTGGAAACACAAATGAGTTGTATTTCATTACTAATATGATATGCATTGTTTAAATTAACCTCTCTTTTTTTTGAAGCAGTTTGTGAAAGAGAAGCTGAATAAACCTGTTTCACCTTTAAAGCCAGATCTGCAGATACTTAATTTTCTGTAAGCAGTCAGTTGGACTAAAATTATTCCCAGTGGGTTGCAGCAGTACACGGGAGTGATTAAGAGCAAACCCCTATAGGTAATTCTAAAATTCCCACTCATCTGGTGCCCAAATAGTGAGCAAACTGCATTTTTTCATGGTCCCGTTGTACTGAGCTGATTTTCAGCAGGATGCAGGAGTATACAAAACTCTGCTATGTTGGGACAGAATAATGAAATGCTCATGATGCTCATCTTTCTTGAAATGACTGTATTTTGGAGTCTGATATGAGGAATATTTTATGTTACAGTACAATGGTACAGAACACTGAGGGGAATACAAGCAGTAGCTTTGAATCACGTCCTGTCGCATTCATGCATGTATAAAAAAGTGCTGAAATACTGGCATGCTGTGGTCAGGAAAGTATTTGACAGCAAACACACCTCTTGTGTAGTGTTCACATTTCAAAATACATTTTGAAAATTACATTTTAGGAGTAACATGTTGACTTGAGAAAATACAAATCTTGTACTGATGAACAAGCAAAGTTTCTAGGATGATTGGGTTTTTTTACCAAAGAATATTTGAGAACTCTTATCCCATAAAGTGTCCCTGATCTCTGCATCTGGGGTGAAAACTGCAGGATGGGATTTACATAAAATGCAATTGTGCCATATTTAAAGTGCAAAGAAGCTTGGAAATGGTATAATGTGCAAATATAAGTTATGTTCTTCAACTTACATAAATAAAACTTTCGTGTAGTTTGTTCAGAGTTTTCATTTTGCACACAACTTGATTGGTGCTGTGTCAGAAGTAACGATGGCATCTGGTTTACATCAAGAACTGTGCACTTCCCTGTGTGATTCCCTGGGGATGCAGCGTGGGTACAGTGATTGTTGAATGATTTATATTGATGTGGGGCATTTTTTAGTCAAGTTAGAGGCCTTCAGAAACTAATTCCAGAACTACAACAACTCATGTGCATTACCTGTCTTTTGAGAATGTTGCTTTTATTTTATCCAGTCCTTGAGATGATGATCTGTGCTCGTTAATGCAACTCATAAATTGTTCTTCCACAGCCAGTTCTGGTTATGACAGTCCACAGAACACCAATAGTTCTCATAACCACAGTGTCATGGCTGGGGTGAAAGCTCTCCATGTAATGCAAGGTTATTCCCTTATGACATTGAAATCCTGTCTTGCAGAAATAAAGAATTAAGCAGATGGAGATACCAGTTGTCCTCTGGGTTTATTGAAGGGGTGTAGTTCAACATTCAAGCCTTGTTGTTATGGGAATACAGAAAACTGCAGTAAAATGGTGTATTATTAATAGTGAGTGTGTTGTCATCACAGACTGAGTAAATGCCAAATGCTATTGCTGAGTTTAAGAAGTTTGAAACAGAAACCTTGAAACATGCTGACTGTTAAAGGATAATTTTACTCTGTGTATTTAGAAATAAACTAACTCCAATGTGTCTGCATATACTTCAAAACTTCTCAGGTCAATGTAGTTTAGCTTACAGGTTGGTTTTATTCAGTGTTTGTGTTTATCATGCCTTGGTTCTTGGAGCCCTGAACTGATTTGTACAATTTCTGAACCTGTAATCTAGACATGGTCTGGTCAGGAAATCACTTTGAAAGACTATGGGAATATGTATTTCTTACTAGGGCCAAAGCACTACAAAAGTGTGGGATGCTGTGTGAATGATGCTTAAATGTTTAGAAACACTGCAGGATGTCAGGACTCCTCCACAGTCAGGATCTGATCACAATTGCTATTAAATAGTTCGTTTGTTTTTATTCCAGCAAAATTTGGTTGGGAAATGGTTTGGGGGGATAATGGAAAAAGGCAGGAGAGAGATTTATGTGGGAAGGGGAACAGAGTGAATCTTCTGCTACTTGATTGTATGTGGATGATAGGTAAGAGGGATTGGAGAGAGATTAGATTTGTCTCTGCACTACTGCAGCGAGAACAAACTGATCCACTTTCCAGGATGAATGAAGATGTGCTGATTAACTCCTGAATTGTCCTGGATTCAGGGATCTGTTAAGACTGGTTTGTTGTTTCCAACCTGTAGATCTTATCATAGTGGTTCCTTGGCTCTGTTGCTCTCAAGGCTGCCTCATAACAGAAGGATGTCACTGTCAATTGTCTTCTCTCCCAGCTTCCTAATTCTTCCAAATATTTAACTTTTGCAAACCACCAAGAAAGTCTTCAGATACTGGGAGTAATGCTTGGGAAGGTCTGGTTTTCTCTGTTTATTGACAACATAATATTTGTTGGAAAGGCAGAAGGATGGGAAGAAGAGCAGAGAGGGGTTTTCATTTGTATAGTGAGTGTTGATATTGGGGATTTTCTACCTGATTGCTGTGTTGCCTTCTAAGCTGAACCTGTTGTGTATGAGAGTCTGAATTATTTGATGGCTTCTGTTGGAAAATTTTGCTAGCTGTGAGCTGGATTTATAAACCACTTGTTTAAATTATTTACACACTTTTAGTAGAAATAAAATCACCAACTTCAGACAGAAATTTGTATTGACACATTTGCTTAAAAATCCTGTTTCCTTAACAGGTTTGTACTGGAGTAAGTTTTGTGTGTTGAGAAGATACCAACTGCTACACCTCATTTGCTTGTTTAAATTCCGGTTGCTTTTGCATGCCATATTGCAGTTCATTTTCATTTCTGTGTTTTCCTCGTTTGAGCTCATTTCTCATTCGTGTTTTTGTCTCATTTGTTTCCATCAGCAAATGCCCAGCACACCAGGGTTTGTGGGATACAATCCATACAGCCATCTGGCCTACAACAACTACAGGCTGGGAGGGAACCCGGGCACCAACAGCCGGGTCACGGTAGGAGAATCAACTATTACATCATCCAGCAAACAACAGGAATTGACCAGAATTGGCTTTAGAGTTAGGTTCTTCTGAATCTTGGCTGCTGCCACTTCTTTATAAAACCAAAAAAAATTACTTCTGATTTTTATTCCCCACCCCTACCCCCCCCCCTTCCCTTTTGTGCTGAAACCTTTTACAGGAAAATGGACTTCTACTCCGCAGAGGAAATAATGTGGTGGTCACGTAGGATGCAGAACTCCAAAAAGACAGACTTTGTGGTCTTCAGTGACCACTGCATGTGTAGGGAAAGGTTCTGTAGCGTGGATGCAAATTCTTGTAGGCTCATTTTGAGGTTTATTGACGTAAAAAGAAGGAAGGATATTTTGCAAACTGGAACTCGTTGATAGTAGTTGCATCATACTGTTGAGCCATGCAAGAGATGCAAGCCTTTATTTTTCATCCCAGTTTTAGTCTGGTAATAACTGCAAAGTCCAAAGTTCAGAAATTATGTTCTTGAGCAAAAAAGTATGATCATTATAAACCAGAATCCTTTTAGGTCTCTGTCAGTGTGTGGAAAATGGATGGTTTTTCATGGTGTATACAAAGTCAGTCGAGTGGTGAGAGAGGTGACAGCTTCTTTCAAATGCAGATAAAGTTCTGAGCACTGGATGCAGTTAGGAAACAAAAAAAGACTGGAAGTGTAACGCTTTTATAAGGAGCACAGTGGAAATTGAGTAAATCCCTTTTTTAAAAAAAATAGTTCCTCTAATTCTTAAAACTTTGTTTCTTGTGTAAAACTCTCAAAACTTCTGATCAGTTTGGAACATGGGAGATTTCTCAAGGAATAAATATATGGTGCTTTTAATGAAGTGTACTCTCTTTATGCCTCTCTGTAAGCCCTTCTTTCACACTTCATACATGAAGTTCATCTGGTTTGTTAAAATGATTACAGAAAAGACCTTGCTGGTACAAGCAAGGACCAAACGTGCTGTCTGAACATAGACTTTTTTCCTTATTCAAGAATAAATTAGGTTTTGTCCAAGAACTTTCATTGTTTCTGTATGTCATAAGCATATACAGCCTCCTCTGCCATGCATATCTCAATGTATGTATGGTGTTTTTAAATCCCTGTTAATTTAAAAGCATTAATGTTTTTCAAATCCATCTGTATGTGTATATATGTATACATTTTGGTAATGCATATACCTCATGTACATTATTTATACACAGTTCTGTATGCATTGTTTCATAGAGCTCCATAAATTCAGCAAAACAAAAAATGTCAAGAGGAAAAAAGAAAAGAAAGCAGAATACCAAACATGAGCCATTTGCTTGTTCATGGCCACAGGCCTGAAAAATGTTGAAACTGCTTTATATTTCTTATGAAAATGCTTCTGCTTAGTACAGTGGAACTCCTCACATGTGTAAGTGCTTGAAGAGTGGAGTTTTCAGAACCTGTGGTTGACAGGAGCTGTAATGTTACTGCGTTGCTCTAGAAGAAAACCCTATCCAAGGGTTTTGTAGATTGAGGGATCCAGAGGGGATGCAGCAACTTCCAGTCAGCAACACTTAGTGTCCTGCTCAGCACGAGCAATGGGATTGACAGTGCACAAACTGAAAGGAAGATGAGAGCACAGAAGGCTGTTACAGGCTAATTTGGACAATTCAGTACAGCTGGGGTGCAAATAATGCACTCATCAACAGATCAGCTGCATAGGGTTGTTTTCTTTTTACAACAAGTAGTTTAACTGGCTCCAAATCACAAATCTTGCAGAAAAATACATTGCTAAAATGATTTGAAAATGAAAATAATGAATCTAGCTTAAATTTTCTGCTTAGCTTTTGTCACCTATAGAGTAGCCACATTAGATTTGTAAAGCAAATGGCTTAGCAGAAGTGAGAAAAGCACCTGCTGGGATTAGCAGTTCAGTTTTAATGATATGGAGCCCACTTGAAGATTTATCTGGTTGCTGCTCTGTAAACTTACAGATAAAAGGATGAATTGAATTAATTGAATTAATTGAATGAAAGCTTACTGTGAGGCCCTGCTCTAGTCAGTACCTGCTCACAGTCTGGGTGATAATTTTGATGAAGTTGCTTGCTTCTCTTGGTGACAGCGTGTGTGGTTTGTTTATATTAGCTGCACAAGAATGTTTTCCAAAGCTAGTTTGTATAGAAACTGTCCAGCAATCACATTAACAACTGGATTTATTCGGTTCTTTTATAGGCTTCCTCTGGTATTACCATCCCAAAGCCCCCCAAACCCCCAGACAAGCCGCTGATGCCCTACATGAGGTACAGCCGGAAGGTGGGTACCCAGTGTCAAACCAGTAATAATAAAAGTTAGTGTTCGTATGTGCTAACAATTAATTGCTATTATCTTAGTTTCAGCTTCTAAACTTTTACTTCTAACAGCCTGCACATTCTTTAAGGGAATTGTAAAGTACAGATGCATTGCCCTTCAGGATAAAGGCAGCAGTAGTCTGTCCATACAGTTGCCAATTTCTGGGGGGAAAAGTTCTCTAAAATGCTAATTGCTACCACTGTCTCTGCTGACAAGGATCCACCCTGCCACATTCAGAAGTGCCTGTGACTTACTGAGAGAACTTTTTTATATAAAGGAAGTATTCCTTGCGTTGTACTGGGCTTGGTACAGTGCTGTAGCTGGACTGAAGAGTAGCAATGAGTGGACTTTGCATGTTCTCCTTCACCAACCTAGCCTGTGGCAACGTTTGCTTCGCTATTCTATGAACTGTTTGACAGAAAGTAGGAGAGAGGCTCTTGTGGAGTCTGAAATCTGATGGGGCATGGGGAGGGCATGTCAGCCTGTCTGAAGCGGGTGAGCCAGAAGGAAATTCCTCCACTTCTGGTAAAGTATCTTTACCAGCTTGTCTGTCTTAGGCAGAAAACCATCAACAAAAAAAAAAGTCAAGTGGCGCAGCAAGAAATAACACTGGCAGCTCTCTCCTTTTCTTTTTTTTTTACTCCCTATAAATTTAGAAACATTTTTGGTGGAGTCAGAACTTGTTGGAACTCAAATTTATCAGCAAGACTGAAAAATATTTTGAAATATTACATTCTGATCTGAAAAGCTCAGTGCTCTTTTATCGTAATCCACTGCTGGATGTGTTTACTCAGTAGCATTTTTTTTTTTTTCCCAGAGATGCAGCGATGTGCATTTAAGAAGAGAATTAAGAGGGTTAAAGGCAATATTCTCATGAAACCAAAGCCATTTCAGCAATTGCCTGTTTCAGTAGATGGCTTCCTACTGACCTCCTGCCCCAGAAAATAGTCCAAGTAGTTTAGCCAGACTCATTCCTAACTTAATCCTGTTTTTCATGGTGATTCCAGAAAGAACACTGAGATGACAGTATAAAATGTTTAATTTGGAAGTATTTAGATATCATTAGTAAAGCTCCAGCTGTTTCTGTTAAGGTCTGGGACCAAGTGAAGGCGTCCAATCCTGATTTGAAGTTATGGGAAATTGGCAAGATTATTGGAGGAATGTGGCGAGATCTCACTGATGAAGAGAAGCAAGAGTATTTGAATGAATATGAAGCTGAAAAGGTAAATGGAAGAAATCTGGGATGTTTATTACAGCTGATTCTTCTAGGAACTGGTCGGAGAAGAAAAATTCATCTTACCCATGCAGTGGTGTATGAGGCATTCACGAGAGCCCTGTATGTAACTTAAATGGAAGTGTGTCCTGACACGTCTCTTAGACTTTTTTAAAGTAACTGTACATCAACTGTGACTGGTCAGTTTTTAGACCTAATTCAAAAATGAAGTATTTATAATTGAGTGTCGCTTTAAACTGTTTAATGACTGGATTTGATTGTACAACATCAGTATTGAAAAGATTGTCTCAACACCAAAATCCTCTTTCAAAACTGGTGCTCTGCAACTACTGCTGTTGTCATGAACGTGTTCATAAAAGACTTCCAGTCACGTAGGGTTTGGTTTTCGTGGTGTGATCTGGTATAACTCCACGCTATGGCATAGTGGTTTGTTTCTTAATAGAAAAATGCTACCACTTGTAGGGTTTTCTTGTGGTTTTGTTTTGCTTTCTGTTGATCTTCGTGACAAAAGAGGACAGCTGCCTCCTGTGTCTGGGTTGGTAAGTGTTGAGGACCTGTACAAGACGGTTCTTGTGATCCTAAGGTGCAAAGGGAAAGCTGTCCAGCTGCGGTGTCATGTTTAAACCTGGTAGGCATCTGAGGCTGTGTATAACGTGGTCAAACCTGAGCTGGTTTTATTCCAAGTCAATAGAGAAGTTGAAAAAAATGAAGGCATTCTACTTTTAACTTACAATGATGTTTAGATTGTAAGCTCCTTGGGGCAGGGGCCGTCTTGTTTGTGTTTTTTGCAGTGCCTAGTTAGGATTCCAGTCCTAATCCTAAAAAAAAGGAGACCTTTAGGTACTTCTAACAATATTGTAGATTATATCTCATTTTTCATTAGAAATACCTAACATCACTGTACAAAATCTAGATGTTGCAAATTTTAAATGAGATTAAAGAATGAAAAGGGAGAAATCACTCGCAGAAGGTGAAATAGCAATGCAGTCCTGCTACCAGGAGACAGTCTGGCTGCAGCGTTCTGTATCGTCCCGGTGCAGGGATGGATCAAAGAATGGAAAAAAACATTACTTGTGTAGAGAACTGGTTCCTGATGTACTGGAATAAGGGAAGAGAAGAAATCAGAATCAGAAGTCAAGCTAGAACTCCAGAGTTTTATTGAGAATATTTAAAGTTAATTCATTTTTTTAATGTTATCAGAGTTCTCTGTTCCTAAATGCCTTGTTCTGAGGTGTTTGACTTTTTTTTAAGTCTCAAAACCAAAACTATCATAAGGTTTTGAAGGTATCACAACTGAAATGAACCAAACAGCCCAGCCAGTGTGTTTAGAACATGAATGACTATGGAAGAAGGTCTAATTTGTACGAAGAAAGACTGGAATAATACGGTCCTTTGTCTATCAACCAGAGGATCCAAAATAGCTTTGTCTGTGTAACTACAACTTGAGTTGTGCAGACCACAGTTACATCAAGTGTGAAGTTGTCCAGTGGTGCAATCAAACGATATTGGTCACCTTGCAGATAGAGTACAACGAGTCGATGAAGGCCTACCATAACTCCCCCGCGTACCTCGCCTACATCAACGCCAAGAGCCGCGCCGAGGCCGCGCTGGAGGAGGAAAGCCGCCAGAGGCAGTCACGTATGGAGAAGGGAGAACCATACATGAGCATACAGCCAGCAGAAGATCCCGATGGTAAGCAGGAGGGAATTTGTGTGCAAGTCCACTCAGACAGTCTCATTACAGGCCTGGCAGTGTAGGGAAACCACGCCGGATACGGACATCCACCAGCTACCACAATGCTGAATGACTGCCTTTTGGTACCCTTAATACTGATCTTTGTTATCACATTTTATTTCAAACAGCTGACTTCGTGTTTCTAAGGTGGCAAGGCAGTGGCAAAAGTTATTCCAGCCCTTAATTATGTGTAAAGTAATGCTTAAGAGTTCAAAATAAATAAGTCTATAATAGCTTTAACATACGCATTGTAAAAGGCTTAGGTGCCTGATTTAATCCAGCTTGAATGGAATTTGGTGCTTTGTTACCAGAAGCAGATAATTCTGACAGGCACAGTTCTGGGGTGATTAAGAGCACCTGAATTCTGAATGTGTTCAACAACTGTCATTCGGGGTGGTTTGGAGAATCAGTTCCCATCGCTGCGACAAGCCGATGGGAAAATTCTGAAGGTTTATTTGACTGCGAGGAAATGCACCCCACCCAATGGGAGAACTCCAGTTCACACACCTGATGTCTGATTTTAAATTCATGACCAAATACTTGTTGAAACCTGAGGGTGAAAAATGTGTGCAGTTACACCCTTTTTTTTTTTCCTCCCCCCTTGTAAAACCACACTCTTGAGATAAAGCTCATGGCAAACAGCGCTTTCCCCAGTGTGAGGCACCTGTAAAATTCATATAAATATATTTAATGTTCCAAGAGCTGGCATTTGGGGACTTCAGATTCTGTTCTGGGCTGCCTGGGCTGGATGAACACAGCCAGAACCAGCTGCACAAGGCCCTGCTTTGCATCTGTTCCCATCTGGGGTGAAACAGCAGGTTATTTTCTGGGACAGAAATGTTCCTTCTGTCTGATCCTGCACGGCAATAGGATCAAGAACTCTTGGCATAAAAGGAGTCTTATTAAGAGGACAAAGGCATAAATTTAAAGAGGCCAATTTCCTTGATACTTAATTTACTCTTGGAAGTCTGTTGTCTTCCCACTAGTTTTCTGGTTTTGCTTAATCTCATCAGATCACCTCAATGAGAAACTGAACATAACACTTTGAAGTAAAGCAGGTAGAAATGTTCATTGCACTAGTTTTAGGTAAAGTTTTCTGGCATAACGTGCTAGGATTCTTGGTAAGATTTCTGTGAATAGTCAGAGAGCAATCTCCACTAGGAAAACCTGATGTAAAATAAATCCATCCTCTGGACCTGACATCGTTCTGGAAGATAATTCATACTTGTTGCTTAACATTTTAATACTCAACTATATATGAATTATACTCACAATTCCTTCTCAGGCTGTTTCCTCACCAGTACATAGCACTATTTAATTAGTGTGCTTTAAGTTTTAAGTAGTGTGACTTGAATTTTTTTGAGTCTGTTCTGTAGATGGGCTCCTGATAGCAAAACTGCAGATGGTGATTTGATTTTTATTCTGTGGAAAGGCCTTGTCTGTTTTCTTTGAAGAAACAGGAGGTCAGCATAGTAAGGCTTCTGTCAGATGGAAGCTTTTGAGTGCTGCTAGATATAGGAAAACACATTATTTTGTTCTGCTTTGTATTATCAAACTGAATTTGACTTTTAAAATACGTACCTAGTACAATCCATGATGCCATAGTTCGTGTTAGATCTGTAACTAGATTAAAACTGTCAGAGGTCATTATCTCACCATAAATTGGAAGCTCTTTCAATTTGATCAGCAGGAAAAAAATCCTTGACCTGAAATATTCTTAGATTTTAGTAGTTAATGCTCTACATGCACCTCAAACAAGACAGTTTAGTTCCTGTTGGGCTTCCTTTAATTTCCTTTCTCTGCAAAAGCCTAAGGAGATCAGCACTTGATCTCTGGACTTGTGTACTTTTTCTCCTGAAGTGTATTTTTTCAGTAACTGTTCTTTACAGAACTGCATTTACTAAACTTTAAAAAAAATCAGTAATTGATTACTCTTATTACATTGATATGAATTTTCAGTGCTGAGTAAACAAGTATCACTGCTTCATGCTTTCAATGTTTAAAAAAACCATGTCTTTTTAATCTGTGCTAGAAAGCTCGTTTACAGAGGAGCTCTCCTCTTGGTGTTCTGTGTTTGGTAACATGATTGATCAGGAATGGTGTTTATTTGTTTGATGTATTAAGTATCAATCCCTTTTACTCTGGAAACATGGAAAGCAACACAGTAAATAACCAATTCCAGATGTATGGGACATTCATTTAAAATCATAGCAGTTACAGCCATCCCAGGGCCGGGAATGTTCTGTCCTCATTGTCTTTTTTCAGATTACCTGATATTCTGTATTTGTTAGCCTGAACTTTGTGACGTGACCGTGGTGTTAGGGGGGTTTATTTTGGTGATAACGAGGGTACAGACCTGATACTCCTTTTGTGGAATTAAAGCTGTTGCACTTGTCTGGTTTCAGATTACGACGATGGATTCTCTATGAAGCACACGGCCACGGCTCGTTTCCAAAGAAACCATCGGCTCATCAGTGAGATACTGAGCGAAAGCGTGGTGCCCGACGTCCGCTCTGTTGTCACTACAGCCAGGATGCAAGTTCTGAAACGCCAGGTTCAATCTTTAATGGTTCATCAGGTAAAGATAAATTATGTGAGGGCAGTTAAACACAGTGGTGTTGGGCTGTACTCCAAGTCTCGGGTCGTTTGATCGTCTGCGTGACTGCTCTTGTTGGGTGTCAGTGTTCTGTACGCTGGAATGGTTAATCCCTGGGCTTTCTTGGGAGCTGCAAGACATGAGACTCCACCTTCTATCCTGTATCACCTTAAACTCTGTTCTTTAGGATCTCCTAAGTATTAATTCCATAGCTCTTCATTGTTACACGTAACCCTTCTGCATGCAGTGCCAGTCTTCTGTTCCATAGGTGCTGCTACAGTTGTGACTTTCAGGTAGTTTATGACTCATAATCTTGTTTATAACATTTCTTGATGACAGTAAATCCTCCCTGTTGTAACATTTTTCGTGGAAATTTAGATGCATACAAGGAAATCTAGTGAGGTCACACTTGGATGTTTCACTTGGCTTTGGCTGGCCTTATGCCTGTATTTTCCCAACGGTCATGTTAACAAAAGAGCCCTGTCTGTACAGTCAGTGTATGTGTAGGTGCTGGAGACTGAGACACCAGAATGGGATAGAGATTTGTTGCTTTTTTTTTAACTAACAAAAGAAGATGGGGGGTGGATGGGGGTTGATATCCCTTTTTTCCTTTGAATTGTGGTCTTTCTCTGTTAGAGAATGTAATCTTTGCAAGGCTGTAATCACCTTAGGGTGTATAATATGAAAGAAAATGCATAGATTTTATAGAATCATAAGGTTGGAAGAGACCTCTGAGATCGAGTCCAGCCGTTCCTGTCTCCCTACTAAACCACATCCCTAAGAAACTCATCTGCCCATCTTTTAAACACCTCCAGGGATGGAGACTCCACCACCTCCCTGGGCAGCCTGTTCCAATCCCTGACCACTCTCTCAGTGAAGAAATTCTTCCTAATGTCTGGTCTATTCTGCTAGAATATTTACCTCAACTACATGCTGGGTTTCATTTTTAATATGCCCAGCCAGTTGTGAATTCCTGCATAGACCTATCTTTTGTTCTTACTTTTCAGTATGATCTTCTTAGCTATTGGGTAGTTGGTGAAGGAAGGCGTACAGATGTTTATATTTTATATTGCTGTATTTTAAAATACTGGTCTAAATATTTTTGTGTGTAGCTGTAACCTTTGTCCAGTTCTTCAGATGGCTCCATGGTAAAGTTGTGACCATTCATTTCCTTTCCAGCGTAAGTTAGAAGCTGAGCTTCTGCAGATTGAAGAGCGTCACCAGGAAAAGAAGAGAAAGTTTTTGGAAAGCACAGAATCCTTTAACAACGAGCTTAAAAGGGTACAGCTCTCACTTTTCTGTGCTTACTCTGAGGAGGTTGCTAGTTACCTGTTCATACAAGCACTCTGCCTGCTTCTGAGCTCTGTATTATGTGTGGTTACATGACTGGCTGCAGTGTCTGTGTGTGGGGGAGGTTGTTAGCACACAGTGCTTGTGTTATTTTGTGCTCCTCCACTGACCTTTAGTGGTGACTTTCAGCCAGTGCAGTTTAAAAGTGCCTTCAGGCTCGACTGGTTGACAGCTCAAGGAATGTGGCCTTAAACCACTGTGGAGGACATACAGCTCTGTCCTTGCCTGCCTTCACATAACAAGATTTAGATTGTTCCTTTATCCATTCTTTTTTCTTAATATGCTTCTATCTCCCTCCCTCATTACTGAGGCTTTTAATGTAAACTTTGTCAAATCAGAAGGATTATGCTGCATGTAGAAGCATTGAACTCATAATCAGGTTTTACTGAGGTTTTCAGTGTAACTGAGGTAGTAAAAGCTTTCCTTTTCTTTGTTAATTGCTAGTTGTGCAGTTTGAAGGTGGAAGTGGATATGGAAAAAATTGCAGCTGAAATTGCTCAGGCTGAGGAACAGGCTCGCAAGAGGCAGGAGGAACGGGAGAAAGAAGCAGCTGAGCAGGCTGAACGCAGTCAGAATAACATGGCAGCTGAGGAAGAGCAGGCAGCTAACAAGGTGGAGGAGAAGAAGGAAGAGGAGAGTGCTCCAATGGAGACAGGTAACTGTGTCTGAAGACCAGCTTCACAAGCCTGGAAGGGTCCACGTTCGAGTATCTCTGCAGAGGCTCAGGAGTGCCCAGGGGTTTTGCTGTTAGTGGTAACAAAGGCTTCAGAAGAGCAACATTGAGCAGTTAACTTTGTCTTAGTGAATACAAGCGTTTGCTTTCTTCTCATTAAATTGCTCCTTTTTAAAAGGGGAGAGGATAAAGGAAAGGGGACCAAGGAGCTTGAATTCTAGTGCTTCTGGGTTGAAAGAGCACATTGCTTTCTTGTGGCTGGACTTGTGAGGTCAGGCAGCTACAGGTGACTCAGGACACCATGTACATCCTGAGCACTGAGAGGTCTTTCAGAGCTGTGCCTGGTACTGCTCATTCCCAGTGATAGAAATAACTGCTATGGAATACTCATATTTATTACAGATTGTGTTTCTTCCTAAATTCTAATGGCACAACCTAAATAAATGTATTGACGTGTAAGTGACACTGAGAAATACCTTCTTACAGAAGAGCCTCACCCAGAAGAGAGCACAGAAAACCAGCAGAATGGTGAAGAAGGAACATCCACCCCAGATGACAAGGAGAGTGGCCAGGAAGGGGTGGACAGCACTGCGGAGGAGGGAACCAGCGATAGCAACACTGGTTCAGAGAGCAACAGCGCGACCGTTGAAGAGCCTCCTGCAGACCCCATCGCTGAGGAGAGTGAGAAGAAAGAATAAATACTGACTCATTTCATGTGTCTCTCTTTAATGAAGTACAGGTTTGGTTTCAAAATGTTCCACTCGGCTTTTGTATCTTCCTTGCCTGTATCACTTGTCTCCAAAGAATCCTGGGTTTAAAAACAAGTCAGATAGCAGCCTGGTGACTTAAAGGGGCCTTCACGGGCAAAGGATTTCTTGCAGCAGACAGAAAAGAAAACCTAATGTGTCTGACCAGAGCTGTACAATATGGAGAGGTGCTATTGCTTAGGATTTCTTCCCTAGAAAGGTAAAGGTAGTGTTGGTTTGGGGTTTTGTATTAGAAATCAGACCTTCTCTCTTTCTTCTGCTTACGTGACCACAGTGAATGTGTGGTCTTTCCCAAAGGGCTTTCTTGTTTGTTTGTGGCTGAAGTGAGATGCAGACTTGCACCTCCTTGGCTGCAGCCCTCCCTACCTGGCTTTACAGGGCATCACATTTGCAGCCACAACGCTCACACTGTGGTCGTGGAGGCTGATGGAGCCACACAGCTGAGAAGTGGGGTTAATGGAGACTTCTAGAGAGGTTAAAATGTGGCCAAGGAATCCTAACGGTGTTGTGTTGAGCAGAGAGATGGTTCATGTGTTGGGTACAACCAGAGCATTTCTTTGCTCTAACAAAACCAAGAAAACCCCAGAGCAGTCCATGTGTTGCCTCTGTGCTGGTTCTTGCCAGCAAGACCATCTGTGGCAGCTGCCCAGTCCTTAAGGAAAGCTTTGGATACACAGGAGAGGTGCTCTTAAATAGGGCTGAAAGACTTGGTCAGCAGCTGGAGGGTTTTGGTGTCCTCTGTGAGCTGTTCTACAGGGATGGAACCTGCTCGTGTTCTGCCTGCAGCATTGCAGGAAACCATTTCTAAAGGATTGAGAATTAGTCTGGAAGTAAATGCCATATCTGAGAGGTTTTTTTCTGTGGTGCAGGATTCTTTTCAACAGCAGCCTTTGCTTTTCTTTCCCAGTTAACTCTTGTATTTGCCTCTAAGATAACCCTGGTGTGATCTCAGCCAGGTAGATGGCAAAGTACAGAGCAGGAGAGCACTTAAACACATCTTCCCTGAGCAGGCAGTCACTAACGCAGCAAAATGGTATAAAAGAGTAGTTTTGCTTGCTGTGAGCTTTCACAATCTCTGGCAGCTCTACAGATGTACTGAAAATGCCATGTTTTGCCCTATATAAGCAGAAGCCCAACTGAAGAAAATACTCCCTTAATTGTAGTGACAGGTACAAGCTGGGTTGTGACTTTATAAGAGAACACATGATGCATATGCTTCAATAAACGAGTATGTTTTTATGGAATAGTGGGTATATCAGATGGTAATGTTTTTAAATCCTTTTGGTCTTTTTTTTTAAATGGTCTAAAAATAATAAAATCCAACATGTTTGGTTTTTTTAAACTGACCGTGGTCTGGTTCTTGTCTGTTAAGGTAATGCCTGTGTTTGATTTAGAGCTTTCATCAGCTGTTCTCCATCTAAATCCCAGAGGAGAATAAAACCATGGAATTCATTACTGAAATGTACTGCCTACAAGAAGTTGCACTGCAAAAGTGCTTTGAAATCCAAAGTAGAAATTCCTGAGTTGGTCTGGGCTTTTGTTTGGATGCTGCCTGTGTCTGGAAACGTCTCTGGTGTCAGCTGTTGGCTTTAAAAGCCAGTGAGTGGGAGAATTTGTAGAGGGAATAACACAAATATCAGTGAACCTGTAATCTCTGCCTGTGAGCTTTGAACCACCTCCCTCCAAACTGTCAGAAATTACCTTAATGTCATTTTAAACCAAATAGCACTTCCTACCCCAAGGTACCCATTTATAGCGTGTATCATATGTGAGATACAAAGATGAGTTGTGGTCACAACACTTGGTATCTGAGCCCAGTTTTTTCTGCTGATTAACTGCTGTGCTTTCTCTACCAAGTTCACAAGATCTCATGAGCTGATTTGTGCCTTTATTTCTGCTTGGAAGAGGTTATTAAACCAGGCACCACGATGCTCTCATATAGATATTAAATGGCTTCTTCAGAGGCTCTGCCTCGCAGTTTACAGCTCTGTTTCCTGCTCTGAGTTCTCCTATGAAATAGCATAATGTGATCTAATTCTAGAGAACCAATTTATATCCTGGCTGTAGAAATGAAAACCAACCCCCATGAACAAACACATTCTGGTGTCTTTGCTGCGCCGAACGTGCCCGCTCGGGTGCTGATGGAGAACAGAGATGGGACCAATCCGATCAGTTCCTATGCACAGTTTACTCAAATCCTTTACCTGCCAGTGAGAGCTGCAGCAGAGAGTGTTAAAAACACAATGGGATTGAGGAAGAAGGAGAAATCAGGGCTGGCAGCCTTGCTCCACTGAGCATGGTCCCACAACGAGCCACATTGTGTGGTGTTTTCTTCATCTTTCGAGGAGAAGTAGGAGTTCTGATATTAATGTGTTTGAAAAAATGTGTTACTTTGGAAGCAAAAAGAACTCTTGTGAGGAAACAGAAATCATGGCTGCTCCTTTGGTTTTTAAAATTTAAAGCACTAAAATTTACCTGAAAACTAAATGAAAAATTTCAGTTTCTTGGAGGAGCAGGCAAATTGTTCCTCCTTCTGATTAAGGCCTTGCTGTCCTACTGGGTAAATTGCATTTGGGAGTTTCTATTTCCAGCAATTAGAAGGAATTACTTCCTGAGCAATCCTGAGGTCCTTGCGAGGAGGGGAGATTTGCCTCAGGACCCATTCTGGGTTTCCATTTCATAATTAACTGTGCCAAAAAAGCTGGTAATTAAGAGATGAGGGTTATTTGTTCCACTCACTCATTAGTCTGACAGAAGTCACGTCACCAAAAATAATAGATGAAGGCTGAACTGTGATGTGTGAAGATGCCTTTACCTCCAGGCAGACACTCTTCTCATGGGGTGAATATTGTCCTGTGCAAGGACAGGAGTTGGACTCTGATCCTTGTGGGTCCCTTCCATGCCCAGTTCCATAGCACAGGGCAGTTCTTCCCAATTATTTGAAGGTTTCAGGTTTTCAACTCTGAAGGCAAATCTTGGAGATCTCCCAGCCTGTCCTTCACAGGGAGGGCTGAGTTACTGCCCTCTTCTCACTAACCCTGGTCAGAATGGAAGAAGTTTTATTTCCCTTTAATTTCAGCCTATTCTGTTCCTCAAAGACAAACAGAGTGTTCACAGGGGCCATGGAGTGAAACTTCAACTGAGAAACTGTGAACCCTTGTGCTGCAACCACGAGGAGTTTTGTTAAAAACACAGAATTCCACTGCAGGAGTCCACAAAAAGATAAAGCCATTGCCCTTATGTTTAAAGCTGAAGTTTCAGTTACCACGTTGTATGTTCAGAAAAGTCATTCAGATTTAAAATGGGATCACTCACTCTTGCTTGCTTTAATCTCTTAATCCCATCCTGGGTTCTGTTAATGCTCCACATTGTGCAGAAGCTGATGGAAGTGCTGGTCCCATCAGCTGAGCTCCCTTTAACAAACCAGATTATACAGAGATTGCTTTACATGGAATCATGGAATGCTTTGGCTTGGAAGGGACCCCAAAGCCCATCCAGTTCCACCCCCCTGCCATGGGCAGGGACACCTCCCACTGGATCAGGAGGCTCCAAGCCCCATCCAGCCTGGCCTTGAACACCTCCAGGTTTGGGGCAGCCACAGCTTCTCTGGGCAACCTGGGCCAGGGCCTCCCCACCCTCACAGGAAATAATTTCTTCCTAATTTCTCATCTCAATCTCCCCTCTTTCAGATTAAAACCATTCCCCCTCCTCCTATCCCTGACCCCCTGACTTCCTCCCCAGCTTTCCTGTAGCCCCCTTGAAGTAGCTTTTCCCAGTGAAAGAATATTTCTGGATCTTAAGCTACTCATCCGAAGATTTATTTACCGCGTTTTTCTCTTCTAAACAAATCCTTTTCTTGAATGTTTTCGCTGCCAACATAAAGCTTTGATTTCTTAAATGACCCCAGCTGGGGCCCAAGCACTCAGGGGCTTAGGTGGGATCTGTTGATGCAGGAGTAGAAGGAGGCTCCACGTGCTTCTTGTGCAACAGCCTTGGCTTCTGGAGGCCGTTTGTGCTTTTCATCTGCTGCAGATTCTCAAGGTGTATGTAAATACCAGTAATTATTGGCAAAGACAGGGTGTGTTGCAGCTAAGGGCGTGTGCCCCAGTGAGTAGGTGTCATCTTCAAGGGTAAAATCACCTCTCAGAGCACATGAGAACCTCCTGAACAAATACCTGGTAGTGTTGGAATGCTGACGACTCCCCGTGGTGCCTGGCAGAGGTGCCCGCAAGGGCCATGAGCATCAGGGACCAGGTGCAGGAAAGGGACCTCCTTGAGGGACCAGAAACCCAGCTCCTTCACTGCACCCCTGCTCAGCCCCACTGCTCCTCAGCCCGCAGCTGGGACAGGAGCCTGCTGCCTGCTCCCACCTCCTGACCACCCACCACCCACCCTTGGCAGGGAGCAGCTCACCAGGGCTCCTGGTGACAGAGATCCTCAGCAGGACCTGAAACCCTCCCACGAGGAAGTTGGAGCAGATAAAGCCCATCAGCTTGTTGTGCTTTTTGCTGTTGGGCTCAGCAGGGTCAGCTCTGCCTCCTCTCTTCCTTGTGTGCTGTGTTTGGAAAGCAGGCATGAGCTCCTGGGGCTGCCGTGGTGGGTGTCCCCTGCCTTCTCCTGGGTGTGATGTGGGTGCAGGCTGGTGGCGTGGGGACCCCTGAGGGTGCCAGTGCTGCTGGGAACAGCCCCTCAGGGGTCCAAACCGTCTCCCCGGGTGCCTGGGAGCTGGTGAGTCTCTCACACCCACAGGGGACCGCCGAGGAAGTGAAGAGGCAAATCCAAAACATTGCATCATGGCGAGGGAGTTGTTTTCTTTGGTTTGTTTTTCTCTTCGAGAAGAAAACAGGCTCTTTTTGAGAGTCTGACTCATGCTCTGTGACCTCCGACATCACCACGGCTCTGCTGTTTGTTCTGCAGGCAAAACCAAGTAGGCAAAGGTTCTCTTCTGTATTGGGTAGATCTCAAAAATATGCTTTTATCTCACCACAAAAAGACACGAAGTAAAAGTCGTTAAGAAGCCTGGATTAAAAAAAAAATGCTCTTGAAAGATTTTTGGATTTCATTCTTTTTGCATTACTGTAATTATCAGATTTTATCACCTCCCAAACAAACTTCTGACCTACAAAACTGAAATAGTAAGAGGTGCCTAACACAGAGCAGGCCTCAAAGGGTAGATGTTAGAATCACAGGATGGTTTGGGTTGAAAGGGAGCTCAAAGCCCATCCGGTTCCACCCCCCTGCCATGGGCAGGGACACCTCCCACTGGATCAGGGGGCTCCAAACCCCATCCAACCTGGCCTTGAACACCTCCAGGGATGGGGCAGCCACCACTGCTCTGGGAAACCTGGGCCAGGGCCTCCCCACCCTCACAGGAAATAATTTCTTCCTAATTTCTCATCTCAATCTCCCCTCTTTCAGATTAAAACCATTCCCCTCATCCTGTCCCTGCACTCCCTGACTAAAAGCCCCTCCCCAGCTTTCCTGGAGCCCCTTTCAGTCCTGGGAGGCTGCTCTAAGGTCTCCCCAGAGCCTTCTCTTCCCCAGGCTGAACAACCCCAACTCTCTCAGCCTGTCCTCACAGCAGAGGTGCTCCAGCCCTTGGATCATCTCCATGGCCTCCTCTGGCCTCACTTCAACAGCTCCAGGTCCCTCCTGTACTGAGGACTCCAGAACTGGTCACAGGACTCCAGGTGGGGTCTCACCAGAGTGGGGCAGAATCCCCTCCCTCACCCTGCTGCTCCCACTGCCCTGGGTGCAGCCCAGGATACAACTGGTTTTCTGGGCACATAGGAAAAATTGGTCTCCCTGGGTGGGTGAGTATTTAGAAAGGTATTCAGATGGTAAAATGTCACCTTGTGATTTTGTTGGAAAGCAATTCAACAGACAAAATGGGGAAGCTCAGAGGGCTGGGCCTCCTCAGGGCTTTCTGCACCCAAATACCCTTGCAGAGCTCTGACCCACAGCCCCGCCTGAGCTCGGCTTCCCATGAAAGAGAAAAGCCTCCTGTGCAGCAGCTGAACTTTAGGAACAAATGAAAGCTTCTGGAGAAACTGAAGAAGGGTTTAAAACAAAAAAAAGTCACCTGTGCAGCACAGGAGAAGTCTTGCAAAGCTCATCTGCTTCCAGCAGGACGAGGGCTTCAGCTGTCAGAGCTGTGCTTACACAAAGGATTATCCTGGTGACAGAAAGAAATAAAACAGATTAAAGGAGCTTTAGAGGGATAGAATATCAGAGTCAAAGCAAGGCCTGGCACAGCGGGCAGCGCGCGGCGTGTGAGGTAACACGAGCTGCCATTCAAACCACCACACGGCAGCTTCGAGCTGAGGTGGGAAGACCTCGTTTCCCCCCTAACCTGAGGGATCAGGTGGGGCAGCTCCAGAGCCTTGGGATGGGGAGGATAAATGGAGACACCAGCTGGAGTGGCAACAGAGCTGGGAGTGAGGGAGACCCCGCGGAGGAGGGGGGTGTTTTGATTCACAATGTGTTTTCCTGGGCTAGGGAGGACCCTCTCTTTGCTTGGTTCAAAGTAGGTGTTGGATCAGGTCCCTTCTCTGTCCCCAGAAGTGTTTTCTCCACGTCCTGCCAGCTGCAAGGGCTCCACTTGCCAAGCAGCTTCTGTGCCTGCCTTGTCCCAAGGTGGTTCCTTTCTCCTTCCTCCCAGGTTTTGTCCTGAATCCCCATCTAGACAGGGGTGTTCTTTTTTTATTAAAACAAACAAACAAGTATTTGGGGCTTTTTTCATCAATTTATCAACAGCTGCTAAAAGACAACACCTTTGGATTTGGTTATCAATCAAAAAGCCTTGTGCAGACACAGGGCTACTAAGACTATGCTGTCTTTGCTCTGCTCCTCTGCTACTGTCCTTTAGCTGGCCAGTGTTCCCAGCAGTCCTGATTGCTGGAATATGGAGAAAAACACTCCTCATCAACGATCCCAAAGGAGAATGGGTGTGGATTGGATGCTTGCAGTGATGCTGAGCCAGCACAAGCACTGCCACCAGGCGTCCTTCAGCCTCCAGGCCAGCTCCAGGGAGACCTTAGAGCAGCCTCCCAGTACTGAAAGGGGCTCCAGGAAAGCTGGGGAGGGGCTCCTGATCAGGGAGTGCAGGGATAGGATGAGGAGAATGATTTTCAGCTGAAAGAGGGAAGATTGAGATGAGATCTTAGGAAGAAATGTTTTGCTGTGAGGGTGGGGAGGCCCTGGCACAGGTTGCCCAGAGCAGTGGTGGCTGCCCCATCCCTGGAGGTGTTCAAGGCCAGGTTGGATGGGGCTTGGAGCCCCCTGATCCAGTGGGAGGTGTCCCTGTCCATGGCAGGGGGGTGGAACTGGATGGGCTTTGATGTCCCTTCCAACCCAAACCATTCCATGACTCTGTGATTATTGACAGTTCTTGCTGCCAGTCCTCTCTAGTGTGGTTGGTACCAATAACCAAGCAGAGAGCAGCTCCTGGAGTACAGGCTTGAACACACAGATCCTGCTTGGGGTCAGGTCTGTTCTCATTGTTTTTGTTCTCAGTTCCTTTCTTTCACTTTGACCTTTTTTCTCCACGCTCTTCGAGGGTTTTTTGAAGTGGTTTTGCACTTATCAGGCTCGTATCTTATTTTGTTGTAAATTATCACGTACAGCTTCACTTGTGACTTATAGAAGCCTATCATTTCTGTAAACAGCTAGTTTCAATTTGTGTTTTTTTCACCTGATTTTATTAAAAAGGCAAGAAAAAGCCATTTAAATCCTGGCACCAATTCCAGCAGTGGGGGCGGAGAAACCAAACCAGAAAGAGTGAGGGCAACAACAGAAACCAAGTGAAAAATCCCAATATGATTTTTGTATTACTGTTTTTTTAAGCCCAAGGACAAAGGACACCAGCTCTGTGTGAGAGAGGACTGGATGAGCTCTTCTTGGAGAAACCACTGATGGGATTATTCTCTTTTTCTGTATCCAGCATTTTTTCAAAGACCACAGGGGACTGGTGTTAAATCTCACACCTTTTGAATATGATAACACAGGTTCACAGGAAGGATGCTTGCTGTACCATCAGCAGACACTTAAACCTTAAGGAGACATAATGCCATCTCTGTTATCTCCCTAGTGTTTGATATCCCGTGGGAACATCCTAACCCTTTGCTCACCTCTGTGGGAAATGCAGGGAAGGCTCCAAAACCCTCTCTAGACACAACCAGTGGTCACAGTTTCCCCCACCATGGTTCCTGTGATGTCCAAGGGGGAGTTTCTTCACATTTTTTATCTCCTCTCCCTTCCCAGCTTGTGGTTCCAGGGTGACCACTGCCTCTTTTGTGTTAGTTCAGGGCAAGAGGGGTCCGTTTGGTCACCACAGGCCCCTCCATGTACAAACAGACCCGATGTTGTGGGCAAAAGGAGCAGAGCAGATCACGCTGGCAGCACCCAAGGGCTGAGGGGATGGAGGAACCCACAGCACGTGTGGTCAGTGGCCAATTCCTCAGCTTCTCCACCCCTCAGTGGCAGCAATCAGAGTGTCTGCATTCCTGCCCATGGCAGGGGGTTGGAATGGGATGGGCTCTAAAGTCCCTTCCAACCCAAAGTATTCAATGATTTCACCAACCTGACCTTGTCCCCCCCTGTATCTCTGGGTCTGTTTCCCTCACCCCAGCTCAGTTCCTGGACTGCAGGCTGAGGCAGTTTCTCTTCTGCAAAGCAGATGCCAGTTTGATTAAAAAACTGCTTTATTTTTCCAGAAATGAAGGGGCAAGAAAGGCCATTGCCTGTGATGTGAGGCAGAGGGTGGATTCCCAGTGACACCAAGTGTGTGCCCTTCCCTCCTGTGTCTGACCACCCTGGGCGACTGCGCGGCCCCCCCGCCTGCTGCACCGACTACTTCCTCTGCTGGGAGGATAAGGATCTTCTAATAACTCATGGTGAGATCACAATCATGAGATATTTTTCAGGGCATCCCCTCCAACCGCTCTAACAACTCCTCTGGGTGAGGAATCCCAGCTCGGTACCACTTTTAATGTCAGGAATTCACTCAGAATTTCACTTCTCCTATTTTGTTTGCTTGAGGAACAACTGTGCCAACCCCCCCACCCAGCACAAACCTGCTGACTTCAGGACACGAGCCCTCCCTGCGTGCCTCCCAAATGCCAGGCAGCAGCTCGAGAGCCCAGACATTGGGGAAGGAGGCAACACTGGAGGTGGGAGACACGGAGTGTCTTGGTTTGGCATTGCTGGGCAAAGCGAAAGAGCAGAGGAGACGTCAGGGTCGCTCCTCGACGTAAGAGAAGGGACCTTATTGGGAAGTGGGTGGTTGAGTGAGGTTCACCCTCAGCTTCTGTCTGGGTGGCTCTGGGTTCCTGCAGCAAAGGGGAGAAACCTTTCCTGGTGGATTAGGTCAGTGAAAGAGCAGAAGGGCAGAGCTGAGAGCAGGGGCTGGGGTTTCCAGTGGTGGTCGTGCAGCAGGAAGAGAGGACAGCTCAGCAGGTCACAAAGGACCTGCCATACCTGGAATTCAACTGTGATGCTTTAATTTGAATGCAAAATCCTTCTTCAGTGCTCAGCCTGAAGCTGGGCTACAGCAACATCAGCGCCGCTCGCTTGGCCCCGCGATCCATCCGTGACGCCGTGCGGGGGTTCTGCTTCAGCCTCGAGGAGGGGCAGCTGGAGCTGCACAGACTCCCCACCTGCCAAGGACGTGATATTTCCGAGTCTGTTTTCATCTCGAGTCACTTAAAGCAAAAGTAGTGGAAAACACAGGAAGGCTTTGAATTCAGGATGTAAAAACATCTTGTTTTATGCTTTTCTCAGAATGAATTATGCTTTGGTAAAGGGCAGCAGAGCCTTAAGAGTTCTGCTTTCTAAGATCACCCAGGCTGTGCATGCTGTGAGGCACCATCTCCTGCCAAGCACTGGGATCCTTCCCAACTTAGGATGTCCATGTGATTGAGATGAAGGAAAGTCTGCACCAAATCCAATTTTACACACAGCACACACGAGTGGAACACAGGAACTCAGTTCCCGTTAGATATTTCATTGCTGAGTGTTGCAGTTCAGTGTCAGATCAATTGCAGATTGCACATCTCAGTTCAGCTCAGGAAATTCAGTGTCTCAGTTGAAGTGGAACCAACCTGAACTGAAATCTTTCCGAACTGACTTCCTGTGGAATTCATTAGGAACAGCAGTTTCTTTTGATGCTGGTGGAAATTGCCCTGCCCTGCAACCTGGGCAACAAACTTCGTCACTGTTCCTCTGTTGGAGGAGTCCAGAGGAGGCCACGGAGATGGCCTGAGGGCTGGAGCACCTCCCATATGAGGACAGGCTGAGAGAGTTGGGGTTGTTCAGCCTGAAGAAGAGAAGGCTCCGGGGAGACCTTAGAGCAGCCTCCCAGGACTGAAAGGGGCTCCAGGAAAGCTGGGGAGGGGCTCTTGATCAGGGAGTGCAGGGATAGGATGAGAAGGAAGGGTTTTCAGCTGAAAGAGGGAAGATTGAGATGAGATCTTAGGGAGAAATGTTTTCCTGTGAGGGTGGGGAGGCCCTGGCCCAGGTTGCCCAGAGCAGTGGTGGCTGCCCCATCCCTGGAGGTGTTCAAGGCCAGGTTGGATGGGGCTTGGAACCCCCTGATCCAGTGGGAGGTGTCCCTGCCCATGGCAGGGGGGTGGAACTGGATAGGCTTTGAGGTCCCTTCTAACCCAAACCATTCCATGAACCTATGGTGCTGTGAGGTGCCATCCTGCTCTCCCACCAGATGAACAATCAGGAGGGAGCATCACCAGGTTCTGAACTGTAACCGGCAGCAGAAGTCACTCCCTTCATTTCACCTTCAAACCCATTATTGGCTCCCTGTGGGTTGGCTCTGCTGATGTCTCTTCTCCCTCTTTGCATAGAAAAGAAGCCCTTTTTTTGTGGCTTTTGCAGAAGTTACATGAACAAAACCAATAAAGATTGCTCCACCTAAGCTGATGGCTTTCACCTGAAAGGGATGGAGCCCACACACCACCCACCCAAACCTTAAAGAAATAAACACACAGTGACATTAAATCTGTTATCAAGGTGTCCCTGCCCATGGCAAGGGGGTGGAACTGAGTAGGCTTTGTGGTCCCTTTCAGTCCAAACCATTCCATGATTCTATGATTCTCCATCTTCTTGTGGTGGAGGTGAGCAGACTAACCTAGGCTCTGACGTGAGACTAAAAACATCTGGTAACTTGATTTTTTAAATAATTGATTCAGCTTTAGGCTGACAAATGTGTTCTATTGAGCAAAGAGCACAGTGTGGCTCTCTCAGGCATAGAGCAGGCCTCTCACTGTTGAGAAGTGTGGTACGTTTGTTCATGCAGGATCACAGTGTTGAAGAAGATGGCTCATGGGGCACATGTGTTAAAGGGAATGTGTCAAAGAGAACCACTGAGGCATGAAATAGACTGCAAACATACACAAAGAAATTAAGCAAAGCTTTAATAAATGTTTTCAGAACTCCCTAGGTACCAAATATGACTGTACAAGAAGTTTCAGTGTCATAAAGACAGAGTAAATTGTTTATTTTAAAATATTCCCATTCTTTTTTAAGGAAAACAATTTACTTGAGTTGGCTCTGACAACACAGAACTTGGCACCTACCAAAACTTTGAAGTTCAAGCTTGGGAGTCTGTGCAGAAAACAAACTGCAAAGCATCTGCCTGCGCTTTTCTCTTGTTGTCTTTGGCTTTGGCACCCGTGGATTTGGGGAGGGATTCGTGGAGATGCTGCCTTGTGGCCACTTCCCTGGCACCAGAATGAATCTGGTGAGCGTGCCCATCCCCACATCCCCACCACGGCTCCGTCGCTGCTCTTCAAGGCTTTCCACCCACCTTTTCTAGGTATTCTGTACCTGAGAGAGGGCTTTCATCTCCAGTCCCGCTCAGCGGAAGTGGTTAAAAGATACAGAGCTCTCAAAGGCAGCGTCCCTGCGTGGATGAGTGATGAATAAAGGGAAAACAGAGCAATAAATAGAGTCACAGGGTGTGAACTGCACCTGCCTGCTGAGATAAGTCGAAAGCGAGCGTGCTGGAAAGCTGGTGCTGTGTGCTTAGAGAGTGTGAAGGGAAGTGAAGGTCACCTCCTGAGATGCTGGATGAAAACGCTGTCTTCGAGCCCCTGCCTTGGGGTGAGGGTGTGGGGATCATAGAATCATAGGATCATAGAATTATAGGATCATAGAATCATAGAATCTTCTGGTTGGAAAAGACCTTTGAGATCACAGAGTCCAACCACACCCATCATCTGCTAAACCATGTCCCTCAAAAACTCATCTCCCCTTATAGAGGCTTATGGAGCCCCCTGTAGAGCCCTTATCGTGCCCTGTGTCACCCCCATGGAACTCCTATCTCAGCCAAAACCTCCCACATACAGAGCCCCCCAGAGCCCCTATCTTGGGGGCTTGTTTCCCCCATGGTTCTCCTTGTTTCCCCCATGGAACCCTCCGTAGAGACCCCATTGTGCTCCCCGTGTCCCTCCAGTGGAATCCCTTTATAGAGCCCCCCTCGTGCCCCACGTCTCACCTATGGAGCCCCGCAGAGAGGCCCCCCCACACACACCCTGGGATCCTGCTATGGAGCCCCCCATAGAGCACTCATCACACCCTGTGTACCCCATATTGCAGCCCCCCATAGAGCCCCTGCTGCCCACTGTGTCACCCCCATGGAACCCCCTATAGAGCTCCTATCATAGCATATGGAGCCCCTTCTAGAGCCTATATCTGGCTCTTTGTCTCCCCTATCAAGCCCTGTAAAGAACCCCTTTTGCACTCCCTTTGTCCCTCCTGTGGAGCCCCTATTGCACCCTGTATCACACTTATGGAGCCCCCTAAAGAGCCCCTAAGGAGCCCCCTAAGTTCCTGCTGTGGAGCCCCCTGTAGAGCACTTATCCAGCCCTGGGTATCCCATATGCAGCCCCCTCTAGAGCCCTTATTGCACCCTGTGTTGCCCCCATAGAACCCCCTATAGAGCTCCTATCACAGCCAGAAGTCCTGCATATGGAGCCCCTTCTAGAGCCTCTATCTCATCTCTGTAGAGGTCCCATCGTGCTCCCTCTGTCCCTCCTATGGGACCACCCATACAGCCCCTATCGTGCCCTGTATGGCACTTATGGAGACCCCTAGAGAGCCCCTATGGTGCCCCATAAATTCCCTGTATTGATCCCCTTTCAGAGCAGTTATCACAGGATCCAGCATCCTGCAGGCTGAGCACCCCACTATGCGCTCAGGACCACCGCGGTGCTGGCTTGCTGAGAAAGAAATGCTGAGAAAGGGTTTTAAGAGGCAGCTGGGTTGTTGAAAGGAGGGTCTGAAGGTGCGGGTGGGTGTTCACATAGGATCTGAGATGGTCCCCAGCATCCCTGACTTCAGGTATGTGTAACTGGGGCTTGAGAGAGCTTGAAATATTTGGTTTTGTGCTGGTGTTAAAGGCAAGGCAGCAAGTGGTCAGTTGTTTGAGGCTCAGACTTATGTTTACCTACAGTCTACTGAAGCTTTGTTTTGGCTGTGGTTAACCATTCCATGATCTTAAAATAATTTTAATAGGAACATCCAACGTCATGTGTTTTTCTTTTTTAAAAAAAACAACACAAAATCTTCAGATCTTCCAGTGCTAAACTGTGCCAGAGGGAAAGGTGCCAGCTCCCTCCAGCAGTGAAGAGTGTTTCCTTTTCCCAAGAGCCACGGACAACTGGACATTATTCACAAAATGATTTCTGCTTGGGTGCTGGCTGAGGGCACTCACAGTGAACTGGGCTTTGCCTCTGCAGGCTGAGGTGCTGCTCTTGCCATAACTGAGCAACTCCTCTAACCCAGCTTCTCTGCTCCTTGTAACACATATCCCATACAATGGTCAGATAATTCAGTAAAATACTGATTACTCCAAAAAAGACAATGATTAACAAGCCAGACAGTCTCTGCTTGCCATTTATAACAGCTATTTAATTACATGGTTATTTGTCTGATGCAGTGTAAATGTATTATCTCTAAATTAGCCTAAAAGCAACATAGGTAGGGTAGGTTTTCCTTTATTTTGATGCCTTTTTAGGTGTCTTCCAGTCACATAAACATTGCCTGAGCTGTGCTTGCTCTCTTCCACAGGGCTTTCAGGCTGGTTTTGGAAGTCCCTTGCTCAGTGAGCTGGCTGTTCCTCCTGAGCTATGTCACCCTCCTCCAGCACTGAGCAGGGCACCCACCTGTGTAAGCCCAGGATAACCCCCAAAGTGCTTTGGAACCTGGTTGCAAGCTCCGTCTGGGATGCTTTGTCCTGGCTGCAGCAACAGCATTGACGCTGTAAGAAGATGCCAAAGCAAATACTTTGAGCCACCATGGAAGGAAATCAAGTTTGTGAGGAGCTGGTGATGTTTCTACCTGTTAGAGGAGTTGATCCAAGAGCAGGGTGTCCACACTGGACAGCCACAAAGCCACTGGTTTGTATTGGAGCTGATCCATCTAGGAACAGGATCTGCGTTGCTGGTCCTCCCGGGGCTTTGTCCTGATGTCTGAACCTTCTGCAGTGGGTTGGGACCACAAAAGCTCAAAACCTGCTGAGGGAGATGGTGCTTGCTGAGAGCAGAAGGTAACACAAAACACACAAAAGCAGAAAGGGGTGGGGGAAAGTCCACTCACTCACTTGAGCTGCTGATAATCTAGAGAGGGTGCTGCGAGCTCGTGGGAGAAGGCCAGAGGGTGCCAGCCTCTGGCAGTCCTCACACTGAGGTTTTTCATGTGGCAGTTGAACACCTTCCTCAGAAAGGGTTTGGCAGAAGGGAAGGAATCCTCCCTGTTTCCTACAGCGCTGCGTTCTGATGGATGCTCTGGGAGATGAAACAGGACCTGCTGTGGAGAGAACAAGGAAGCAGCCTCTTTCCCCTTGTCCCCTCACCACAATCTCTCACGTGTCAGGGCCAAACACCCACTTCATTTTACCAATTCTCAGTAAATGCATGTGCAGCCCTCCCTGCAGGCCCTGAGGAAGCACCTGAACACCCCGAGTGTCCGAAGGCAGCTTGGCACGATGCACGGCTCTGCTGGGAGGGTGAAAGCACCGCGAGGAGGAAGAAGAGGAGGAGGAGGATCTACTAAATGTCAGCGACACCAGGGCACGTCATGAGCTTCTTGCAGAGGTGCAGGAAGTATAAAAGGCAGAGGTTCCCAAAGAGGGGCTCTGGCAGGAGCTGCAGTGGGTGGAGGCTGCGCTGGAACGTGTGATGCTCTTGTTAACCTTGTGACTTCACCTGGGTTTGAAACAAGACCATGGATGGTGGTGAGTACCTGTTCCACAGCCTCTGCCTTTGCCTTCAGCTTTATCAATAATGCCCAGATTTGTGTTCTGTGACACAGGGATGTAGCACGCTTAACAGAGCATTTAAAGAATAAAAAATGGCTTTCATCTATCTCCTATTTACTATTTTTTTAAAAAAAAGGCAAAGTTCTCTTTTACAAACCCAAAAATATCAAGCCAGCTACTTCAGAAACAAACACCCACAAAAAATAAGACTGGAGGTGATTTCAAGGGGTCATTCTGTCCCAAAGCAAATGTACAATTTGTGTGAGAAGAGCTCCTTTTCCTCCATGTCCCTAATGAAAAATAAAGGAGAGCCACTGCCATCTCCTTGGCAATATCTTAATTCACTCACATCTGGGTTTACAGTTGGCTGTGTTTCTCCAGTCTTATGCAAATAATTTCTATTAATGAATATGTTTGCTGCAGCAACACAACTTCTTGGTTTGCATTTGCCCAGAGCTGGAACAGCCTAGAGCCAGGGCACTTGTAGGGGTCTATCCCTATGGATTATCCCATCACACAGGGAAGAGCAAGTAAGCATCCTCTCTCTGGCACAAGACATCCCAGGAAGCACAAGACACTTGCCCAATCTTTTCACCATCAGTTATTGTTCTTTTGCACCCAGTGCTCTCCAGGAGCTCGGGTGGTGGGTGGCTGGAGGAGGGAGATGGCTCTGTGGCTTGGAGATGCAGGAGATAAGACACAGGCTCTTCTTTCCTCTAGGATTGTATCATTTATTCTTCTTTTTAATTGTTTTATTTATTTTTATTGCTCAAATAGTTGCAAACACTGACCCCAGTGTGACCGAGGGAGGTGCAGGGAAGAGGGACAAATGAAATAGCTCGGGAGGGTAGAAGTCAGTTTATAACCAGCTTAATCAAACTGGGTTTACAAAACAACCAGTTCATGGCCAGAACTATAATGAGGATGGTGAAAGGGATGGGATAGGAGCCACAGAGTTCATCCCAGAACAGTCTTGTTCTAGGAATAGTGAATTAAGTGAATGGTCACCTTTTGTCTGTGACCTTTACAAATCTGAGTTTTAAATTAACAGGGATGCAAGAGGTTTCTCTGGGCAGCAGGCAGGGTGTGGGGAGATGGAGATGTCCCAGCTGAAGAGCTGGAGACACTGAATATACCATGATTTGAGTGCCCTGTTCCCTGCAGGTGCCCTAAACCACAGCATGAGGACAGGGACTGCTGCCCTCTCCATTTCTCAAGAAGTTAAGGTGTAAAAACTTGAAGTGATTCGTGCAAAAATCACACAGAGAGCTGGTCTGGTACGGCTGGGAAATTAACTGCTGCTTTGTGTACTTCTCTGCTGTTTCAGCCCCCGGGTTAGTCCTTGTTTTCCAGGGGGGAATTTCTCCCCTTGAAAGGTGGGCAGTGATTTCTGGATTAAGCAGGGGGGTTGTTCCAGCTGCAGGGCTGGATGTGAAGCCACGCGCAGTGTAGCTCATCCCGAACCCTGCACTGGGTTAGGAAAGGGGAGCTCAGGGTCCCCCAGTTGCTGAAGTGACCCCGAGGAAAAGCAGCTGGGGGATGTGGAATGGAGCAGTGGCACAAGCTGGGGGTGCTGGATAAAAGAGGACCAGGCAGGGAAAGGGCAGAGGGAGCCTATGGATGCATCCTTGCAGCTTCTGGCAATCAATTGCTTAGGAAAGCCCTGAGTTTTGGAATCGCTGCATCCAAACCAAGACATCCAAACCCAGCTGGATGTGATCATCACATGTCACTCAACTCATTTAAACTTTTGGCCTCCACAAGATCATGTGGGTGCTCTGGAGGTTTCTTGTTTTAAGGGATTCAATATTTGGGGAGAGGGCTGTCGCTGCAGCTTTAGTTAATCAGTAATGTTTAATTATGGCAAGAAAAAATAAAGAATTAGTGAGAATTAGTATGACAATAGTCCTGCTTTGAGTTATTTTGTCCTATTATCATATTTCAGAGGAATATTCCTAAAGAAATCTTTCCCAGCACTGGAAGATGCTCAGTATTACTGTTTTATTCTTTAAAACACAGTTGCGTAGGAAACACGAGTGGCCCACTTAAGAATGAACCTTTTAACCCCCTTATCTCTGCTTATCTTCTCTTTTGATTCACAATTTCTTAGAAGGGGTGGAGACAGATAATTGATAACTTTCTTCTGTAACAGATCTATGTGAATAAAACAAGTCCCACTCAGTCTCATCATTTCATTCCTGAAATGATGGCATCGACCCTCTGCCAGTCGTGAGACGGCAGCGGGAGAACGGGCTCCGGGCTGTTAACTGCCAATAGTCATTATAGCACTGAAGTATGATTAATTTTTCTCAGAAATATCCGGTTCTTTCCCCCCAAAAAGCCTATTATACCAATGGTGAAGAGGCACCAGAAACTGGTACACGTTTAAAGATATAGACAGTACGTTTCTCGCTGCCTACACACGCGTTAAGGCGCTCGGGACCGAAACTTTTGCTTTTGCGGTTCTGGCCAACAGAAAAACATTCTTTCTCCAGGAGGGTTTAGCCAGAGCCAGTTTGCTCAGCTTTGCCAACACTCCCTAAAGCATTCCTCACTCTTGGTTTTCATGTTGTGCATTCCTCAGCTCTGGCAGCTGCTCCTCCACGCTGGCTCCACGTGGAGCCTGAGCTGATGGGTAGGAGCTGACCTAGGGCTTTATTCAGAAGGAGTTTGTGTGTCCAGTCTGGTTCAACCATTCCTTGTGGATGTGTTGCTGCTCCCCTTCCCTCCTCTGGGTAGACTTCTTGCTACCAAGTATTTCTTACCATCAGGAGCTTTTCTGGACATACCTGGGGGAATTCACTGCTACCACAGGTTCTTTTGAGAAGAGGAGCCTGAGGGGAGACCTCATCGCTCCCTGCAGCTCCTGAAAGGAGGTTGTGGTGAGGAGGGTGCTGGGCTCTTCTCCCAGGTAACAAGTGATGGGATGAGAGGAAATGGCCTCCAGCTGAGCAGGGGAGGTTCAGACTGGATATTGGGAAAAAATCCTTTCCTGAAAGAGTGGTGAAGCACTGGTAGAGGTGGTGGAGTCTCCATCCCTGGAGCATGTAGACATGATGAGGGACATTCAAATAAACTGGATGGGATCCATCCATCCAAACTCACAGACTGTTCTGCCACAGCAGGGAATGAACTGCACCCCAGATGCCTCCCCCAAGGTGGTTGAACCATGCCTCAAAAAACACCCCTTGCTTTCCCTTTGCTCTTGAGGGAGCTTAAACCACGACCCAGGTGTCAAGGGCTGACGTTCCATGGGATGAACCCCACCCCTTGTGCTTGCTGAGTGGAGGAAGATTTTCAGACAGATGGGTTGCTGTCCCCTCTCCCCACCACCAACAGCAGAGAGAAGACCCCTCCCCTCTTCCATTCCCATGCAGCAATTCCCCTTTCCCCCTTTTCCCAGGTCCTGCAGGACACGAGTGTGCTTTGAGAACAGCAGCAAACCACCTCGTCACCAGCTGAGGGATGGGAGGCTTTAGAACACTTCTGACTCATTCATTGCAGTGGGTTTCTGTTGTCTTTTTATAAATGAGGTTTCTAGTTCAACTGTTTGTGGGGATTTTTTGAGAGGGGTTTTTGTCTTAATATTTTGAGGAACAAAACTTTAGGAAAATACCCACAGCAGAGAACTGCCAGAGGGGGGAAAGAAAATAAAAAGCAAAGAAAGCAACCTAAAATTGCCCATTAAACTCCAGAGTGTGTCTCATTTCTTCTCTGCAACTCATTTGCTTCTGGTCCCCCCCTCTCTCTTAGAGCACTGCAGGGTGAAGAGAGTCCCGTCCAGGCTGACTGGAATTGGTGATCAACCTGAGCCTGCACCACCTTTCTGGTTAAGCCTCTGCAAACACAAAAACTGAGGTGGAGGGAGATAGAAAGAGGAGAAGAAAGAGTGCAAAAATTTTTAAATCGAAAAACTTTGACATTTAAGACACCTGAAACAGCAACTGAGAGAAAAAAAAATATGAAGTGTGAAGATCTTCAAAGGAATGAGACTTTGCTGAACTGTTTCAGGATCGTTGGTTGAGTCACTTTATCGGTTTGATTTCGTTAGAGGCTTCTCAGAGTAATAAGAAAAAAGAGAGCAGCAGGTCACCAGGGCTGTGCACTCAGGACATTTCAGAGTGAGGAAGGGCTGGGCTGGACCTGGAGCTGGAAGGGGGGAAAAAGCAGGGGAAGCTGCTATGGTTCTCGAGGGCAACACCTGGGCTGGCCATGTCTTTGCATCAGCCTGGCATGAAGAGCCCTGTGGCCTTCACATGAAGTGACTGGAGTCCTCAGCACAGGGAGGACATGGATCTGTTGGAGTGAGTCCAGAGGAGGCCATGGAAATGATCTGAGGGCTGGAGAACCTCCTGTACGAGGACAGGATGAGAGAGTTGGGGTTGTTCAGCCTGGAAAGGAGAAGGCTCTGGGGAGACCTTAGAGCAGCCTCCCAGTACTGAAAGGGGCTCCAGGAAAGCTGGGGAGGGGCTCTGGATCAGGGAGTGCAGGGACAGGATGAGGGGGAAGGGTTTTGAGCTGAAAGAGGGGAGATTGAGATGAAATCTTGGGGAGAAATGTTCTCCTGTGAGGGTGGGGAGGCCCTGGCCCAGGTTGCCCAGAGAAGCTGTGGCTGCCCCATCTCTGGAGGTGTTCCAGGCCAGGTTGGATGGGGCTTTGAGCCCCCTGATCCAGTGGGAGGTGTCCCTGCCCATGGCAGGGGGGTGGAACTGGATGGGCTTTGATGTCCCTTCCAACTCAATCCATTCTGTGATATTGGTGCAAAGATTGCAGTTAGCTGAATCAGTGGAAGTTCTTCATCCTGGTCCAGTGCAAAACCTGGACAGAGCAGGGAAGGGTGGAAAGATACTCTGCAGAGAAATAGAACAGCTGCACACAACAGGCTGCTAAGAACAAGAGGAGCAAAGAAAACATCCAAGTTTCTGAACAAACAAACAAGTTTATACACAGGGAGAAAGCCAATCTCCCTAAAAGAAAGAGGCAGTGAAGGCAAAGGCATCTCCTGCCTCTACCCCAGCCCTGCTCAGCAATCCTGGACCAGACAATCAGCAGGGAAGTGAGGGGCTGCGGCACAGGGAACCAGCCAGGGCCTGGAGAGACATCCTAGGATGAGCAGCAGGATGCTCAAAACAGGTGGTGTCTACTCCCCCTCAAGGAAGGACAAATCTGCTCGTGCCAGAGCAGGCGGAGGCTTTCTCACCACTGCCAGAATCACCCTCTAGCCAGAGAACCCTTCAGTCACAACTGCCTGAGGTAGATGCTGGTATGTGCTTTAAATAGAGCAAAGAGAAAGCTTTCACTGGCCTCTGTGCCTCTGCAAACCACAGCAGGAAGAACTGTTTGTCTGAGATTGCTCTCAACATTGTCACATCTGGCTCTGAATTGAATTTTTCCTCCCGGCTGTCAGCATCCCATGTCTCTGCATCCAAAAGCAGCAGAAGCCAACTCTGGCATTTAGAGACAAGCAATAAATTTCAGCCAGTTTCAGTCATGTCTGTCCTTCAGGGAGCAGAGCTTTCCTGTTCTGCAGTCAGGGCACTGCGCTGTCAGGGAACAGCTGGGCCAAATTTATTGCGCTCACAGCTGTCTGTTTGCACATCAGTTGAGTATTCTACACCCTCACAGCTCAGAATGGGGCACAGGAAACAAAACAGGTACAAAATAAGAATTGTTAAACTGTGCATGAGTTAATGGTCTTTAACAATCAGCCTTTGCAGATGAAACTGGACGGGCCAAGCTCCTGAGACTTAATCTGTGCTCTGACAGTAACTCATTATGTGACCCTGAGTTATCCTGTTAGCATCTTCATCAGGTTTATTTTACCCAGCTGTGGGGAGATTTGCAGGGTTGAGAATGCCATGGTCAAGTACTTTACCACTGCTTTTCCAAGGTGAGCATCGTGTGGAAACCCCCACACAACTACTAACACCATGTCTCCTTCTCCTGCAGGTAAGCAGCTGAAGGTCACCCTTGTTTTCAGCCTTCCTCTAATTTTTCAGGTAAGATGTTAAAACCAGCTGAATTTGTGCTGTGGGTAAAGAGAGATCTCAAAAGTATCTTTCTTCCAAGTAACAAGTGACAGGATGAGAGGAGATGGCCTCAAGTTGTGCCAGGGGAGGTTTAGATTGGATACTGGGAAAAATGTCTTTATCAAGAGTGGTGAAGCATTGGCAGAGGCTGCCCAGGGCAGTGGGGAAATCTCAAGCCCTGGAGGGTTTCAAAAAGTATGTGGATGTGGCACTTGGGGATATGGTTTCTTAGTCATGGTGGTGCTGTATTGATGGCTGGATTGGATGATCTCAGAGGTCTTTTCCAGCCTTAAAGATTCTATGATTCTAACACTGACAGGCAAAGTGCACCCACCCAGGGAGATGTGTGGGGCTGCAGCTGCTCATACCAAGGAGTCAGCACATCCAGAGGTGGGCAGTAAGACAGCAGGGTGCTGGGAGGGTTTATAAGCCAGAGAAAACAAAGAGGGGGAATGAAAAGTAAGTGAGAACAGAGAGAATGACACATTCTGTCATTTTGAGATGCCCCAGACTGTTAGAACTGAGCACCAAAATGAGATGAGAGCATCCTGTGCTGAGGATCTGAAAAGCCATCTCCCTGCTCCTAAGGAACACCTGGTCAAAGCACTGGGCTTTAACTGCGATCAGCACTGAAGAGCTGATGTCCCCAGGGAGGAAGAGCTCAGCACCTTCCTCCTGATCCTGCTCACAGTAAATCTGAAGCGGGAAGGAGAACCCCAAGCACCGAGCTCCCACAGCCATGGGGAGCAGCTTCAACTGCTCCATGGCCCCCAGTTCAGGCTCTCCAAGAGGCTCAACGGATAGGGAGAGTTTTGCAGGCTGTTTCTTTTCCCTTTCACGTCTGGTGGCGTGCCTCCAGGTAGCAGGCAGGATGTGGTGAAAGCCAAGCCTGCCTGAGATGGAGAGCGCGCTGAGATATTCGGTGATAACAGGCAGAGGTATCCAGGGGAAACCTTTCATCTCTGTGCGATGGAGAGAAGGTACCAGAGACTAATAAGTCACAAAAAAACAGGGCACAGATAGCAGAAGCTCACTCTGCCCTGTAGGTTACGGTAGTGTAGGAAGATGAAACAAGAATAATCAGAAGATAAATCAGAGGCAGGGGCCTGAATGAGACAGCGACAGCGCATCCGCGGCAGCATGGTAACAGCTTCCTGCTTCGCTCGCGGTGCTTCCTCCCAGTCTCGTTGACACCACTCTTAATTTAGCAGAGAAAACAGCCCAGGGAGGTTCCAGGTTTGTCTTCCCACAAAGCCCTTTTCTTGCATTGTTGCTTCAGCCACTCGCTGGGCTCAGTCCTTGCTGGAGGGGGACATGGAAAAAGAAAGCCACGAGGCTGCTGGCACTGTCAGGCCTTCTGGCACTGTCAGGAGTGAGAAGGGGATGTGAGCAGCAGGGAGAAGGGAGAGAATACAGCACAGGGAGGGCATGGAGCAAGTCCAGAGGAGGACACAGAGGTGATCTGAGGGCTGGAGCACCTCTGCTATGAGCACAGGCTGAGAGAGTTGGGGTTATTCAGCCTGGAGAGGAGAAGGCTCTGGGGAGACCTTAGAGCAGCCTCCCAGGACGGAAAGGGGCTCCAGGAAAGCTGGGGAGGGTCTCTTGATCAGGGAATGCAGGGACAGGATGAGGGGGAATGGTTTTAAGCAGAAAGAGGGGAGATTGAGATGAGATTTTAGGGAGAAATGTTTTGCTGTGAGGGTGGGGAGGCCCTGGCCCAGGTTGCCCAGAGCAGTGGTGGCTGCCCCATCCCTGGAGGTGTTCAAGGCCAGGTTGGATGGGGCTTTGAGCCCCCTGATCCAGTGGGAGGTGTCCCTGCCCATGGCAGGGGGGTGGAACTGGATGGACTTTAAGGTCCTTTCCATCCCAAACCATTCCATGATTCTAAGTCCAGTATTACCATAGAAAATCCTAACAAGTGGAGTCAGTCAAGAGGAAACGTCCCTGCTGAGAGACGATTGCTGAAGGATGCATTCTCTTTCCCATTTTACCCAACAGCCACACACCTTCAGCTGTACAGGGGTCCTGAAATATTCTGGAAAGCAGCCACTCATTTGAGAGTTTGTGGGTGTTATTTTGGCTGAGCACTAAAGATTTCTCGTGGAATTCCCACTTTGAGATGCAGAAAAAAACCCCAAAGCTGCATACTTACGGGAAACTTTTCCAGCCACAAGACCTTGCCAGCTCTGTCGATGACGTTGGCATGACCCAACACTTGGGAACTCCCTGGGACTTCTCTGTGGTCCGTGGCTGGGTGTTCCTGCCTGCTTGGCAAATTGGCACCAGGCTCCCTTCCTGGCGTGGCCACAGAGGGGCACAAGACCTGTCCCAACATGCTCTTTCCTTCCCTGTTTTAGTTCTGTGCCGGGAACAACGTCACCGATTACTATGACGAATCCAACACCACCATCGACTACGCTCTCTTTGAGACCGTGTGCGTGAAGGAGGATGTCCGTATCTTCCGCGCTGCCTTCCTCCCAGCCATGTACTCCCTCATCTGCTTCACAGGGCTGCTGGGGAATGGGCTGGTGATGCTCACCTACATCTACTTCAAGAGGCTCAAGACCATGACGGACATCTATTTGCTGAACCTGGCTCTGGCAGACATCCTTTTCCTTCTAACTCTCCCCTTTTGGGCTACAAGCGCAGCCATGCACTGGCTTTTTGGGGAGATTGCCTGCAAAGCTGTCTATTGCATCTGCAAAATGAGCTTCTTCAGTGGGATGCTGCTCCTCCTGTCCATCAGCATCGACAGGTACTTTGCCATCGTTCAGGCTGCCTCAGCCCACCGCTTCCGTCCCCGGATGATATTCATTAGCAAGGTCACATGCATCCTCATCTGGCTCCTGGCCTTCATCCTCTCAATCCCTGAGCTGGTTCACAGTGGTGTGAACAGCCCATACGACAATCCCCGTTGTTCAATCATCGCTAATGACTTGCAGACCTTCAACACTGGTATCAAAGTGTCCCAAATGGTTTTTGGCTTCCTATTTCCCCTAGTGGTCATGTCTGTCTGCTACCTCATCATCATCAAAACATTACTCCAGGCCCGCAATTTTGAGAAGAATAAAGCCATCAAGGTCATCATCGCCGTGGTAATTGTCTTCGTTGTCTTCCAGCTGCCCTACAACAGCGTCATGCTGGCCAAGACCATCTCAGCCTACAACCACACCAGCTCGTGTGAGGAGAGCAAGAAGCTTGACGTGGCAGATGATGTGACCTACACTCTGGCCTGCTTCCGATGCTGCCTCAATCCTTTCCTCTACGCCTTCATCGGCGTCAAATTCCGCAATGACCTCTTCAAGCTCCTGAAGGAGCTGGGCTGCCTGAGCCAGGAGCGCCTCTGGCAGCTGTCTACTTGCCGTGAAAGCAAGAGGTTTTCCTTTGCCATGGAGACAGAGACAACCACCACCTTCTCACCGTGAGCCGAGCTCCAGGCAGGCTTTGGCCAGGCCGAAGGCTGGAGTAGTTTTGTACGCTGGTAGAGTGAGACCTGCCACTACTATAGGAAAGGCAGCTGTAAGAGATAAAACCAGGAGCCTCCCCATATTGCAGGCAATCACCAGTGGTCAAAGCTCCCATGGATGGAGAGACTTCAGCAAAGCTGTGACTGATAGCAAAGCAAAGAAGAGGGAGACTGATGAGTGTAGAATTTATGATGCCGTTTCACCTTTATTTTAATCTGTCCTAGTCAAAAATGGGAAATGCTCAAACTAGAACATTTTCCCTAAACTCAACAAATACCAAGAGAAACAGACACTCACACAACAGAATTGCTTGGTTTAGAGCTGAACTTTCAAGAGCCTTGTCCCTGCTTTGAATGTTGCTTTTGACAAGACCACCTATTGCTTCTCTGTAGTCACTAAAACAATCCCCGATGCACTGACTGTCAAAGAAAGTACAAATTCCACTTCATTTCTGTCTGCAACCGATTTTTCACCTCTAAAGAAGTTATTTCATCCCAATGTTGACTTGAATTTATTATTTCTGGAGTGGAGTAGCATTTCCAAAGTCTCCTTCAGCTTCTGACAGGGCCTCTGCCTGCGCAGGGGCAGCTACCACAGTTTAGATTGAAACTTATTGCACCAAGACAAATTAGTTACCAAGTCCAAATAACCAATGTCTTCTGAATCGTTGAGTACCAAACTTAAACTAAGAAACAGATATTTCTGCACCAATCCAGCCAGGTGCTCAAAATACACTCTTTACCCTCCAGCCATCCGGGCTGTCCCGATGCTCATCCTTACTCCCGACACGCTGTTTACACTCACTTGGCATAAAGCATGTGTTTTAATGGACTTGTGCCAGGATCCTCAGATTTTTAAAGATTCAAGCCCAGGGCAAATGCACATTCATTTCTTAAGGCAAAAATGCTCTAATTTTCACACACATGTAGGGGCCTCCTGTGCTGTTGCTTGCTGATCTCAAGAGATAAAGAACGTGGGTTTTCCCTCTTCCTTCCCAATCCACGTCTTTCCCAAAGGACTTTAGCAGCTGTCTTTTAAATCAGATTTAAAATTTCATTTATAAGCCATGTAAAAGGTGTTCTGCATTCTTACTGTCAGTGCTAAGGAAGATGCCACTCGCTGTGGTTTGATTTGAACACAAAGGACAGTCCCGTGGGGAAGATTACTTGAAAGGAGCTGGCAGCTGAACAACAGATCATTGTCATGTAAAATAAGACCTTGAAAAGAAACCCAGTTGGTGCTTTTGCCACAGGATGGAAGATTCATCCCGATGGATAAACATCCTGGGAACTGCTGTCATGCAGAGAACCATAGAATCATTTGGTTGGAAAAGACCTCTGACATCATCGAGTCCAACTGTACCTGTCTCCTCACTAAACCTTGTCCCCAAGAAGCTCATGTACCCACCTTTCCTGTCTGAAAGTCACCTGGGGAGGAGGTGCTGCAATGGTTTGTGCATCTGTTACTGCCTTGGCTGCTCCAATCCCCACAGCACACAGCTCTCCCCAGAGCCGGGCGTCAGCGGTGAAAGGCCTTGGCCAGGAACCCCTCTTGGTGTGGTTGACTCAGAGGTGCACGGCCTCACCTTCCAGTGCAGCAGAACAGCTTGGTGGAACCCATAAGGCACAAAGAGCAAAACACACTGACCAAAATGACCTTTATACTTTTCTCAGTACCACACACGGATCCATTAGGAGCAACACAGGGGACTCTCTGGATCATAGGTTGAAGAACATTGCTTTAGAGACTTCAGAATTCAAATCAGCCTTCCAAGGAAAGAGTTCAGGCAGCTGGGTTTGAGGTGATGCTGTCAGGTACACAGCTGCCTGCCATCATAATTAAAAAAATTCTTGTTCATAAACCATTTGGCTCCGGGGTATGGGATTTTGCCAAGAGTTGGGATTCAGGAGGAAAGCACATTCTGCTCCGCATTACCTGTCTCTGCTGAAAATCCTATCCAACCAATCAATGTGTTTGCTCTTTTAGTACCTATGTAACATGTACAGAAGTGCTGCTTCTCTGCCATGAGAACAGGGGGTTAATGACTGACACTGAACAGTCCTTGGTTTGTCCCTATGGTCCTTACACAGGCAAGGCAGTGTGCCAGAGAAAGGAATACCCATAATATAGGGACTTTTTACCTTTCTTCACCAGCAAGACTAAATCCCTAAGGTATATTCTTATTTGTAAAGCTGCTTTCCACAGAGAAGGTTAAATTTGTACGTGAATGTACCCTGAAAACACACTGCTTTAACTAAAACTTGTGCAAAATACATTTGTCTAACTTATTCTAGCACGGGAAATTGCTCCACCGGAACATGCATTGTGTTTGTCTCCTGTGTGATAAAAACCATTCCCCTTCCACAAACTGAGAAGTCTTCAGGTCTTTATTGATTAGATAAATAGGAAAAGCTGCTTCTGTACAAATGAGATAGAATCATGGAACGGTTTGGATTGGAAGAGACCTTAAAGCCCACCCTGTTCCAAGCACCCTGCCTTGGGACACCTTCCACTGTATCAGGATGCTCAAAGTCCCATCCAACCTGGCCTTGGACACCTCCAGATACTAAAAGCATTATCTGGGGCAGCTGCATGTGGTGCCTCCTCAGCAGCAAATTCAGATTGCTTTTTGGTTTTTAAATGTAATGGATAGAACCAATCTGCCCATTTTTTAGATGAATCATGTTAACGTTGGCTTAAGATCCTAACTTGAGATTCTCCACGAAGGCTGAAAACTGATTGTATTTTTGTAGAAAATAAATTATAACAATTTTTAGAAGGACCTTTGTTTTTCCATTGCATTTCCTCCATAGGATGTATCCTGGATCAATAGCGCACATCATATCCTTCTGGTCCAGTCAAGAGCTTTTTGTTGATCAACCCAGCTTCACCTCAATATTGTCCTGCAGGGAAAAAGAGGATGTAAAATAAACCAAGTAGAAAAAAATGTTGGTTTGCTTTATCTGTTGATGAGTAAGATAGTAACCAAGTCATCAACAGATTAAGTAGTGGTCTTTATTTTAGCTATTAAACCAATTGCCTTAACACTGCTCCACCACTGGATGTGCCTGATGGCTCCTTATCAACATTTACATGAAGAGCCTTTATGTTTTAACATTTCATTGTTCACTTGTCAGTAAATAAACAGAATATTACCAAGAAAATAGCTCATATAACGAGGCAGTGACACAGCTCTAGTGGGAAGAACACCTACAAGGTCAGAGAATCAACTTCACAACCCGAACAGGCTGGTTTGTGATGATGAATGTGCACAGAACATGCACTTCCTGACCTCCCCGGTTAATTTATGCCTCAAGGCACATGGGGATGATCAATATCCGTTACAAAAACGTGTCCTCGTTGCAACCACGGAATCAAAGGGGAAGGGACCTCAGAGAAAAGCAGAAGACATGAAGGTTGACATTTGAGTGCCAAAACTAAGGACCATTTCTGCTTTCACTAAACAACGCACGTCGCACGTCTCTCATGGTTTCTCCCTCGAGAGAAAGTATTAAGCTGGTTTCAGCATCCGGCCCAGAGGTTCAAGCTGTGATAAGGAGCATCTCAAGGCCACAGCACCACAATACAACTCTAGATAATAACAGTCTAAACCCAAAGCTCCTTAAATAAACATTAGGTCTTTCTTACCACAACTAGGTCAGAAGTCTCAACTGCCTCAGCTCCAGGGAGCTCCTTTGAGCGTGAGATGCAGCTCTACTGCAACAGGAGCTCTGAGCTACAGCACACAAAATAAGAAACAAGAACTTGGGCTTGGCAGAAAGCTGCTACACTTCTATCAGTTCCCTACACTTCACAGAGGTGACCGAGAATCAAGATTTTACACAGGAAAGCTCCTGAATTTAAAGATATTCCAACTTACAACCCTGATTTAAACCAAAAACTCAGCCCACTGAGCAACCATCCAAGGTCACACCTTACACAAACACCCAGCTATATCACACAGCTTCTTTTACAGGTAAAAAAGGGCACATTCAGGATGAATTTAACCCATTTTGGTACTTTTCATCAGCAAAACAGAAAAAGAAGTTTCCTTTTACAACTCACTGAGGACTGGGACCAATCTCAGTTTGAAAAGTAAATTAAATGTCAATTAATAAAGCCTGGCCCTTCTTACACAAAGGAGCCACTGGTCTGCAGCAAACTACACCAGAAGCAGGAGAGACATCTCCCATCTAGTTACAGTCATGTGGATTCCAGATAGTTCCTGCAATTCCTTCTCCAAGCCATTATAGGAAACCTCTTCACCACTCAGAAACCCTGGACTCCTCGTTACTCTGAATAAAGTATCACTGCTCATCATTTCTCCTTCCCTGTCAGTTCTTTACACACTTGTTCTTGTGTATATTTTTAAGTTACAGTTTAAAAGCCTCCAATGTCACATAGATCTGGGCTGGGTGGGAGGTAAACTGGAATTTGGGGGTGATGAACTGGAAGCAGGGGGTTGTAAACCAGAGTGAGGCATCTCTAAATGCAGTTGCTTCCATCCATCCTAGAGCAGACCTTGCTTTGTCCTCTCCCTTCTTGTGCTGCCCCAGGCACTGCTTCCCATCACTTGCTGGTGAAAGAACTGATGAAGAGGGCGGTGAAGGGGAAGCATCTCCAGGCAGGGCTGTGGTTTCTGATGGCCACCTGGGTATCTGAGGGAGGGAAGTCCTTGTCACCCTAAGAAAGAAAGAGCGGGAGTTAAGAGAGGCAAACCAACCCTAAAAATAATGCATGTGGGTGATGAGGAAGGGTGGTGGCACCCTGCAACCATCAGAATAGCTGAGAGTGGGTTTCCTCTCCCCACATCTTCTTTTACATGGAAAAGTAACTCAGACTCCTGTTCTGGGGGCGGATGTGTCAGATCTCAGGGGAGAACTTCTTGCACGGCCAACAATCTTGCCCTGCAGCTTCTCAGCAGAGCTGCCCCGCTGGGGCCTGTGATGGGGTTCTTCTCCACATCAGGACATTTCCTCCCTCCTATCTGAGCCACTGTAAGGTGGATCTGGGGAAAATTAGGTCTGAGAAAACTAAGCCAGCCGAGCTCTCAGCTGCCCCTTGCTCATACAGCTACAAGCAGCTCCATGACCAGTGAGTAGACTGAAGGGCCCGACCAGACTGAAAGCACAGACTTATGATGGATTAGAAGAAGGCAACACCAGCTCAGAGCACACTGTTGGCACAAAGAATGGAACAAGAACCTGCCCCTGGGGGCTGGAAAAGAGAACAGCTGTGTAATATCATGAATATCTCCCCAGCTTTGGATGTGTCTGACCATGAAAACAGAAGAGACACAAAGGGATGGGATCTTAACAGTTTTGCTGAGTTCTTAGACTTCCCAAAATGGGCACTTCATTCCTTGTGATGATCTGTATTACAAGCCAAATTCACAGTACAAATGGATAAGGATGAGAAAGATTGAAGATGAAAAAAGGTGGCTGACTAGAGAGAAAAATGAGATTAGGTAGCAATAGTTACTCTCTATCAGGCCTTTTCCTGCTTGAATGCCCCTTTTTATATGAACCTCTGGCCTGACACAGAGAGATTCCACCCATGGAACATGGACAAGCTTAATATTTGCATATTTCCAGTCATGGTACTGGACAGGGAAAGGAAGCTCAGTCTGATCCGATGGTTATATCTTAGGACAAGGCTTGGAAAATTGGGGTTGTATCCCTTGCTCTGCTTCTCAGTGACCTGGGTCAGCCCTGCACTTCTTCCCCAAGCATTAAAATGGACATAATATATCACTTTGCAAAAGCAGAAACAGGGGAACCCAGCTCTGTTACCCGAACCACATGCAGGAGCCTTCCTGCCCTCTCAGTGAAACGAAAAAGAAGTCCTCACGTGCTCAGCTTTAGTTTTCAAGTGTGTGCAGCTCGGGGCAGGGGCAAATCTGCCTTCAAACTGCACTGAAAGTTGGTTTTCACTTTCATCTTTCAATAAGACACCAGTTGTTCACCAAGCTGAGATTATTACCCAAGAAGGCAGTCGAATCTCCTTGATATTAAACAAACATCTGTCGCTGCCACAGCTCCTGACAAAAATCTTATTCAGGTCTTAACAAGTACGGAGACTTTCGGTTCACCTTTACCACAAGCACGGCAGATGCAGAGCTGATCTAGGCATGATCTCATATATTTGTCATTGCTGAACCCATGTAAATCTTCAGCTTGCAGGAACTGAAACTCTAACTTCCCTTCCTGGTGCTTTGTTTTCTTTTTAATTCAATTGTCTAAAATAAGATAACAAGCAGATATTGACTTTTCTTTCTTTGCTGACGAGCACTGTTGCACAAAACCCCAACAATTCAGTGATTATGTGCTTTATTGGGAAATTTCTGTGACTGAAGAACAATTCTAATGCCTAAAATCATCCTGCAGGACAGGAAGAGACAAAATAATTTCCAATGCAACAAAGACTCATAGAATCACAGAATGGTTTTGGGTTGGAAGGGACCTCAAAGCCCATCCAATTCCACCCCCTGCCATGGGCAGGGACACCTCCCAATGGATCAGGGGGCTCAAAGCCCCATCCAACCTGGCCTTGAACACCTCCAGGGATGGGGCAGCCACCACTGCTCTGGGCAACCTGTGCCAGGGCCTCCCCACCCTCACAGGAAAACATTTCTTCCCAAGATCTCATCTCAATCTTCCCTCTTTCACCTTAAAACCATTCCCCCTTGTCCTATCCCTGCAATCTCTGATAATGAACCCCTCCCCAGGTCCCTCAGTCACTCCTCATAACTCTTGTTCTCCAGTCCCTTCCCCTTCTCCAGACATGCTCCAGCCCATCAATATCTTTCTTGTCATGAGGGGCCCAAAACTGAACCCAGGACTCAAGGTGTTGCCTCACCAGTGCTGAGCACAGGGGGACAATCCCTTCCCTGCTGGTCACCCCATGGCTGATCCAAGCCAGGATGCTCTTGGCCTTCTTGGCCACCCGAGCACGCTGCTGTCTAATAAGTGTCAGAGCAGCCCTGCAGGTCTCTCTCACATCCCACTGCTTTGTCTCTTATTATCAGGGCATCACCCATCTACTTCCTAATGAGGAAGGAGGAGTGAACGTGCACGTGTGCTCACGTTTGCATAGGTCTCCCAGCACAACTGGTTTCAGACTCCGGGGTCATCGCAGTAAAATTCAACAGCACCGGAGCCAAACACCGGTGCCAGAGCAGCACAAATAAGAGCTCATGGTTTCAGGGGAGAGTTTTCTGATGCCCTTGGAGATAACACATTTCTTCTTCTAACTTTTAGCCTCACCAAGCAGTGAGAAAGAATTTCTACAGCTGTGCCAGGACGGGGAGGGGGTGAAGGAAAAACAAGTCTCTTTCTGGATGACTAACACAGCCAGCAGCGATTGCCACTCTGCAGCTCAGCCCTGCTCTTCAACAGGGAGTTGTACAAGGCTCCTTTGAAGAGGTTAACACGTTTGCAGTGGGTTCTTGGCTGCCTTGCTGGGGGGGACAGGTACCTCTAGTGTTTTTTGCTCAGACTTCATAACCTGAGCACACGCAGAGCTGTGAGTGTCGCTGAACGGCGTGGGGCTGTACCCCACCACAGGTGGCTTCCACCAGGCTTTGGGTGGGATTGCAGCAGACCTGGCAAAATAACCAGATCCTTACAAGGCTCAGCAAAATGTCTTTATTGGCAGCAGCTTCTGGCAGGCCTCCCCACCCATCTACAAATCAGCAACACCTCACGTGCCAGCGCTGCCTGCACAACAAACAGCCGAGAGGCGTGGAGCCGGAGACAGGGAGACTGTTTTGAAGCGTGCTGCAGATAACAAACAGCAGAAAAGGTCCCCACAGCATCACAAGCAAGACCTGAAACGCTGCCAGACCCTGCCTCCTCAGCTGGGCACCCTGCCTGGGCCACTCCATGGGCTGCAGCCGTTGGGTGTGCACCCTCCACCTCAGCTCACCTTGCACCTGAGGAGGTGCAGCATTGTCCTGCAGCGCCACAGCTGTGCCACACAGCTCTCCTGCCGCTCCTGATTGCTGTCCCAGTGTCAGGGTCACTGCTGCTTCTGCACAGGAAGGAACGCAGGCGATGCACCAGTGGGACACCAGCTCTGCCAAAGAGCTGCTCTGCTACAGGGACTTGAAACTTCTGGTACCTGCCCACCCCAGAGAGCTGCTACGGTGGGGAGCACGCGGGGCATCACAGCCTGGTCTGCACCAGCCCACCCCGAGCAGACACTTCGCTGCTCCAGGGCCCACCGAACGACACCACGTGGTAGCCTCTCCCTGGGAAGGTTCAGTCTTTCTCCCTTGGGACCATGGTGTAGGCAACCAGCTCGGAGCAGGCAAGACCCAGCCGTGCCTCAGCCACGTTGCACGTGAGAAACACCAGCCCTTCCCTCCAAACGTGTGGTGGGAGAGGGGCAGGGGAGGCAGAAGCATAGGGGAGTCAGGATGCATCCAGGACACCTCCTGAACTGGCCATGCCTTAAGGATCCTTCCACTCTGGGAAGGAGGGTGGTACCTCCTTGCCAAGCAGTAACAGTGATCTTCAGCTTGGAAATGAAAAACAAAATCAGTCTTTCCTCACAAGGCATTTCCTCCTGCAGACAAGCACAGAGTTTGGCAGTCACAGCACACAGCCTGAAACACACTATGAAATGAAGCTTCAGTGATGAATAACTGAGATGAAAATACTTCCCTCTCCTTCTTGCAAGGGGAATCTCTCTGAAGACAAAAAGAATCCAGATTATATGCAAAGACAGGTACCAGAAAGCACTCTCACAATGCACCCAGGCCCTGAGTGAGAAGTCTGGAAAGACACGACAGCCCAGCTGGGCTCCAAGTGACCACAGGGCATCCAGAACAAGTCCACGGCCACAATTCCCTTCATTCCACAGAACCAGTGACCTGCAGAGAGCAGAGACAGAAAGCTGGGAATTCTTAAGAGAGCACGGACACGACCTCCTCCGAGTCCTCCCCTCCGAGCTGCTCTCCTCTCCCCTTCAGGAGAGGAAAAAGGAGGATCCCAGCCAAACCTCTGATCCCTGGTGATGTCTGGGATAAACCCACAAGCGAACGGGTCCAGCCACAGCCCTCTCGTTGAGAGATGCTGACACCAAGTGGGAAAGGCTGAGAAATGCTCCAACTGCGCCCACCCAGCCAGGACTCTGGGAATAACTCAGGAAAACTTACTCCTGCAGTAAAGGCGTGGGTTCAAACACTATCAGTTGAATCATATTAAAGTCTTCTGTGGGCAATCAGGCTAAAAAGTGGAGTCCCTTTACTTCTGCTTAATTTAAATACCCTAGAAGTGATTTTAAAATGGCTTTAATTCACTTTATTTTCACTTTTGCCCAGGCCTTTTCTGTGCGAGTTCAACAATTCATTTTAAATGCTAAACTTCATAATGTTTCTCACATCTTCCCATCAAAATGACAAAACTTCATCCCCAAATTCCCTAGACAACTCTGAAAAATGGAAATGGCCTTTCCCAGTCCCCTCCTACCAGTGACAGCCCCATGGGAAACCACACTGGAGTTGAGCTGCAGGAGCAGCAGTGTGAGCAGAGGCAGCTCCTTCCCATGCTGTGATTTTTCAGGCAGCTGAAAAATGAAGGTTTTTTTAAAGTGAACTTTACAAACACATGTTTTTCTCCATGAAGCTTCATTCTGATTTTAACCTCTCCCCAATCTGACCCGTGGATAGCTCAATTCATAGAATCTTCTGGTTGGAAAAGACCTTTGAGATCATCGAGTCCAACCTCACCCATCCTCTGTCCCTCAAAAACTCATCTCCCTGTTTTCTAAACCCCTCCAGGGATGATGGCACAACCACCTCCCTGGGCAGTTCCAGGGCCTGAGAACCCTTTTGGTAAAGAAATTCTTCCCAATATCCAGTCTGACCCTCCCCTGGCACAACTCATGGCCATTTCCCCTTGTCCCATCACCTGTGAGAAGAGATCAACACTGGCTCTCCCACAGCCTCCTTTCAGGCAGTTGCAGACAGTGATGAGGTCTCCCTTCAGCCTCCTCTTCTCCAGGATAAACAACCCCAGGTTCCTCAGCCATTCCTGCTGTCCAGTACGGCACTGGGACCTGCACTTCACCAGCAGCCCTGTGCAAACTGGTTGCTTGAACATAACCACAACTTCTACAAAACCCCACCACGAGCCAAATCCCTGGACCCCACGCTCCTCCTCAGTCACTGTGCAATAGTGGGCAGCCTTGGCTTCCAGGCTCTTGGAGATGAACCAAGAGGAAGTGCTGTCCTTTCAGCCAAGGATGACTCAAAGACTGAGTCACTGTTATGCAGGTGAGAATGGAGTTAGCAGAGGTGTTAAGTTTGCACTGTAGGAAAGCCACAGCTGGCAGAAATCAGAGCACAAGTTTCCACAGCAGCCACGGCCTGTGCTGAGTGCTCAAGAGTTTGTTTCCACCAAACTGCTGCCATTATGCCACAGAGCAAAATCCTGTATCTGTCAGCAAAAATACACGTGCAAACATACAGAATTAGAGTGGAGAAACACGCTTATTTCAGACACTTATTTACAGGATGGAGGACCAAACCCTTAAGATGCTCCTCCTGTGAAGTCTACAATTCTCTGTTCCTCCAACTTGCATGAGATGTAATTTAACTTTGTATGGGTTTTTTTTGTTTAACACAGGCTAAGATCAGGGCAATTGCTGCGTTCAACACCTGCCTCAAAACTCCTCCAGCCAACACATTTCCAGAGCTCACTCCCAGAGAAGGCCCTGCAAGGGGCCTAAAGAAAAGCTGGGGAGGGGCTCTTCATCAGGGAGTGCAGGTGTAGGATGAGGGGGAAGGGTTTTGAGCTGGAAGAGGGAAGATTGAGATGAGATCTTAGGAAGAAATATTTTCCTGTGAGGGTGGGGAGGCCCTGGCCCAGGTTGCCCAGAGCAGTGGTGGCTGCCCCATCCCTGGAGGTGTTCAAGGCCAGGTTGGATGGGGCTCTGAGCCCCCTGATCCAGTGGGAGGTGTCCCTGCCCCTGGCAGCGTGGTGGAACTGGATGGGCTTTGAGGTCCCTTCTAACCCAAACCATTCCATGAACCTATGGTGCTGTGAGGTGCCATCCTGCTCTCCCACCAGATGAACAATCAGGAGGGAGCATCACCAGGTTCTGAACTGTAACCGGCAGCAGAAGTCACTCCCTTCATTTCACCTTCAAACCCATTTATTGCAAACTGAAACCTCCTTGGCTCCCTGTGGGTTGGCTCTGCTGATGTCTCTTCCCCCTGTTTGCATAGAGAAAGAAGCCCTTTTTTTGTGGCTTTCTGCAGAAGTTACATGAACAAAAACAATAAAGATTGCTCCACCTAAGCTGATGGCTTTCACCTGAAAGGGATGGAGCCCACACACCACCCACCCAAACCTTAAAGAAATAAACACACAGTGACATTAAATCTGTTATCAAGGAAAGTTTCCCCACACCCCCTTACAAAAACACTTCAATATTTTGTTCTCCAAGATGCTTCTCCCCCGCAAACCAGAATGAGTGCGACAGATAAGGACTTAGACATCCCTTTCTGGCCTTAAAGATGTTTTGCTAGATGTGTTCCAAGACCATTAAAAACTAGGATATGTGCAAGAGGCAAGGAATTCCTCCTATTGACGCCCAATAAGTTATCAAAGAATGGTTTGGATTGGAAGGGACCTCAAAGCCCATCCAGTTCCACCCCTTGCCATGGGCAGGGACACCTCCCACTGGATCAGGGGGCTCAAAGCCCCATCCAACCTGGCATTGAGCACCTCCAGGGATGGGTCTTCCACCAGTTTTCCTGCAAAGTAAACAGTTAAAAGCACTGGTTCCTTGTTTGATGTGCTCTGGACAGCAGAGCAAAGCAGAGTTGTACCAGGGCTTCTGTCAACCCCCCCTGGACCTGGCACCAACTTCCCACCCACTTTGGTGCTTTCTGACCCCATGCTCTACCTCCATCCCTGGGGCTCGCTTGCCCGAGCAGAGGACTTGGTGTGGCTTCGTGACCCAATTCCTCCCCTTTTCAATGACTCCTGATCACTTCTTCCTCACAGGCTCTGAAGAAACTGCAGCCTAAATGCCTCAGTACAAAGAGAACTTGTAGCTCTGGTTCCCTTCCCAGCTTTCCTACACATTCCCTGATCTATCCCAGACCATACAGCGAGAAACAGCCAGTCCCAATTCCCAAGTTATAAAACCGGGCCATTAACACTTAATTTCTCTCACCCGTTGTCAGCTTGGATTGCAAATTCCATAGGAAAGACCTCATCTTTGCCACTGGAGGGCAACAGGAGACCACTGGATTTCTCACACCCCTGAACCTGCGGGGGACCTAAAATGAGCACAAAGAGCCCATGAAATCCACGAGCTGGAGTGGAACCGGGAAGCTGAGCCCAGCAGCAGGATGAGGGAGCTGTAACGTGCCAGAGAGAGATCAAGCCCTAATTAGCCTGTTATGTGCTTTCTTCCCTGTATTATTCCCCAAAAAAGTTTCTAAATCTCCCTGTGAGCTGCGTGTTGTGTTATTCTGGGTTAAGTGGAGCAGCATGGTGCCCTTCATTATTTTTTTAAAGGGTCTAAAAGCTCAGTTTGATGCTTGAATATCCTCCCAAGTGGAAGTTGTTACAACCTCCCCTCTCGCTGCTGCTGTAGGGAGTCAGATAATGCCCAAGAAATCCAGAAACAACACATTCTTGGCAGCAGTCGGTGTCTCCTGTTTTAAATACAGACTTGCACCACGTAAATTCTGGTCCCCTGTGTCCTGTCAGTGGCCACTGAGCCATGATTTCCATTTCTGCGAACTGTGAACACTATGGTGGGAAAGCCCAGCTCGGAAATCAGGTGAGAGAGCTGCTCTTCACATTTCTCTGGTAACATCTGAGGATCTCGGGGCCTTTTGAGAGCCAAGCTCTGAGTGTGTTTTACAGAGGGAGAGAAATAAGTCCAAGGATCTGTTGGAGTGAGTCCAGAGGAGGCCACAGAGATGATCCAAGGGCTGGAGCACCTCTGCTGTGAGGACAGGCTGAGAGAGTTGGGGTTGTTCAGCCTGGAGAAGAGAAGGCTCCAGGGAGACCTTAGGGCAGCCTCCCAGGACTAAAAGGGGCTCCAGAAAAGCTGAGGAGGGGCTCTTGATCAGGGAGTGCAGGGATGGGATGAGAAGGAAGGGTTTTCAGCTGGAAGAGGGGAGAGTGAGATGAGATCTTAGGGAGAAATGTTTTCCTGTGAGGGTGGGGAGGCCCTGGCCCAGGTTGCCCAGAGCAGTGGTGACTGTCCCATCCCTGGAGGTGTTCAAGGCCAGGTTGGATGGGGCTTTGAGCCCCCTGATCCAGTGGAAGGTGTCCCTGCCCATGGCAGGGGGTGGAAATGGATGGGCTTTAAGGTCCTATCCAACACAAACCATTCCATGACTATGATGTTTGGAAGTGTGAGTGGAGCCCGGAGCTGGGCATGCATTTCCACTGAGCTCATTCTCCTGCTGGTTTTCCTGGCACAGAAGAGCACAGAGCCGTGGCACTTGAGTTAACAGGGAAGGAAGTAATAATGGAGCACTTCTGGTATTAAAATGAATCAATAAATAGACCGTGACCCACATGCAGTGCACTAGAAGGACTCTGTAGTTCGGAGCCGTGCGTCTCTTGGCTCTCGGAGCTGATCCTTTCCTGGTGGTGCAGCTGGTGAGCTGTAAGAGCAGGGCTTATCCACAGCTACGGGCAGGAGGCAGAGGGAGAACACGGGCAAGTGAGCAAGTGCTAATTCACAGACATGCAGGGATCCAAAACCAGAGGCAAACCATCTCGTTCTTGTAAATGCTGAGCCTCTCTTTTTGGTTTGCTCTGTTTTCCCATGAGGCATTTTTAACAGCATCATAAGAAAAGTGCTGAAAAACCCTAATGGCAAAATACAAATTAAAGAGGCAGCACGTCATACCTGACACAGGGGTCAGGATCCATCTCCAGCAGGGAGTCTCAGCAGAGAGCTCCTTTGCAGAGGAAGATGCTGGTGTTACTTGGCAGAGCTTGGATGCTGGCAAGGCAGAACGTGTGATACCCCAAGACCTCCAAAGTGGTGACATTTACACCTGGATTTCCCATCCTGCCTCAGTGATCATACCTGGAGGTACAAATCCTCCTCCAGTATAATTTCTTGAAGCTGTGACCCCAGGGGATATCTGAGAGTGACAGCCTGAACATCCCTGGAAGTTCTAGCTATCTGTTTGCTGCTTTTTCTCTCCTCAGGACAGCTTGTCTGGCTCCCGGGAGGATCACCACAACTCCATTAGAGTCCATTAGCAGCTGCCTTTCCTTTAGCCTTGGAATGAATTCAGCACTGGTGGAAGGTGGTGTTGTGGCAGTCCTGGAGCCTGCTCCAGGCACAGCCATGGTGTGGAGAGGAGCACCCAGAGCAGCCCCACTGAGCATGAACCTGCCCTGTCCCAGCTCAGGAAGGAACTGCAGGGGCCTCTTCTTCCTTTTCCTGCAGACTCAGACAATAGCAGGGGGGAGGAATTGAAAAAGAGAGAATGAAGGGTTTCCCTACATCAAAAGTGTAGTGATAGGATGAGGAATAATGGTTTTCAGCTGAAAGAGGGGAGGCTGAGATGAGATCTTAGCGAGAAATATTTTCCTGTGAGGGTGGGGAGGCCCTGGCCCAGGTTTCCCAGAGAAGCTGTGGCTGCCCCATCCCTGGAGGTGTTCAAGGCCAGGTTGGATGGGGCTTTGAGCCCCCTGATCCAGTGGGAGGTGTCCCTGCACATGGCAGGGGGGTGGAACTGGATGGGCTTTGAGCTCCCTTCCAACCCAACCCATTCCATGATTCCCTGCAGCTATGCACAGACACTTCCACATTTCTATCTCACAATGGCCCAAATCCACTGAAATCTGTAGCAGCCTTTGAGGGGCTGAGGATCGAGCACTCTCTCAGCAGCTGTTCCCAGATCTCCCCTGGCAGAAGAGTTGGGATGTGCTCTCAGGATCCCTTTTCCACTTTTGGCAGGGCACGAAGTGCTGAAGGAGCGGCATCTTCCCCTCAGATCCCCTGTGACCAGGCACCAATCACTGCATCAGGACTTCACAAGGTGCTCTCTTCGCCTTCGTTTGCAGCCCAGGGAAGCAGCCGGAATGCCAGGGTGGGCTTCTGTGTGGCTCACGTTCCAGGGGACCCAGAGACAATGAAAGGATGGTTTGTCTGATTGGGAGCATTGCAAAGGGCTGACTCACAGCTGCTGACACTTGTCACGCTGAAAGCATTTTGATATTTATGGAAGGCTGTTCACATCCGTGGTGCAGGGTTTAATGGGGCCAAATGCTCTGCGTTCCTTCTCCATGCTCCAGTCCTGGCCTGCAGTGCCCTGGCCTGGAGAGGGACCTGCCCCACTCTGCCCACAGCCTCCCCGTGGGCCCCAGCCTGGGCCATCTCTTAGTGGAAAAGGCATCTCTTTGTCCTGGCCAAAGCCCTTGATACAAGTCCTGTCCATTCCTGCAATGCTCTCCTTTCAGGCTTTGCTTTCCCCTTGGCTCAGGGATGCAAATTCTCCAACTGGGAGAACAACTTGATAGCACAGAGAGCTCACAGCGAGGCATCAGCACCCTGAAACCCCCTCTGCAGGGCAGGAAAATGCCCATCAGACACCGCTTTATTAAGAACCTTTTGGTTTTCATAGACTCATGCAATGTTTTGGGCCGGAAGCGATCTTAAAATGCATATTGTGGGGTTTCTTATCCACCGAGAGAGGCAGTTGGGCACCTTCAGCACAGCCCTGTGCCCCTCACAGCCTCTGGCAACCCTCCAGCTCGGAATGATTCTCACCTTTCTCACCACCCTTGCCCACTTTATCCCAGTAAACCCACAATAATCAGCCTATTCTTCTCTAGCCCTGTGCTGCTGCACCCATCCGGACGCCCTCAATAGACTTTGGCTCTATCTTTCCCCTTCCTGTGCCGTCCCTGCTTTCACTCCTACTCACCCCTGCTATTAGCAATAAGAGCTGTAATTAACAGCCCTGGCTGTGCCCGGAATCCTCTCCCTACTCCCTGTTACAAGGGGGTTTACAGGTTTTTCCGTTGAACAAATATGGGTGCAATTCACCTGAATTGCCAGTCCCTATCAGTTCCTGGCTTGGGGCATTGCAGCATGAGCAAACAATGCTGATTATGGAGAGGAAAAGCAAGTGTGGAAAGCAATTGTTCTCGTTAACTTCACCTCGATAACAAAGACGCCAACTCCGAGACAAAAAGCCATTTCATGGCTCTGTGTCTTGGGGTTGCACAAGTCTCATTCCTGGAAAAGGGAAAATTGGTGGTGTTAGTTTAAAATGCAGCTCTGAAGGATAATCCACCAGTCAGGCAGAGAGGGAAAAGCTGGATTTCATTCTTCTTCCACCCACCATGAAACCTCAGGCAAATCTCTTCCCCTGGAGAAGAAAACTTTTCCGTGATTATTTAGTTGTCAGCAGCTCCAGCTCAGAGGTTGATGTCTCTGCTCCTGCAGCGCTGTCAGTGTGTGGAGAAATCCTTCTGCTGGGAGGTCACTGGAGCACACACAAGCGTGCAGACAGGTGTGATGCGTTCATCTCCACTCTGCTCCATTCACAGGCTCTGTGCTCAACGTGCTCGTGCCGTAGGCCCAGCTGCCACCCGGGCTCAGGGACCATCCCGCTGGATTTCCTTACAGCAGGCACAGTGTGAACAGCCCAGTTAACTGAAATCTTGTCTTTAACTACCTATGGCCCACTGAGCCCAACCAAACCGACAGCAGGATTTCACCCTGAGTGAGTCGGGGGATCCCTCACCGCTGGCCCTGCTCTGGTTTCCGATACGTAATGATAGGACGAGAGGGAAGGCTTTAAACTGGAAGGGGGAAGATTTAGATTAGACATTAGGAAGAAATTCTTCACAATGAGGGTGGGGAGACACCAGCACAGGTTGCCCAGAGCAGTGGTGGCTGCCCCATCCCTGGAGGTGTTCAAGGTCAGGTTGGATGGGGCTTTGAGCCCCCTGATCCAGTGGGAGGTGTCCCTGCCCATGGCAGGGGGGTGGAACTGGATGGGCTGTGAGGTCCCTTCCAGCCCAAACCATTCCGTGATTCAAGAAGACCATTATCCAGACCAGTGCCTGTCCTGCAAGCAGTAGGATGCATGGATGAACAGAGCTCTGTGGGTTCCTTCCCAAAGTGACTCATTTTCAAACCAAAAAGTTTCCTTCACACAGCCAGGGATTTTGCAGTGATGGAGAAACAAACCCCTTAGGGTCTTGCTCTGCAGAGGAGAAGCCTCTGTAATATTTGGCACATATAAACACAAACACCTCCAGGATTTCTCCTCCAAGGGAGACCCTGCCTGCTGAGAAGCTCTTCAGGCATCACCCAGCACTGGATCTCCTACTGGGCTACCCTGCACCAGCTGAGAGTTTGAACCAGCTTATTCTTTTAATGATGAAACTGCTTCTGGCTTTCTGGGGCAGGGTGAGTCCTGCTGCCAGGCAGCTCATCCTGGGAGCAACCAGGACAGTCTCCTCTGAAAATCCCTGTGATTTAGCACTCATAGTTACTGCAATGAGTCCAACTGTGTTTTTTTTCAGGCAGGATCTCCACAGCCCTCTGTCTCTGGTCACATACAGGGCCGTGGGAGTGCCTACTGAACCATTGCTAATGTGCTCCTTGGAGGTGTCCATCCCTGTCCTGGCTCCGGCTGGCTGGGAGCACAGCCTGAGGCAGCACATGGGGACTACTGGATGGAGAAACAGAGTCTCAGAGACTCTGCTGTAGCAGCAAGAGAGGAGAGAGTGATGCTGCTCCTCTGGAAATACAATGTTATGGTTCCACACCTGGACTGGAAGGTCTTCTGTTATAACCCATGGTCGCTTGCCTTTGCTCCAGGATGTTCTCATTGAGTTAATGTGAGGAGTCAGGCACAGGCACTGGGAAGATCCTCTGGTACTGAGAACCCCAGCTTGCAGATCCCCCTCAAACAACCCAGCTGAAGGTGCCCCAGGCCTCTGCTGGCAGCGATGGCCTCCGGGGTCAACGCAGGTCTGTGATGACCAGCTGCAAGGTGATGACGTTGCTTGCTGCAGGCTAAAATACGTCTCTGCTGGAGAGCCAGGTGGCTCCATGATTCATTCAGTATCTTACATCAATGTGGGATTGTTCATGGCTGTGGCCCAGGGTGGGTCCCAGAAGCATCTTCCTAAGGGAAGTTTTGGACCGTGACGTCTCGGCTTCTGACGGGTGGGAGCTCCCACGGATCACAACAGACACTGCCTGCCCCCGCCTCCTGCAGCAGCACCACAGTGGTATGGAGGCATTTATTCCCCATGTGAGGAATGGAAATGATCCATCGAGGGCTGCCTCAGGAGAAAGGCTTGCTCTTAAGGAGAATCCAGCCTCTAACCCTTTGCAATTCTGAGAGCAAAACACCGCAGGTGCACGATGCAGAGAGCTGTCCTGTGCCCTTCTGCTGGCTTTAATGCCCCCAACCTCTGAGAAAACACCCCAAGGAAATGAAAGACCTGCATCCTGGGTGGCAGTGGCTCTGATATGAGCTGAGCAACACCTGTACAGCACCCTCAGTGCCCTTTGGGGCAGGGAGCCTCTAGATGCCAGTCTTCTTTTGGGCTTGTCAGCTCATTGGCACATGATAAACTATCAATGTTACACAGCACTGGCCCAAAAAGGGGGTTTTCTCAGTGCTCCACCTCCACATCATGGTGATTCCTTGAGGGAGGCTGTAGGAACCAGCTGGTGCTGCCACCTCGGTGTTGCCCGCGCGGGGCGGCAGCAGGACCTCATCCTATTTCATTGACGTCAGTGGTTTTCCCCTTGCTGGCTGCCGAAGCCCTCGCGCCTCCCGGCGTGTGCAGACACATCCATGGAGCTCCGCTGCACCCCAACCCGTGCCTCTGGCGAGCTCTGGCCCGTGGAGATTGCTTTTCCACTCCCTCCTGCACAGACACATCTGTCAGCTCAGGACACCCCGGCCAGCCCTCACCAAGGGAGATGCTCCTTTCCCTCGCCCAGCTCGTGGCTGTCTCTGCCTCTCACCGATGCTCCCGGGCACGGCGTGGCTTCCGTGGAGGTTTGCACTTTCAGTTTATGAAAACTTTAACTGTAAGGTCTAGAAAACAAAAGGTCCTTTTTTTCATAAGAGGAGGCTGATTAACGTTCCCTCGGGGGAAACCAAAGGGCCTCGTCACTCTTCTGAGTAAACGGGTCTTGTTGTTCCAAGAAACAGGGTGACTCACCTGGTGGAGGCTTCGGAAGTGGTGAGATCTCCACGTGGCTGTTAAAATGAGCCCTGAAGTAATGGGGTTTAGTGGAGGTGTGAAGGGCTGCCTCCTGCCCCAGCATCACTCCCTCCCTCTATCGGGCAGCTCACACCGCCACCAGTGTCGCTGAATGCTTCAGGTTTGGTGTTGCCAAACAGTGCTCCAGGGGGTGGCTCGGCTTGGGCTGCCTCTGGTGCGTTTGGAGGTGGCAGCAGGACCCAGTTCCAGACCTCAGTGGGGACTCGTGGTCCTCTTCCCTGCCCCACACCACCTGGAGGTCCAGTCAAGCACACAGGAGGTCAGGCATCGCTCGGAGGTTTCCCTGAGAGCTGCCTGGATTGTTCTGTAACAGCGGTGCCATCCGTCCTAGCAAGGTCAGAGCCCCCTGTGGCTTTTCCAGGTGGGTATTTCAAAACTTATCACGTTTCCTTCAATTCTGAAGGCTCCAAAGGAGGGACAAATGCTGGAGGGGTGAGGAGGAGGAGGGAGGAATATAGTGGTGGCCTTTTTCTTGCCCAGATTCACTGCTCAGTTGACTTCCAGTGTCACTTCTCTTGCGTTGGGCATGGTGCCACTTCACTTCTCGTAGGTCAGACTCCTGCAAGGTTTTCTGGAGCCAGTGGTGAGGCAGAACACAGGGCAGAGCATTCCTGCAGAACAGTTGGGCAGAGCAGCTGCTCAGGCCAGCTCATGAATTTTATTTGTTCTTTTTTAGCTGTCAAATTAATACTTTGTCTTTTATGAGCACATCGTGGGTAGAGCCGTGCTCGGAGAAACCCGATCTGCACAGACAGGTCCATTTTAATGAAATCATAGAATCATGGAATGGTTTGGGTTGGAAGGGACCTCAAAGCCCATCCAGTTCCAATCCCCTGCCACGGGCAGGGACACCTCCCACTGGATCAGGGGGCTCCAAGCCCCATCCAACCTGGCCTTGAACACCTCCAGGGATGGGACAGCCACCACTTCTCTGGGCAACCTGGGCCAGTTCCTGCCTGTCCCTGCAGTAACAAATTTCTTCCCAATATCTGTTTGAGCTGAAGGAAGAAGAAACAGAGGAGCTACCAGCAGAGTTGGCCGCAGAGGATTCTGCCACTGATGCTGCCATGAGGAGTTCCCAGGGTAAAGAAGGACCCCGAGGACAGTCCCTTGTTCCAGCCCTACTGCACAGCTTGAACATTTCAGCCCAAGGCCTTCCCACCCCACCTTCTTCCCCAGCATCCAGCCCTGGGGCACTCCATGGCTCCCCTCCAGTTACGCAGGAACCCAACCCTCAGTCCCAAGCAGAGGTGACAAATACTGAGAGTTTTTAACCTTTTCTCCCCATTTGCACAGGTGCTTTCCAGGGGAGCACTCCCAAGTCTTATTCATAACCAATATTTGTTCCTCCTAAAATACTCTTTGATGTCAGGTCAGCTCATTGATATCTGCATGTTTATTTTGCTCAAATTCCAGAAACAAGTAAGCATGCATTTACAAAATCCACACAATCCTGGCTGCGTGGCTGTCTGCCTCTCTTGGTTCTGAAATAAATGCTCGTTCTTTATTTTTGCAGCTGGAAGCTTGATCTGTTCTGCAAACAGCTCCTGCACATCCTGCTGCTACTGGCACTGCTCTGTCTCACCTGTGAGCCTGCCCCAAGCCAGCAGCCACCAAAGATGGAAGGAAGGGTCCAGCCAGCCAGTCCCGTGGCCAATTCTGCTTTCCTTGCCCATCTCCAGCCACCAGCTGTGACCAGAGTGTGATCCCCTAGTCAGTCTCACACTCCTCCTGGACTCCCTCTGCTTTCCTGAGGAAAAAAAAAGCAGCATTTACTGGTGGCTGATCACCCATCCCATCCCATCCCATCCCATCCCATCCCATCCCATCCCATCCCATCCCATCCCATCCCATCCCATCCCATCCCACCTTGGAGGAGTTGTGTTGCCAAAGCCTACATCAGGAGGAGTTGCATTAACACCGTGCCTAATAAACCATGCCCTGAAGCACCACATCTACACATTTTTTAACCCCTCCAGGGATGGAGACTCCACCCCTGCCCAGGGCTTCACCACTCTTGCAGTAAAGAAATTTTTCCCAATATCCAATCTAAACCTCCCCTGGCACAACTTGAGGCCATTTCCTCTTGTCCTATCACTTGTTACTTGGTAGAAGAGCCCAGCACCCACCTCACCACAACCTCTTTTCCAGGAGCTGCAGAGAGCAATGAGGTCTCCCCTCAGCCTCCTTTTCTCCGAGTTAAACAGCCCCAGGTCCCTCAGTTGCTCCCAGAACCCCTGTTCTCCAGCCCATTCCCCAGCTCTGTTCCCTTCTCTGGAGACACTCCAACCCCTCAATGTCTTTCCTTTATTGAGGGGCCCAAAACTGAACCCAGGATTTGAGGTGCACCTTCACCAGTGCTGAGTATAGGAGGACAACCCCTTCCCTGCTCCTGCTGCCACACCATGATTGATCCAAGCCAGGATTCCAGAGTCTGGGGATATGTTGTTTGCTGGAGTACAGCAGGATGTTGTTTGCTAATGACATTTGGAGCCTTCAGGGTGGGAAAATCCAGGATGACGCAGAGGATTGTTCGTGGTGGGATTTTTCCCTTCAATGTGTGGTTCTCACAGGCATCGCTGCTTAAATACAAAGCATCCTCAGTAAATTCAGCATAACCCGGGTTGTAACCAGGAAAACACAGCAGATTTTACACCTGTGCCACACAGGGGGTGGTTTGGGATCCCTGTGGTGTTGACAAGCCCTCTGTCCACCTCATTCATGTTTTCCCATTGCCTTTCCATGCATGCAGAGAGCACGAGGAAGATGTAATTGCTTGGCCCAAGAGCCACTGAAGAGCTTGGCCTCGCTGCAAACCCAGCAAAGTCAAAGCCAAAGGAAAACGATGTTGGGGTTTGGTTTTTTTTTTTTCTGAGGGGTCTTGCAATATCTCTGTGCTCGTGTTTGCTTCAGCCTTCGGGGAGGGGTTCAAGAGTTCTGCAACAAACAAGCCTTTTTCTATAGCAACTGGCCCCTCCAGGACATCTCCGAGCGCCTTACACAACGCAGATGGAAAAAGCACTGAGACGTGAACGTCTGTGCTGTGGATTAAAAGCAGCACTAAAAGAGCAACACAGGATTTCAATTTGGCTTTGTAAGTGCCAATAGCAAGAACAATCCCCTACCCACTGAAAAAGAATTGCATCACTCTGGGACAGAGAGGCCTCTCCAAGCCTTGGGCGAACGGGATGGGGTGTTAAAACTCAGCAAACAGCTTTGTATTTTATTTATGTGTTGTTGAGCAAGTTGATGTTAAAAAAGCTGTTTGGGTGAGGGAAGCAACTTCTTTGTGGTCACCAGCCCAGCACCACAGTCAGGTTTGGTCTGATCATCACCATCTTCCAAAGGAGGTGTGAAGCCACTGCTGGCTGGAGCTGTGGCAGTGGGATGGGGTGGCCCAGCACAGGGTCACTCTTGGATCTGCATGTCCATGTGTCATTTTTCCAGAGATGCTCAGCCCTGAGCAGTGCATTTGATCCTGTTGGCATGGGATTGATCTTCCCAGGGTTGCAAACCCTGCAGAAGAACATCATCGAAGCCCAGGTGTGCTCTGAGCTGTAAACAACAGGACCAGAGCGTTGAGGCACCTTGTTCTACAGCCAAAACCCTTCCTCTCTTCTCTCTCTTTCCCTTCCTACACTGTTTCAGCTGCTGTGAATCCTTCTACAACTGCCCAAGCATCCCACAAGACAGAAGATGCTCAGCTCAAGGATGCAGATCGTGGTTTCCCAACATTGCTCCCCATCTGCTGGAGTCTCACAGTGGTGATGTGTGTGAGGTGACAGCACTACTGAATGTCCTCCTGGTTATAAAAGCTATCAGGGACCTCACTGATGATGAATTCACCAGCCAGGAAGAAGGAAAGCTGCTGGGAAATCACTCCCCACTGCAGTCTCGCAGACGTTACAGAAGGACAGGGGCTGTGCTGGCAGCATGAGACACAATTTACCCAGGAAAGGAAAAAAGCAACTGCTGATAATAAATAAAGTGTTGGAAAGATTGTAAATTGAGCTGTAGGAATTTAAAGGAAGGGAGTTCATGTGGTGAATTTCCTGATAAAATCAGGAAAAAAGCATCCCTTAGCGATGTGGCAACGTCGGGATAAGCCGAGAGCACTTATGGGCAGCAGAAAAGGCAGTTCCCTTCCAAAAGGGTATTTCAGAAATACGATTTGAAATGTTGCTGCATGGCTCTGTGACCACTGAAACTGGAAGAAACCCTTGAGCCAAAACGTAGAGTGATCCAAAGAGATGTTTGGGGATTGTTTATTCTCAGCCAATGCAAAATGCAGCAGCCAGGCCTGGGCACTGTGCAAACAAAAGTCAGAGACACAATGGCATTTAAATATGCTTTTTAATCTGCTCCCTGTGACAAACCAGGCAGGTTATTGTGCTGAGGGTGTGGGCACACCTGGGTCTTTTTTTAGATGAGGCCAGAGCAGCTTCAGAAATCCACAGCCACCCCTTCCATGTGATGGGAGATGATGTCTTTCCCTTTGTGCTGAATTAGACCAATCTCACTCGCTCACAGAGCACCTTTGGCATCAAGGCAGTGTTGAAGGGCCAGGCTGTGACCTCTTGAACTGCTCCTCCCAAAACCACATCTGTCAGTGCCCTCTGCTCCAGAAGCAACAGACTCCTAAGAGGAGCAAAGTGACAGCACTGTTCCGGTGCTCCAGCACAAGAGGAGAGAGCTGTAAAGCTTTTGTTCCCTCTCCCTTTATTTTCACAGCCTACAGGTGAGATTTGGAGAGCGAGGCTGCAGCACAGTCCCTGTCTGTTCTCCCTCCACAAGCTGTGAGGGGCTGAGTGCTGGGTTTGGGCTACTGCTGGCCCAGGTGGGATTACAGGGGCAGAGCCCTTGGCAGCCTTAGCACCAAACCCTCAGCTGCTCCAAGCAGAGTTAACCTTGCTCTACCACAGCTGAAAGTCATCCTCCCGAGCAGCTCAGCTGAGCAGCTCTCTGCCCTCAGCCCTTCTTTGCCAGTGTGCTCTGGAGGCAGCCTGGTCTCTCACCAGCTCAGCACCACTCCGGGTTGTATCCAGGTGCTTGGGTCTTCCCTCCTGCGTCACACCTGGCCTGAGCCAGGCTGCACCCTGCGCACGGAGGGGCGGCGAGCAAAGCTCAGCCCAGGTGGGAGGGACTGGGCTCCCATTAAATCCAAGGCTCCCAGAAGACCGAGTCCTTGCGCAGACTCACCCTCGTGCTGATTTATGAGCTCAAGGTGCTGTTGGAGGTGTTGCAGCAAGAGTGGTGCACAGAAGGGGGGAAGAGCAGCTGCAGCTCAGGTACCCAATCTGTACTGATTTCAAAGGCCACCTCTGCCTTTTCCATCTCACTTTCAAGTCCTTTCCTCCTTCAGTTCTCCATGCTGATGTTATTTGCAGTTTGTATCACTTCCTCCTTTCCATCACTTCTCTTTCTTATGCTGCTGCTTTGCATTTAGCTGGGGATTATTCTTGTGCCTTGGGAGAAATCTGCTTTAGAGATCTCAAATAAGCCAAGATAGGGTTGTTCCTGCCTGAACAATGTTGTTGGCTGGCAGAGACCGAGCCGTGATTGGGGAAGGCTGGAGGTTCTGTGAGAATATGTGATTAGGCTTATTGCTTGGGCTAAGGTTTGGGCCCTTCTCAGCAGTCTGTGGGGTTTGTTTTATTGGCAATTACCTTCCTTACTCACCCAGAGTTTGGAGCCTATTTAAGATTTCCAGGGATGTTTGTTGACTGTGTGTTTATCCAAGCGGTTTGAGAGGCTTCACGAATTCAGCCTGGAGGAATGAGTGATCGTGTGTCCATGTGTGTGCCCCTGGCTTTTCAGAGGGAGGCTGTGGCGTGGTGAAGTGTTGAGAGTTCAAGGCAATAAAAATGCCACGTGGTAGCAAAAAGTGTGACTCGCTGGAGGCAGTGGTTTGTGTAGGGCTTGGGAGGAAAACCAGCTACTCGTGTGTTAGTCAGGGCTATTGGTACCACTGTACTTTCTCCAGCCACTGGCAGCAAGGTGAAAGCTTCGTGCCTCAGGTCAGTACCAAGAGATGCTGTGAAACCAAAACCAAGGTCCTGAGGATCTGTCCTTGTGTAAGAGGAGAGCAGAGCAGCAAGAAGGTGGTGTGGAAGTTGTGCAGCCAAGGTTCCTTAGAGGAACACTGCAGATTCATCTTGTCCCACCTTGTGCTGTTTGTCCCTTGGACCCCAGAGAAGAGCATGGAGCGTGGTTTGCTGCTTCACCAGGCTTCAAGCCCTGGGATGCAGTGCTGTGCACTCAAGGGAACACACATGGGGGAGTGCAGATGTACAGCATCCTTCTGAAGTGCTTAAAGGTCTGCAGAGCCCTTTATGCAGCAGCTCCCATCCCGTCCCTTCCCTTGGCACCTCCAAAATGCAGAGAAACAGCCTCTGTTATGCTGCAGCCTCCATCATAAAAACACTGCCCAACACAGTCCCAGGAGGGGATGGAGGTGAGATGTGACTGTGGTCTCAGGAGGGAAAAATCCAGGCTGGTGCTCCAAGGAGCTTGTTAATGTGTCTCAAAAGTCCCCCATTCCTGTAACTCATCTCAAACATTCCTAGGACTAGCTGATTTAGTCCATTTTTTTGTCAAACACCCTCTACTAAAGGCACTCTCCTTGCTGCTGCCTCCCTGAGCTTCTCGTGTCCAGTGCTCACCCTACAAGGAGCTGGAGGGAAAACTCTCCTGGCTGTGCTGGGACCTCTCCTGGGAACAGGGTACCAGGCTCTGCTGTTCATCTCATACCCAGAGAAGGTCTTGCCAAAAGGAAAAGAGCCATCCTGGGAGAGGGACAGGGAGCATGGCAGTGGGAGGGGGAGTTATTTCAACATTATTAATAACCCTGCTCATCCAAAGCCCCAGAGACCCTTTTAGAAGTCTGCAATGTTGCTGGGCAAGCACTGGGGCTGTTGGCAGGGGGGTTTCTGGGGGAGGATGGCTTCTGCTGCCAGATGCCAATGGGTTGCATTGGAGTGCTTTTTGCTGCCCCAGCAAAAAATCCTCCTTTAGCAATGGCCACACAGACACTGCCCCATCGCGGGCTCCTGGGGCTGATCAAATACCAGGAGTTAGCAATGCTGTCTGGGGTTTCATAAAGACTTCTTTTTTTGCTGCTGAACCTTCCTAATTATTTTTGTTTGAGCAAGGAGGGAGGTGAATTTGGCTGGCAGTCACCCCTTCTCCCCCTGGACACGGGGAGGGCTGCCCTCACCAGCTGCCTCCTTGCTCCGGGTGCCAGGCTCCCCCGTATCTGGAGGTAGATTAATATTTGCTATGTGACTGCTGCACTCTCTGCTCTGCAGGCAAAACACAGCATAACCACGGCAACTTTCTTCCCCACCCTCATCAGCACACCCTGCTAATCTAAGCAAGTCACCTCGCAGTCCTTGCAATGATTAAGCTGGGTGTAATGAGCTCTGTAAATCCTGGGTGTCCCAGCAGTTCCTTCTGCTCTTCCTGGTGAGGGGATGCCTAACAGACTTGTCATCAGGAGGCTCCCAGGGCTCACATTGCAGGGAAAAACAATCCCAGACTTGGCAGCTGGCTTTGCTGTTTTGGGGTCTCAGTGCAGACAGAGAACTGTGCCCCGGCTCGAATGTCTTCACTCCAAATAACTACACTGGGACAACCAGTTGCCAGGTAAAGCTGAAAGTGTCGTTACCTCACCTGATCTGATGGTGCCTGGGGTGACCCAGCATGGCCACAGGCAGTGGTGGAGCTGGGGGTTTACACCAGGCTCGTTGAGCTCCCACAGACCAAGCCAGGATAGGGCCTTGCACAGGGGGACTTTGCTCCGTGCAGGATCCATGGGGTTCTCATCCACGTGGCCGTCGCAGCCTGGCTGGGCTGTGCCATGCCTGGCGGCTTTGGGAAGGGCGTGCAGGTGGTTATCTACCAGCCAGGGTGTGCCTGGTGCAGCCCTGGCCCAAGGGCACCCAGCTCCTCCCACTGCCTCCGGGGAGGCACTGCCTGCTCCCCTCCAAACCCAGCACCCTCCCTCCTGCCTCACTCTCCATGGCCTTGCATGGGTGCCCCAGACCCGATTACCCCCAGCCCAGCTCCTTTTTTCATGGCAGGGGGCTTTGTGGTTCCTACCAAGCTGGGCTGGAGGGGAGGGGAGACTGGGGTCTGCAACTGCAACTCCTGCCTCACCGAGCTGTTCACTTGGTGCAACAGGCAGAGCCTTTGTGTCCCTCTGCATCCAAGATTTGTGACTTGTAGCCTTAATCTTAGGGGGAATTCTGCTCCACAGTCTGTATCCAGAAGCAGAAACTCTCTATTTCCAGTCTAGCTGTGCTTATTTCCATTTCCTCCTGTGCTTGCCTTGTGTTAGCTTAGAGAGCAGTGCTCCTTCCAGCAGTGTTCCTATGCAGCCAGTAAACCCTCCCAGCCGGCCAAGCCCTGGAAGGCTCCTCTGCAGCTCCAGGGTTACCTCTGCCAGGGCTGTGATGCTCTGCTGCTGCTGGAGCAAAGGGCATCACACCTCAAGGCACGGCTGTGCCATCGGCTCCACTGTGCCATATGGGGTCCCTGCCTGTGCTGGTGCTCCTTGCCCTGCAGTCAAGCCCCTCTTCCCTGCCCAGGGGGCACAGCTGGACACTGGGAGCCTTTGCCAGGGCTGTATGGGAGGGCATTGCTCTTGGAAAGCCCTGGTGTCTGTGGGCAGCGTTTGTCTTTCTCATGGCTGCAGACACTGGTGGCCAACAGCTACCTTGAGATGAACCTTCTTCACCCAGCTCTTCTTCTTTGTTTTTCCAAGCAGAAGAGCCTGGAGCTGAGGCTCAAAATTCCTGCAAGGAGCCTGGGAGAGCTGTCACTTTAACCCAGAGAAAGGAAGGGAGGAGAAATGAGGTTTGGAGGCTAATTCTGGCAGCATCAGGCAGGAGAAAGATCAAAAACTCAGGGCAGGAATACAAAAGAGGAGGGAAGCTGTTGTGTGCATGCTCCTGGAACCCCCCTGACAGTCCTGGTTCATGCATACTGCACGTTATTTCTGTACCTACTTAAATTAAAACCAGCCTTGTCTTGCAGATGCTGACTGGAGCCAGGCAGTTCTTCTCCCCAGGGGAGAATCCAATTTTTACTCCATCTAGCTTGTGTTTCTGACCTGGAATGACTCTTCTTTTTATATTTAACAAATGCTCCCTCCAAGCCTTGTACCGTGCTGCTCTGCTCACGGCGCTGCCTGCGGCGTTACGGCACGTACGCGCTCCAAGGCAGGAAAAGAGAAGTGGGCAGGATGCTTACCTGTGATCCCACTGACCACAGGGCAGAGCACAGGTGACACGAGCTCTGAGGGCACAGCCAGCCTGGCTGGCTGGTGGGAAAGGGGAACTTGAGTCCCAGCCCACTTCTGCATCCTCTGCACCTTGGGGTTTGGGTGCAGAAATGCTGAGGAAGAGCAGTGCACGGGTTCCGGTGGTGGCACAGCTGGATGGGGAGGCACCATGGTCTTGCAGGATGGATCCCACCATGTGGAGCCAGTTTGTCCAGCCTACCTGAGCATGGGGAACACCTACGTAGAGGTCCAGCTCTTCCCACCCATTTTCTGGTAGATCCCATCACAACTGACCCTCCATAGGGATAACCTGCTCTAGACTCTGTCTCTCTCCCACTGGGGCTGGAACAGACCTGCCTGGCAGAGCACAGCCCCAAATGCTGTATAAATGGATATAAGGAAGAAATTTTTTACAATGAAGGTGGTGAAATACTGACACAAGTTCCCAGGGAGGCAGCGGAGGCCCCATCCCTGGAAACATTCAAGGTCAGGTTGGATGGGGCTTTGAGCAACCTGATCTGGTTAAAGATGTCCCTGTTTCTGTAAGGGGGCTGGACAGGATGGGCTGTAAAAGTCCCTTCCAACCCAAAGCATTCTGTGATTCTGTGATTCTGTGATTCTGTGATTCTGTGATTCTGTGATTCTGTGATTCTGTGATTCTGTGATTCTGTGATTCTGTGATTCTGTGATTCTGTGATTCTGTGATTCTGTGATTCTGTGATTCTGTGATTCTGTGCCTGGAGGTGCAGCAGGAGCTCTGTGTCTTTCCCCTCTGCAGTACCATTGGGTTCAGTGCAGCTCAGAATTGTCCTGTGTAACTAAAGGCACAACCTCTGTCTCCAGAGGTGCTTCCCTTTCTGCAGCACAGGCCTTGGTGCAGGACACATCCTTATTCCTGAGCCTTTTTCTGGCCGGCCTGCCAGTCCTGTAAATAAAATCTCCCAGAGGCTCAGGAGACACAGCAGGGTGCAGGCTGGGAGGAAGAAAAATGGGTTTGAAGTATTTATTCCCTTCTGCAGTCCTTCAAAACCTCTCCTAGCTCTTTTGAGAGCGTAAGCTGGCGTGACTCACGATCCACAGCCGCGCCGCACGCTGTGAGCAGCAGCAATGTTTTGCTTCTAATTCAGTGACCTTCACGAGCCTGCGCTATTCTGGGTGTCTCTCCAGCAAGAGGAGAGGCTTCCTCAGGTTTATTTAATTCATCAAGGCCAAAGCCTGCCTGTTCTGAGCCACCTCAGCACCAGCTCTCAATACCCAGCATGGCAATTAGTCACCACTTACCAGACATGACGCGCAGCGCCAGCCCAGCGCTCCTGCCCTCGCTCACGGCGCGTTGTGGACCGGCTGCCCCAAGGCAACGTGTCTCGTCCTTAATCCTCTGACTCCATGGTTAATCAGCCCGAGATAGGAGAGTGAATAAACCAGTCACTCAGGAGCGATGCAGGAAAGGACTCTTTAATCAGTGTAGCCCACTCTTGGTGTGGATCTCGCACCGGATCCGCACAGGGCATGGAGGAGGGAGCCTGGAGCTGTAGGATTGACCCGTGTCAGCAAACCTTTGGCTCCAACTCTCAGACATCCCATGGTTGTCATCAGTGCTGCCCTCCCAACAGACTGCAGAGAACGGGGGTGTTCCCACGCAGGGGGAATGTGCTTGGTTTGGATGTCCCCAGGCATCAAGATGTTGGGATTTGGCTGCCACGGTGGGTACAGAGGGGACAGCCTTGTTTCCCTCCTCCTGAGACAAATGAGTGGGGTTCCCTCAATGCCTTTGGTGGCAGAGTTCTGCTGAACTCCTGCCATGCTGACAAGCAGGAGGGAGAGCAGCAGCTGGAGAGACCCCACTTGTTCTGGAAGCACTTGGATGACTTCCCCATCTCCCAACAGCATCCTGGGACCTTTTGCCTGGAACACCCAAGGGAAGGCTGCCTTCTGCTGAGGGTTTTTTTTTTTAATGGCAACTTAAAAACACTTTCTATCCAAAAAGTATATCTGTTGGAGGAGTCCAGAGGAGAACATGAAGATGATCCAAGGGCTGGAGCACCTCCCATATGAGGAGAGGCTGAGAGAGTTGGGGTTGTTCAGCCTGGAGAAGAGAAGGCTCCGGGGAGATCCTAGAGCAGCCTCCCAGTACTGAAAGGGCCTCCAGGAAAGCTGGGGAGGGGTTCTTGATGAGGGATTGCAGGAATAGGATGAGGGGAAAGGTTTTGAGCTGAAAGAGGGGAGATTGAGATGAGATCTTGGGAAGAAATGTTTTGCTGTGAGGGTGGGGAGGCCCTGGCCCAGGTTGCCCAGAGCAGTGGTGGTTGCTCCATCCCTGGAGGTGCTTAAGGCCAGGTTGGATGGGGCTTTGAGCTCCCCCTGATCCAGTGGGAGGTGTCCCTGCCCTTGGCAGGGGGTTGGAACTGGATGGGCTTTGAGGTCCCTTCCAACACAAACCGTTCCATGATTCTACAAAGCAAAGCCAGCCAGTATTCAAAATTTAATAGCAATCAGATTCCTAGAGCAGAGCCTTGACTGAGAAAGCAGCCACATCCACAGGCTTCCAGGGCTCAGCTCACTTTGTACCAGCAAAGTAAACCCCAGATTAGATGTACACCCACTCACAGAGCGTTGCTCTGGCAGGCTGCTCCGTCTCCCTGGCCCAGCACAAGTGTGGCTCTGGGCTCACTCTCTACCATTGCCTCTCTGGATGGCCTCCAAGGATCAGGATCCCACTTAAAAGCTGTGGGAGTGATCCTTCCTTTCCTTGTTAACCAAGCAAGTAAGCACCGTGCAAATAAAGCAGAATGTAGATTTTAGGCTTTTGAATCCTGGAAAGCTGTCGCAAATCAATCCTTGCACTTGCCCGGATGCGCTGTGGCACCGGGAGCAGAGACTGGAGGGGGCTGGAAAAGCAATACAGGATGACTTGGTTTCTTATGAGCTGAATTCCAGCTTTGCACTCCAAATCCCTGTTTTTATAGACTTTTCCGCTGCAGTCTGCTCCTGCCCTGGGCAAGCCTGTGTAACCACTCCTTTCTCTGCATTCCTCAGATTCTTCTTCCACTTGAGACTCTGGATTGAAGAAAGGGCTCTGAGGTCCCTGGTGGAGAAAGGAAGGCAAAGAGGAGGAGGAGGAGGAGGAAGTTTCCTTCGGCCTCTAAAGCATCAAATCAGAGAACCAAACCATGTCACAGGTCATACAAAACCACGTGTTGCGTGTTGGACAGACCGTGTGTGTTTCCTCACAGGAGGAAAGCAAGAGCTTGCACCCGGCGGGGTACCCGGGCTGCTCCGCGCTCCCGATGAAATACTCCTACTACTCACCTGAGGGCTGGGCCACCCCATCCCCAATGGGGCACCCCAACGCACGGCTGCTTCCCAGCACAGGGCTCTACGCAGCCCACCCCGCGTTCGAGCGCGTGGCTGCGCACACACAGGGGAAGGGGCAGCAGGACACCTCTTCGGAGAGACCCACCGCTCCGTACCAACCGAAGGAGGAGGATGGCAACACAGATCCCGAGGCTCACCTGCTGTCTCCTACCTTGGACATATCAATAGAGAGTCTCAACCAGCTGATCCTAGAAATTGATCCGACCTTTCAGCCGCTCACGTGCAAGCCGGTGAAGGATGAGGCCCAACCTGCTTCTCGGGGTGACGCTGCTGCCACCAAGAAACGAGATCCAGAGGCAATAGGTGAGGCAAAAGGTGCCAGTCGTGCAGTGGAGCCACTGCCACTCAGACCTAGTGAAAACCACTTGCAAGAGGCAGAGGGAAAGTCCAGGGCGGGGAGGTTGGCCACACACCAGCCCCAGCAGGATGAGGTCCTGTGCTCCTGGGAAGGGCTGGAAATGGGCATTGGTGATGTCCCACACCATCCCCAGAGGGATCAGTGCGGGATACTGTGTGCTGACATGAGGGCTTCATATAAAGGAGCAGGAGAGTGGATTATGTATCCAGGATCTCTGCCTAACTCACAGGCTGGGGTGGCCCCACTCTGACCACTTTGGAGATGTCTCGTGTCCAGTTGGCTCACCAGGATTCAAAAGCAAACACAGGGAGAGCAGTTTAAATTCAATCTGATGTTTGTTTCCCTGCATTTGGAGAAAACATAGAACATTTCTCATTAGAAATTGGACTTGTAGCTCTCAGAACGTGCCCAATCTGTGCTGTTACCATCAAAGACAATGGACAGGAACTGCCCTCTGGATGCAATGCTTGGAGTGTGCTCGTCCTCGTTGCAGAGCCCCCAGTTCTACCAAAGGGCAGTGGAGCCTTTCCCAGGGTCATACTTGACCCTTGGAAGCACAAGGATTTGAAGCCAGATTTCCAAAGCCTTGGGCTAAGGTACTGATGGTTACACAACCATCCCATTTAAATGTTCCCAATCATTTTGCCAGGGAAATTCTTTCTTTTCCAGGGCTTGTGCACTCCTCCAGCAGCATACCTGGCACACACCAGGCAGAACATCAGCAGCACATACCAACCCCCTCTCTCTGCTCTCATGCCCGGGTGCCTTCCGTGAACCCTTTTGCAACGCTTCTCTCTCATCCCTGCAATCCAAAGCTGTGCTCTGTGTGCTGCTTCTCACCCCAGCACTCTTGCTTGTGGCTCTTTAGCAGTGTGTTAGCACACACTGTGCACAGAGAAACACAAGCAGACAGCACCTTGCACGCTGGTGCAGGATGTGTTTAGGTGCCTAAAGATACAGTCTCACTGCTTCTGAAAAGCCCATCTGTGTCTTTAGACATGGAAATGCCTCTAAAATCCACCCCTAGGCCTCTTTGCAGAGGAAGGTCAAGTGAGAGGATGTTAAAGGCATGAAATAATTCTGTTCTTCCTGAATATTTACGCAAAAGTTGGCGTGAGGAACCCGGGGTTGGAGGATGAGGTGCGTGTCTGCAGGGGCACCGAGCTGCAGCCCTGGCAGGAGCCAGGGTCCCAGTGCTCCAGCAGGGAAGCAGCTGAGCCAGAGTCAGGCAGGGCAGGGGCCAGAGTGGTGTGAGCACACCAGAGGGTGATTCTGGAGCAGATGGCATCCCTGTTTCCCACTGGGATGGAAAGGGGTGGCCTTGCAGATAAAGTGCTGTGGCAAAGTGCGAGCTCAGCTCCTGTGTCTGGAGGCATTCCGATGCCTCTCCTTCAGGCATCACTCAAGAGCTGGAGTCCCAAGCAGCTCAGCAGGTAGCGTGCTAGTGGTTTTGAAAACCTGGCTCCAAGTGTGGAGCTGAACATCTGGAAACCTGGCCCTGAATTCAGTGGGAAAAGCCTCACTTCAGCTTTCATGTTCTTTTAACGGCTCTTATCTTTCACGCAAGCTTCCTCCTGCTGTGCAGCATCCCTGGTCACCCACCTCTTCCTGCACCTCGTGTGTGCACCACTGCTCCCATCTCATGCCAACCCTCCTGCAGGGCTCCTGCCTCCCTGGTGCTTTCTGAGTTATTTCCACTCCCCTCCTTTTTGTATAAATTCCCTGCCAGCCCAGTCTATTGATGGCAGGAGACTGGTGGTGCCCAGAGTCCACGGGGGAGGCTTGTTCTTGTCTATGGAAACCACGAGGAGGGCTTTTGACATAACAGATGCTGTAGCAATAGGAGACACGTTCACAACAGTCACTGACTCCCTCTGGTCCTTGCTTGTTCCAGGAGAAGAGGAGAGTGGTTCCGCTTGCGTGACACCCGGGCTCCGTGTTCACAGCGCTTTTGCCACTCCTTGGTGTTGAAAAATTTACCAAGGTCTTGAGCAAATATTTGATGTTTAACCACACCTGATAAGCTGGAGCAAAAGAAGAAAAATAGGAGGCACAGGGCCTCGTTAGCCCAAGATGCAGAGGCTTTGCAGTTATGTCATTAAAGGACAGTTCAAATCCTCATTTCTTTTCCACTTTTGAGGGAGACGTTGACAAAAAGCATCCAGCCCAGAGCTTGCTGGAAGGGTTTGCACAATGATAGGAGCATCATGTGGCTCCAGAGCCTTCCCAAGGATGGGCTCTGGAGGACCTGCTGTTGGCTGCCAGTGGCAGAAAGGGTGTGGAGGGGGAAGGCTGTGGTTCTGACTCCTTGCCCACGCGTGGTCCAGCTGCATCCCCCCTGGGACCAGCCCTTCTGGCTTGCCCGGCGCCTCCACTGTCCGTGCCGATCCAATCCCGTGTTGGAATCAGCACGGAGAAGGGGCTCAGAGAGCAGGTTTTGTACAGACTTGCACTTTTCCTGCTCATCAAGCTTTATGCCCCAGAGGTCTGGTTGTTCCTTGCAGTAAACAGGGTCTGCAGAGCTTGGCAGCCTGGAGTCAGCAGCTCTGCCCCAGCCACCCTTTGCCAGAAGGTCTCAGGGCAGGAACAAGGCACAATAACATCAACTGCCAGGGAGCACAGGGCTGGTAAGAGTAGTTTTTCATTGCTGTAGCAAAAAAAAAAAAGGTTTTTCTCTCTCCAAGAAACACCTTTAAGAAGGAGAACTTTCCTAAACTCCATAGCAGGGCAAGAACCAGGAGCTGAAAACAAAGCTGGGCACGTTCAGACAGGAAAGAAGGCAGTGGAGGTGATTAATCACTACAACAGCTTCCCTGGGGAGGTGATGAATTTGCCATAGCTGCAAGCCCTTAAATCTAGTCTGAGTGTCTCTTGCTAAAAGGCACCTTCCAGCTCAGCCAGAAATTATGGTCTTATTCAAGGAACCCAGTGACTGATGCACATTGGGAACCTGGGAGCCAGGCAGCCCCTTGCCCTGGCTGTGAGGTATCACTGAAGGTCCTGGAGCAAGTGATGCTCTGTCAGATGCATTACCTTATAAAAAAGGGGGCTAGGAGAGGTCCTGCTGCCTTGAGCATGGGTGGAAGAGCAGAAAGAAACACACGGCAGAGCACTGGCACAGAAACTGCCTTGGAAATTGTTTCTCTAAGGAGAAACAGGATGGAAGGAGGGAGGAGAAAGCAGCCAACTCCTGTGCCCTTGCTCCTGGTCCATACCTGGCACTTGGAGATCTGTAACTGCCCCAGGTGGCTCTCCTGTGCCTCCCTCTCCAGAGCCGCGATGCAGGTATCCAGGTGACATCCCCCATGCACCTCAGAGGGTGCACGGGACCACGTGCCGCTGCCACGGGCACCCTCCAAACCTGATCTCATCCCCGGGGGGGGAGCAGCCAGATGTTTTTCCCTTGAGTCAGGTACAAACAGAGCGGCTGCCGCAGGAAACACCCTCCTCTGGCGGCAGGTCTGGGCAGGCGCCGGCTGAGCAATGCTGGGGGGGGGGTAAGGTGGGGGTCCTGCGCAGTCAGACGTGACCGCACGTAACCCCTCTTCCCTGGGCGGGGGGGTGGGGGGTGTCACCAGGGCTTGGTATTTGGGGAGAAATCAGCCCTCAGGGGTCTTAATAAAGGCTGGTGTTGGACCAAGGGGTGCTCCCTGCAGAGCCTGGGGTCCTCCCTGCACCCAGCAGCCCTGCAGGGGGTGCAAACCAGGATTAACGGCAAGAAGAGGCGCATCTGCCCCACAGAGCTTGGCTAATGAACCTGGCTCGTTAACGACCTCCTGTTTCCTCCTCCAGACATTAAATACATAGAGATGACGCCAGGCAGAGCCGCGTGTCCCAAGCCGCAGCGGGGCTCCCCCAGCCCTTCAGCATCTCCGTTCTCCAGGTCCCCCCAGGGCAACGGTTTCCTGCTCCAAAACGGGGGGCTCAGAGGCAGCTACAGCACCAGTGGCAGCGTGGTTTTCTCCAGCCCTCCTGGACCCGTGAGCCCCCGCTCGGGTCCCCCGAGCTCTGCTGCATCCCCAACCTGCAGCAAAGCACCCGAGTGTGTCGCTGTGCCCCAGCAGAGCGCGGCTGGACAGACAGACACCGTCTCCTACGGCCCCGCGGCTCTCGGCACCTCGCCGGGCATCGACAATTTGCTGAAGCCCTTGCAGATAGTGCGAGCCCAGCAGAGGAGCAGCTGGATCTCCGTGCTCTCCACAAGCCCTGGCTCCGACACCAGTTACATCTTTGGAAGGTAAATCGTAGAATAGAATCGTGGAATGGTTCAGGTTGGAACGGACCTCAAAGCCCATCCAGTTCCAACCCCCTGCCATGGGCAGGGACACCTCCCACTGGATCAGGGGGCTCAGAGCACCATCCAGCCTGACCTTGAACACCTCCAAGGATGGGGCAGCCACCACTGCTCTGGGCAACCTGGGCCAGGGCCTCCTCACCCTCATTATGAAGAATTTCTTCCTAATATCTAATCCAAATCTTCCCCCTTCTAATTTAAAACTATTAAATTAAATGCCATCTCGTGCCCCAGTTTTGGGCAGTGATGGGGATGGAAGGGGCACAGGGTGGTCACTCCAAGTCCTGTTGCCCAAGACCTCCTTCCTCAGGCTCCCCAGGGCTAGCATGGTCTCTGGGGTGGGCTGTGCATCACCACCCAGCTGAGAAAAACCCTGCTGATCTCCACCTGTCTTCCTCTTCCAGCAGCACCCACTCGCTCCACAATGATGACTCGGATGTTCACCCCACTGCCTGCCACTCCTCCGACTGCCCATCCCCTGCCAGCTCCCTGGGCAGTCCCTACCCACCTTCCCCGAGCATCAGGTCTCATTCTGGAGAAGCTTTTGGCCTGAGTCCCCACGAGCCCAGGGCAGCCTGCTCCCCCAAAGCCAACATCTCCCTGTCCCAGAAGGGACAGGCCAGCAGCTGCCCCCCCTCCATCCTCAACTCCACAGCTGACATCCCGGTGCTGCTGGTGAATGGGTGCCTGGAACAAGGAGATGCATCTTCCATGCTGACCAAAGCCCCACCAGCCTCTGTCAAGCAGAGCCCCCCACCCAGCTGCAGCCCAACCTTGAGGCTCGGTGGCCTGAACAATGCGCTGTCAGCACCAACGCTCTCCTACGTCTCGGACAGTAAGTTACCTCCCTGCCACGGGGCAAGTCCAGGGGGGAAGGAGCTGTAGATCCCAACATCTGCCAGGAAAGAGGGAGCAAACATCATTTTCTACTCTGGATTATGTGTGGGGTAAGGACACGAGGGACAGGAAGTCCTTGCTGGAAGTGGAGATGTAGTTCTTACCTGGAGCCCTGGGTTCAGCTCTGGAGTCCTCAGGACAGGGAGGACATGGATCTGTTGGAGTGAGTCCAGAGGAGGCCATGGAGACTATTTGAGGGCTGGAGAACTTCCCATACAAGGACAGACTGAGAGAGTTGGGGTTGTTCAGCCTGGAGAAGAGAAGGCTCTGGGGAGATCCTAGAGCAGCCTCCCAGGACTGAAAGGGGCTCCAGGAAAGCTGGGGAGGGGCTCTTGATCAGGGAGTGCAGGGATAGGATGAGGGGAAAGGTTTTGAGCTGAAAGAGGGGAGACTGAGATGAGATCTTAGGAAGAAATGTTTTGCTGTGAGGGTGGGGAGGCCCTGGCCCAGGTTGTCCAGAGAAGCTGTGGCTGCCCCATCCCTGGAGGTGTTCAAGGCCAGGGTGGATGGGGCTTTGAGCCCCCTGATCCAGTGGGAGGTGTCCCTGCCCATGGCAGGGGGTTGGAACTGGATGGGTTTTCAGGTCTCTTCCAACCCAAACCATTCCATGATTCTGTGATCTTGGTGGTATCTCCATGGGGTTGCAGGGCTCTGTGATGGTCTCCAGCTTTTTGCTGGATTAGCCATGGTGTTTGACCCACCAGGGTCCTGGGGCAGGTGCTCAGCAGGCAGAAGCACTCTCGTCCCCTCAGGGAGATGCAGATGCCCATATTTATAGCATCTGAGGATGAGAACCAGAATTCTGTCAATTTATACTTGTTTGTGGCCCCAGAACGGGTTGGGAGGAGGGATTGGGGTTCCAGTTTGCTCTGGAGGACATCTAAAGATACCAGAGTTTATAAAGTCCCTCATTCAAGGGTGAACAATAGTGCTATTGTTCCATGGAGATCAGCAGAGGCGGCTCTCAGGGCAGAGGGTTTTAATTGGGATTCTTATGGGAATGGAAGGAGAGCTTTGTGGGTCAGATCCTCAGCTGGTGTAAATCCCCATGGTCCAGTGGACTTGTGCCGGGTTGGGCAGGCTGGCACTGCTGGGGAATTCCACGTGCTGCCCCTCTGCACTCCATCACAGCCTGCCAAGAGAGATAATTACGTGGTGAATGAATTATTCTGAGGAGCAGGGAGGAAGCTCTGTTCAAAAGGGTTGGAAAAAACCTTCAACCCTGGCCAGCTTGAAAGAGAAATATGTTTGCTAGGGCTCTGTCCTGCTCAGTGATGTCTGCTGTGAAGGTCTTTTGGGTCCCCCCACTGGCCCTGATGCCATAAGGTCTTTTACAGGTCCCCCCAGGGCTGGGCAGCCCACCATGAAGTTTGTGATGGACACATCGAAGTACTGGTTCAAGCCAAGCATAACCAGGGACCAAGGTAAGGCAGAAGGGGTCTCTGCTGGGATAACCCATCTTGGACTTGCTCTTTGGGGGCCTGCAGGAACACTTCCAGTTATCCAGGCTGGAATTTGCCTCCCCACAGCATCTCAGTCCAGCTCTTGTCCATGCTGAGGTCGTTTGAGGACTCGGTGGTGGCACTTCAAAGTATACTGGGGGCTGGCAGGAGTGGAGAGACCCACTCACAGGTCTGGAGGGAAGGCTCAGAAACACTGGCTGTGCCACAGCCCCTCTGTCCCCACCTCAAGTACAGCAAAGCTTAGAATCCTAGAATCACAGAATCGTTTAGGCTGGAAAAGACCTTTAAGATCATCGAGTCCAAAGGTAAAGCCAACACTGCCAGATTCACTACGAAACTGTGTCCCTGAGCACCACATCTCCATGTCTTTTAAACCCCTCCGAGGGTGGTGAATCCAGCCTCTTCCAGTGCTTGACAACCCTTTCCATGAAAAATTTTCCCTGATACCCAATCTAAACCTCCCCTGGTCCAACTTGAAGCCGTTTCCTGTTGTCCCATCACTTGTTACTTGGGAGAAGAGCCCAGCACCCAACTCACCACAACCTCTTTTCCAGGAGCTGCAGAGAGCAGTGAGGTCTCCCCTCAGCCTCCTCCAGTCTAAACAGCCCCAAGGTCCCTCAGCCCCTTCCAGAACCCCTGGGCTCCAGATCTAGAGCTGCTTCTGCTTCTGTCTGTGCTGCTACTGAGCATGGCCTGGGCAGGGACTGGCTCTCCAGGGGAGCACAGGGACCCATGGGAGCGAGATGGGACCCCCTGCATTTGCAGGGCCACTGCTCTTGGTACCCACGCGAGGGGTGTGAGCATCCTCAGCAAATGCTTCTGAGTGTTTCTTGGTGCTGCCAGGGAACATCAGGTGGACATGAAAAGCAACGTGGGGGAGGTTCCACCTCTTTTGCTTGGCTGAGGTTGTGCCTGTGCTTTGACAGCAATCCAGCTGCTGAAGGACAAGGAGCCAGGCACGTTTGTTGTGCGGGACAGCACGTCGTACCGAGGGTCTTTCGGGTTGGCGATGAAGGTTCCAGTCTCTCCATCTGGCAGCCAGACAGGTACAGGGACTTGCTCTGAGGGGTGGGGTTTGCTTCAGGGATTTAACTGAAACTCAGCAAAAGCGAGCTGAGAACCTGCAAGACTCTGGTGGGAGAGGTGTTGGCAGCAGGGTCTAAGCGTGCCCATCCCACCCTGCACGGGGTCGGCACCCGGTGAAGGGCAGAAGCTCTGAGCTGGGATGGGGTCTGGGGTGATCAGGGGGGAGATCAAGGGGGAAGCAATGGCAGTTGTGCCAGTGCTGACTCTGCCTTCATTCCCGTTTGCAGACGATGAGAGCAGTGACCTCATCCGACACTTCCTCATCGAGTCCTCGGCCAAAGGGGTGCACTTGAAAGGAGCCAACGAGGAGCCATATTTTGGTAAGGATGGCCAGGACTGGGGCTGCTCCACATCATCCTGCTGGCATGGGGACCCTCCAGCCCTGGGGTCCTGCCTGCTCTTCTCCACCGGGGGGCTCTGGTGGTAGGAACGTGGAGTGGGGGTTGGAGAACCCATGTTTGTCACTTTGAGGTCTCAAACAGCCCAGCTTGGCCCACTCTTTCCTCCTTCTGGGCTCACTGGGACAGGGAGTGTAGGTGGGAACTTTCAGCCACCAGAACCCCCCCAACTCATGGTTCTGTGTTGCAGGGAGCCTCTCTGCCTTTGTGTACCAGCATGCCATCACCCCGCTGGCACTGCCCTGCAGGCTGAGCATCCCCACCCAAGGTAGGTGTTGGGGATGGGAGAGATGCTCCAAGCGGTCCCTCTCACTGGTCTGGGGAGGTGGCCAAGGTCTGGTGGTGGAAAGGGGGCTGAGCTGCTTGGGTGCCCCTGCAGTGGGGCTGTTGGTGGAACAGGGACCTGCAAGAGCCAAGCTGGGCACCAGATGGTGGTGATTTTCTTCTGCTGGGGATTGAAGGAAGCAGTGGACCACTGAGGGTGGGCAAGGAAAGGAGGAGTGGGGAGATCAGAGATGAACAGAGCCAGGAGAGGGAGATGGAGGACAATTAAATTAATTACTGCTCTAAACCTTTGTAATTTAAGCAGTTCTAGGCTTTGGGGCTTCATGTGAGCTAAGGAATCACCACCCAGTGCCAAGTGGTGACCCAGAGCAGCCCGACCGGTGGCGTTAGTGCTCCTCCTGCTTGTTGTTTGTGCAGATCTTGCTGATGGAGAAGACAGCCCTGACTGTGCTCCAGAATCCACACCATCCCTGCTGAAGAAAAGTGCTGGTGAGGAGAGGAGCCACCTGCTGCCACCAGGGACAGTGGAGCTGGCATCAGCTAGAGCTCTGGGCAGGCACCCATGCTTTGGGCTTTAGGCCTTACCTATCAAACACCAGGCTCTGGTGTTTTATGTCATCCGTTCTGACACCATGCATGGCAGAAGCTGAAAAGCCTTTGGAGCTGCACAAAGTCACCCAGAGCATTCGTGGGTGCCGGTGCCACGTCCCCCTCCTGGCTTTATCACCAGCCTGGAGATACCTGTGGATCTCCAGATCATGGGCCTGCAGAGGAAACTTTTGGTCTCCCAATGGTGAAGTAAAGCTTGAAAAGACAGCTCTTGAGGCCACAAGGCTGATAAAAAACTCACAATGCCTGTTATTTTAAATAAGCCCTGATTTTTAAGCCTCTCTCCTAATTGAATCGTGAAATCATTTGGTTGGAAAAGACCTTTGAGATCATCAAATTCAACCGTACCTGTCCTCTACTAAACCACCCCTGAGCACCTCATTTACCCCTCTTTTAAACCCCTCCAGGGATGGGGACTGAACCACCTCCTGGGCAGCCTCTGCCAGTGTCTGAGAACTCTTTCAGTGAAGAAATTTTTCCCAATATCCAACCTAAACCTTCCCTTGTTCAACTTGAGACCATTCCCTCTCAACCTATCACTTGTTACATGGCAGAAGAGACCAACACCCACCTCACCACAGCCTCCTTTCTGGGAGCTGTAGACAGTGATGAGGTCTCTCCACAGCCTTTTCTCCAGACTAAACACCCCCAGGTCCCTCAGCTCCTCCGTATAAGACTTGTTGTCCAGACCCTTCCCCAGCTCCATTGCCCTTCTCTGGGCACACTCCAATGCCTCAATGTCCTTCTGCCTGGTGAAGTCATGGAAGACCATCCCTGGAGGTGTTCAAAGCCAGGTTGGATGGGGCTTTGAGCCCCTTGATCCAGTGGGAGGTGTCCCTGCCCGTAGCAAGGGTTTGGAGCTGAATGGACTTCAAGATCCCTTCCAACCCAAACAATTCCATGATTCTATGATTCGTGTGGTGAAACTTCTTATAGTGATTTGCTTCAGTCGGTGTTGAACCAATGGGCATTCATCATCTGGAGTTTCTAGGAGAGGGCTGGGGTGGTTGGGAGCTGGTGAAGTTGTTTAGGAACCTTCTGGGAGAAGCACGGGAGCTGCACAGCAGGACAGGGAACGGTCTTGGCTTCCTTTCCGCCACCGAGTGCCCCCAGCCTGGGTGCAGCAGTGGGTGGGCTCCTGGTGAGAGCAGAGAGCGACAGGCAGAAGCCCACACAGATGGGTCACAGAGCAGTCAGGGGAGCCAGGAACCGCTTTGTTTTGCTGGAAATTCTGAAAAATAAGTTGGCAAGCTGAAAAGTTTAGTTTGACCCAGCACAGCCCTTTTTAAACAGCTCAATCAGACTGAAATGTCATGTTTGAGGTTGGCCTTCAGCCCTTAGTTGGCTTGGGGTGTTTCTGCTTTTCATTAAAGGAAATATGTAATAAACAGAAGAAAAAAAAAATCCAAATGTGACATTTAGAAACCGGAAATTAAATGCTTTGACTTTTTAAACAATTAGTGTGAAGAATTAAAGTAAACCAAAATAAATTTGTGGAGAATTTCTGAGTCACCAAATCTTTCGTTCTCATCAAAACAAATCTGACCCACGTACGTTTGTCCGGTTCCGCAGGATGAACCCTGGACCCAGCACTGCTGTGCTCAGTGCCAGGCCTCATCCTGACCCTGGCTCTGTGCTGTCCTTGTAGTGTGCAACGTCTTGTACCTCAACTCAGTGAGCATGGAGACGCTGACGGGAGCGCCGGCCATCCAGAAAGCCATCTCCTCCACCTTCGAGCTGGAGACACTGCCCACACCCACCCTCGTGCACTTCCGAGTGACGGAGCAGGGAGTCACGCTGACGGATGTGCAGAGGAAGTAAGAGCTGCCTGGGGAGGGTTGGGATGGGGCTGCTGGGCTGATGCCATGGCCAGGAGCTCTCTGAGGAGACTGAGATGAGATCTTAGGAAGAAATAGGTGGGGAGGCCCTGGCCCAGGTTGCCCAGAGAAGCCGTGGCTGCTCCATCCCTGGAGGTGTTCAAGGCCAGGTTGGATGGGGCTTTGAGCCCCCTGATCCAGTGGGAGGGGTCCCTACCCATGGCAGGGGGCTGAAACTGGATGGGTTTTGATGTCCCTTCCAACCCAACCCATTCCATGATTCTGTGATTCTGGTGGTATCTCCATGGGGCTGCAGGGCTCTGTGATGGTCTCCAGCTCTCTGCTGCATTAGCCATGGTGTTTTGCCCACCAGGGTCCTGGGGCAGGTGCTCATCAGGTAGAAGCACTCTGATCCCCTCAGGGAGATGCAGATACCCATATTTGGATGGGTTTTGATGTCCCTTCCAACCCAAACCATTCCATGATTCCATGATTCTATGAAATGCAGCTCAACCTTGACAGCCCAGCTCTCTCCTCGCCTCGCAGCCTGCTGACGTGCTGATCTGCAGCTCATCAAGAAAAACTGGCCTGCTGGGACAAATCTGTGTTGCAATCCGGGGATGGATTTGACCCCTTCTGTTAGAGCAGAGGGCACGGTGCTGCTTTTTGCGAAGCATCTCAAGAGTGGGAGGCAGGAGGCAGCTGAACCCAAGAGCCAGCCACCAGCTTGGAGGCAGCCCCGGGGAACACTCCCCGTCCCCCACACCCCTGGTTCCCAAAGACCCCCTTTTCCCCAACAACAGCTCGAGCAGGGCTTGAATTTGCAAACACTTGTTTCTCCCACCAGCTCTGCCTCCTCTAACGCCACGCTCTCCTCCTCCCCACAGGGTGTTTTTCAGGCGACACTACCCCTTGGCTGCCATCAGGTTTTGTGGGATGGACCCTGAGAACAGAAAGTGAGTTATTGGCTGCTCTGCAGGCTCAAAGCACCCGTGCTGGTCGGTGCTCACTTCCTTGCGATTCCCACCACGGGTCCTTTTCTCCCATCCCTGCACTGCTTCAAATCCCACATCCCGCTGGCTGTGCAACCCTTGCCATGGGCTTAGTGGGGTTTAGCTAAATATAAACCTTTGCAGCTGATGGAATGAGTTTAAATCTCAGCCTTTGAGCAAACCCAATTCTGTTCTTCCCTCAGGTGGCAGAAGTACTGCAAGTCCTCCAGGTAAGACCTCGCGTGCCGGTGGAAGCCTGGAGGGAATGGCTGCTTTGGTCCAGCCTCGACTCTCCAGTGGGTGCTTTGCAGGGCAGCAAGGGATCAAAGCTCAAAAACGAAGAGAGGATGCAATAAAAATTAATGTGGTGGCAGGAGGAGATGCAGGCCAGGAGGGTGAAGCTTTGTGGGGAGTTTTGCTCTGCAGGGTTTGATGAGAGGCTTGGCTGAGCCCCATTCCCCACATCCCCTTGTGTAGAAAGCCCCTGCCGGATTCCGTCAGCCTTCCCAGTGACTCGCTTTGCTCTGGGCTCAGGAAACGAGTTTATATCTGGCTCTACCTTGTGCTCAAGAAACTTTTCACAGCTGGGCAAGCCTTGCCAGAAAAGCTTCTCCCAGCTGTTTTGCTTCCAAGTAAACGTGATTGGGGAGCAGGCCAAGGTGGAATTGCTGGAGCCGGGGTTTTGCTTTGTGGCTGGGGCTCGTTTAAGTGGATTCCTGGATGCAAACTGAACAAGTTTCTCTCCTTTTATTCAAAGAATCTTTGGGTTCGTGGCCAAAAACCAGACGGATTCGGAGAACCTCTGTCACCTGTTCGCAGAGTATGACACTGTGCAGCCAGCGTCGCTCGTCATTGACCTTCTCTGCCAGCTCCTGCCGGGCCCTTAGGGGACAGAAGCCCCAGGAAAGCTCAGGGCTGGCAGCTGCCCGCACACTGCTGAGCTTTTACTGCTCACCCTTTCCTGCTTCTGGGTTGCATTTTGGCAACAGCTCATATTTATATATATTTTTTGTTACGTACGGCCACGTCAAGAGTCTGGGTTAAAGGTTTTATGCTCTGATGGGATGAGATGTTCCTCAGAGATGCTCTGCAAGGCAGTGCGTGGCAGCACTGGGCAGGTGCCCACGGGGAGCTGTGCCAGGCTGGGGGCGGAGTGGTGGGACGGGAGCTGCGCTTGCCGTAGGGAACCAGTTTCCCTCACCTGGCATGCACTGTTTGCTTCTCTCTGGAGGACTGAAATACTCCAGCTGGGATTTCTACTGGTGATGCCTGTGCTCAGGGTGTCCAAGCCGTGGTGCATTCGGTGGAGCTGAGCTCCCACCTTCGGGGACTCAGCTTTAAACCCCCCAAATGCCGCAGGAGGACAGGCGGGGGGGGGGGGGGCACTGAGCTCCCTGACCGGCAGCAGGAGGCAGCTTTGCAATTTCAAAGTGTATAAAACCACCAGGCCCTGCTGAAAACTCTTGCTCCCCTCAAAGCACGAGAAGTGTTGGAAGGCAGAGATGTCAGAGCAGTGTCTTTTTGCCTGGTTGTTGTAAATTCTCCTGCCCTTTTTTATGCAAAGCGGGGTTACGGGCTCGCTCGACCTTCGGGCATCGCGGCAAGCTGAGAAATAAATGTTGACATTTTCATGACAGTAAAACGTTGGGTTTTTGGAAGGGACTCGCATGAACCTGGGCCAGAGCCTCAGATGACGTAAATTGGCACAGCCTCATGGAAGTCTGTGCTGCTGTGATTTGCACCAGCTGAAGATTCAGCTCTTGCTGTGGTGTCCAAGCGGAGCAGAGCGGCGCTGAGTCCACCAGGCAGCGCCTCCCTTAGTGCTCACTTACCTGGTGCCTCTAAATTGTTTTGATTTTGGACCCCATTCTAACGAGCCCTGCTCAGGGGTGTTTTCTGTAAAGCTGTGGCTCGCTTATCCCAGCACAAACACTGTTAGAAACTGAAATACTCTGCTCCCTGAAACAAGCATATCCATGGATTGCAAAGAAAAAGGCACTCTGCTCCAGCCTGGAATGGCACCGGCTGCAACAACTCTTGGCAATGAGGGGAGGGATCATCCTTCTGTGCTCAGCACTGGTGAGGCTGCACCTCAAATCCTGGGGTCAGTTTTGGGCCCCTCACTACAAGAAGGACATTGAGGGGCTGGAACGCCACCAGAGAAGGGCAGGGGCTGGAGCCCGGGGGCTCTGGGAGCAGCTGAGGGCCCTGGGGCTCTTCAGTCTGGAGAAGAGGAGGTTGAGGGGAGACCTCATCACTCTCTGCAGCTCCTGGAAAGGAGGTTGTGGTGAGGTGGGTGCTGGGCTCTTCTTCCAAGTAACAAGTAATAGGACAAGAAGAAATGGCCTCAGGTTGTACCATGGGAGGTTTAGATTGGATATTGGGGAAAATTTCTTAACTGACAGAGTGTTGAGGCACTGGCAGAGGCTGCCCAGGGCAGTGGTGGAGTCTCCATCCCTAGAGGGGCTCAAAGAGGATGTAGATATGGCACAAGAAACAAGAGCCTTGTCCCCTCCGTTCCACCTGCCTCAGCTCTGTTCAGACAAAACCAAGCACCCAGCCTGTGAGCCCTGGGTTCTGTGCGCTTGTTCTGCCCCAGCCCTGCTGCAGAGATTGGGGGAACACAGGGCCCCATGGTCACAGGCAGCTGCGGTGGAGGTGGCTCAGTCCCATCGCCCGGGTCTGGGCATCCCTAGCCCCGCTCCCTGCCGCTCTGCCGGCCCTGAGGGACCCATAGCCCTCCGCGAGGGGTGCAGGATGCGACCCTGCAGTGCGCGCTGCAGCCGGCAGGGGGGGCCAGAACGACACGGCCCGCGCCTGCCCGTTCCTGCCCATCTCTGCCCATGCCTGCACTACCCATCCCTGCATCCCTGCCCATCCCTGCATCCCTGCCCATTCCTGCCCATCCCTGCACCCCTACCCATCCCTGCCCATCCCTACCTATCCCTGCTCACCCCTACCCATCCCTGCCTGCTCCTGCCCTTTCCTACCCATCCTTGCATCCCTGCCCATCCTTGCATCCCTACCCATCCCTGCCCATCCCTGCCCTCATCCCTGCATCCCTGCATCCCTGCTCACCCCTGCCCATCTCTGCATCCCTACCCATCCCTGACCATCCCTGCCCTCATCCTTGCATCCCTGCTCACCCCTGCCCATCTCTGCATCCCTACCCATCCCTGACCATCCCTGCCCTCATCCTTGCATCCCTGCTCACCCCTGCCCATCTCTGCCTGCTCCTGCCCTTCCCTATCCATCCTTGCATCCCTGTCCATCCCTGCCCATTCCTGCCTATCTCTGCCCCTCCTTGCATCCCTGCCAATCCCTATATCCCTGCCCATCCCGACATCCCTGCCTATCTCCCAGGAGCCATAAATAAGGACGGTGCTCCTGCTTATCATGGAACTGTTTTCATTAACCAACACCTACTTGGTGCTGTGCTGTCTACAGGACCCTGGCCCCATGACCACGCAGGATGCACAGCCCGCAATGCGGTGCTGTTTTAATGCATCATGTTTACCATGGTGCTGTTTAGCCAACAGTGCTGAGCACAAGGAGAAAGGGGAAATCCAAAAGCTTTGGCTCCAAACAGTGCTTTGGGGGAATTCCGCTGCCAAACCTGAGCCCTGGATCCTGCACACTGCTCCCCTGTGTCTTCAAATCCAGCTCCAGAATTCCAGGCACAACTGGGAGTGTTCATCTTCTGGGGAACAGGGCACTTTTCCCCACTTTGGGACCAGTTTGGGTCAGGGAACAGCCCCAGTGCCAAGCATCATCTTCCACACGTGGACTTATTTCATTGAAAAGTTTTTCCAGTGAGCGTAGCTGGAACATGGGCCCAGACACCATGGGGACAGTGCAGCCAAAACCACCTGGATTCAGGAAAAAACAAACAATTCTCTGAGCTCCTCATGGCTTCCAAAGTTTGTCCCAGACTTCCTGGAAGCACAGCTCTTGATTTTGGTTCCTGGGTCTGCTTCAGGTCGTTTTGTAACGAGCTCAGCCCCTGTCCTGGCTGGGCTCAGGGGTTGGTTCCCAGCAGCCTCTGCTGCTGGGGGGTGATGTCCTCTGTCCCCAACGATGCCAAAAGGCACAGGATGCTGCAGTGCTTGGATAGGTTCTCCTGGGCCATGGGGATATGCACCGTGGGACCACCCACAGACACATATTCACTGGTGTGGGTGGCACACACAGCCCTAGTGGCCACAGGGGTTTCTGTATGCCCTGCACAGGTGATGGGAATCCACTGGCTCTTGCAGGTGGAGCAGTGCCGAGCTTTTTGACTCACCTGCAACTCAGACCCAGCAGCAGACACTGCCAGGGGTCAGCATCACCATCCCCTCCCACATCCCAGCGTCGCAGGGTCCTCCACTGCTGCCCGGCGCAGCCCTGCCCAGGGATCCTGGCCAGCAGTGCTTCCCGACACAGCAAGGATGTGGGAGGGTTTGCTTTCCTCCTGTCACCAGCTTCCCTGTGACTTTCTGAAGAGGGAAAAGGCCACAGCCCTCTCTTGGCTGACAGGGAGGAGCAGCAGCATGTGGAGAAACTGAGGGGAGGTGGGTGCCCCTGGCCTGCAAGCATCATGGGAAGGGGAAAACAACCTCCCTGGATCCATGACAGCAGCCCCTACGCTCCTGGCAGCGGCTCTGCCAAATGCATACAAACAGGTTTCTCTATGCCTTCTCCAGGCAAATCGGTTCCCAAGCCCCACCCGGCACCTCCGCAGCTGGGGGCAGCTGGAGGGGGACCCTGACGCAACCATCGGTGCTGGGCTGGGGTGCTGGGCTGGGCTCCAGGAGAGCTGGAGTCTCCCCTGGTCCAGCTGGCACTGTGCTGTGCCAGCAAATTACAGTGCTCGTCTGTGTTGGCTGCAGGCACTGCCTTCAGCCCTGCTCCTCTGGGCTGTTTGCACAACCCTGAGCAGTGCTGGCCACGCAGCTCCAGTGACTGGAGCATCAGGCTGGCACCAGCCCTCGATAACACCTCCACCCCGAGGAGCTGCAATGTGTTGGACCAAGCTGTCCTCCTGCCGTGGGAGGCAACACCACCTCCCAACCAGCCCAGCATGGCTGTGGCACACACCGTGAGAAAGCTGAGCCAGGACCAGGAGAACCAGCTGGGAGGCACGTGGCCACTGGCATTCCCACACCTGGGCATCTCCCAGCTGCATCCCCTGACACGGTCCCAGAACACCCAGTGGAGGCAGTGATGCTGGGTGATGCCAGCCCCAGCACGCACACACACACGTGCCATGGGCTGCAGCTCTGCAAGGCCACCAGTGCTCCCTGGCCAGGAGCACGTCGCCCTGGCATGAGCTGGTGCCTGTCCCTGTCCTCCCCTGACCTTTGAAGTACATCCAGTGTCTTGTCCCAGTCTGGCACCATCTGAGTTGGAAGAGACCTCAAAGCCCATCCAGTTCCACCCTCCCTGCCATGGGCAGGGACACCTCCCACTGGATCAGGGGGCTCAGAGCCCCATCCAACCTGGCCTTGAACACCTCCAGGGATGGGGCAGCCACCACTGCTCTGGGCAACCTGGGCCAGGGCCTCCCCACCCTCACAGCAAAACATTTCTTCCCAAGATCTCATCTCAATTCCCTTCACATTTAGATAGCTTTGCTTCCTCTCATTTTCTTTAAAGCAATGCAAAGACAAAATACACTCAATAGAAACAAATTAAATAACAGGGAAAATTAAATACAGCAATTTACTTTTTACTTTTTGATGATACAAAGGTTCAAGTTTACTGTAAAAGAGAGTCGGTGCTACACAGGAGTCTGAAGGGAAGGGCTTGGCCCAGGAGGAACTGACAGAGATCACATCGGTGCAGGAAAACGCTGCTGGATTGGGGAGCCTTTACACTGGGATATGATCGTGTGTAAATACAGCCTTAAACTACAGGAGAGACGATGCAAAACACTGGAGCCTTCTGAGCTGGACATAAAATGCTCCTTGGCAAGAGCCAGCACCCCTGGCCCTTACTTGGCCCCCCCAAAACCCAGCTCCACTGGATCTGCTGGTGCTGCCCTGGCTGCGTGTGGGGCACCCACAAGTGGGACCAGCACCACGGTCCCCAGCAGCCCTGGGAAACCCATCCTTCACACAGTGGCACTGTGGGGCCCAGGGACCAGCAGGGGCAGGGACCATCCATTCCCACCAGGGACCATCCTGGCAAACTGGTTCAGTTTAGAATTGCACGCAGCCTCTTCCAAGCAGGGCATCAGGGCAGGCAGGGGTTCCAGCAGGGTGCCAGGGAGGGCAGGGGATCCAGCAGGAGCCCAGCAAGATGCTGCACCTCGCTGGGACATGTGCACCAGGGGACATGGGATGTGGCACAGGGATGCTGTCACCTGGAGGAGAAGCCAGGCAAAGCCATGCCAAGGAGCTGCAATGCTAAGCCCGGTGCCAGCCCCCATCCTGGCTCACTCCATCCCTGCCAGCCAGACAGGGGACTTTCCAATCCCCATTCCCACCAGTGTCCTGACTGGGACACACAGGGATGTCCCCACTGGTGCCATGCTTGGGAGCCATGTCCTGCCATTTCCTACCCTGCCATGCTGATGATCTGCCAAGATCCAGGGGTGCCAAAGCGTGTTTCACTAAAACTGAAACATTTAATTCCCATCGGGGGCCTCGGCACCCACTGGCAAATCCACATGGAAAACCAAGACCTCCTGCAGCAGCCATGGAGCCGGCAGGGTGGGTCAAGGGGGGGGAACTGGCAAAATCCCCTCTGTCTTTGGCACGCTTGCCGTGGCAGCCAGCTCAGACTTCTCTCACCAAAAAGACATTGAGGTGAAGACTTTCCGGCCCAGCTGGCTCCCACAGAGGAGCTTCAAAGGAAAAGAAGAAAAAAAAAAAGAGCTACAAAAATAGTGACAATTCCCCAGCTGAGACCTTTGTGCTGGCAAAATCCACGGATCTCGGCACTGAGGCGTTCCAGAAATTCATCCCAGTTTTGTCACGTTGGCCAAGTTGAAAGAAGAGAAGAGAGAAACCATCGCTGGCGGTGCCCCCTTTCTGCAGAGGTGGCAGATTTCAGCCTCAGGGGCTGCAGGGTTTGGTTTTAAGATCCCCCCCACAAAGATATTTTTTTAAATATTAAAAATTTGGAGGGGAAGAAAATAACTCAAAGCTGTTCCTGCTGGGAGGTGTTTCCTGGGTGTCCCTCATCCCTCAGCCTCTTGGACCCAGCAACTGTGGGGACACATTGCACACCTGGGGGTGCCCGAACCCCCGAGTCCTGGGGACGGGGCAGGGGGAGATGGGCTGGACGGAAGAAAAAGGCTGTGTCTGCCAGCTTTGTCCCTGTGCAGGGAGTGGGAGGGGGCTGGGGGTTCCTGGGATGGGGGTCAGGGGGTTCCTGGGATGGGGGGGGATGCAGTGGAGACAGGGAAGGTCTCTTATTGCTCGGTGCAGCTGCAATGCCCATCACACGCACGCGTTGGGCAGGATGGAGCCAGCGAGGACCCCAGGCAGGCAGTGGTAGGGGTGGGTCCCCCTGGTTGCACGGGCTCCCTCATCCTCATCCAGGCACAGGAGGGCAGGATGAGGCACTTCTCCTGCCAACACAATGCAGTGGTCTGGTGCGGATGGCAAGGCACTGCGGACAGGGGTGCTGCCACAGCACCCCATGGGGCACCAGCACGGCTGGGCTGGGGCAGCAGCCGAGCCCCTGCCACAGCCACCGGGTCCCCTGGCTGCACCAGCACAGAGGGTCTGGGGTGAAAGCCCCCCCCAGGGTGGGAGGGCAGCGACGGCTGCAGGAGCAGCACCGGAGGGGCGGTAGCGCATCACGGGTGCTCTCCATCCCAGCAGCCCGGCACCAGCCCCAGGGCAGCATCTGTCCATGTGGGATGTAGGTGCCACCAGGACGTGCCGAGGACCCCTCAGGGGTGGTGGTTAGTGGTCATGGCAGGTCGCAGTGCCGTGCCCCGTGCTGTGGGCAGCCCGTGGCGCAGAGCGCGGTGGCAATCCGGTGCGCTTGCCGGGGGTCCCCAGCACCGGGGAGCTGCTCAGCAGCTGTGTCTCCTCTTTTCCTCTCCCACGCAGCCCCCGTGGGTGTCCTGGCCATGGCGTGGGGGCCACCACAGTCACACTCACATGCTGTCCGCCAGCTGGTGACAGTCCAAGTCCCCCTTCAGCTCCAGGAAGCCTGGCAGCTTCACTCCCGTCTTGCGGTCCACGCACCAGCACTTGCCCCGCTGCCCGTCCAGCGCTGGGTGACACTGAGGGGACAGGTTTGATGAAGAACCCAGCCTGGTCCCATTGCCCATTCCCATGGACCAGCTGTCTGGTGCAACTGGAAGCTCTCCTGGAGGCTTTGCCATTCCCATCCCGCTCCCAGGCTTTTGCAAAGAGACCCACGACACCCAAAGGGTGATTCCCACCAAAGCCAGAAGCTCTGGCCCATCCAGACCTCCTCCCAGCCTCACCCTGGCTCTGCAAAGCCACCTGGCAAGCAGCCCCCCTGGCCCCTTGTGGTGGGTGAGGGCCCATCCTACCTGCTTGGGGTGGAAGTTGCCGTTGCGGTCGCAGTTGGGGATGGGGATGACGTAGAGGTCCTCGTGCGTGCGGGTCTGCGAGGCAGCCAACCTCTCCAGCGCCCGGTGCAGCTCGCTCTGGCACGAGCCCTGCACCTGCAAGAAGAGGGAGGATGAGCTGGCAGCATCCCATCATCCTGGGACCCCCCCCCCCCCAACCCTGGGGTACCCAGCACCCATCCTGCCCTCCCCAGCCCAGCGCTGCCCCGTGGTGCTCACTATGGGCCGCGTCTCCTCGCGGTGGTAGGGGCTCCCGCTGTTGCGCATCTTGTTGCCGTTGTTGACCCTCTTTGCCTGATGCTTCTGCAGGCACTTGCGGTCATGGATGCTGCAGGGGCTGAAGCTGTTGTTGGGGTGGTCGATCTCCTCCTTCTCTGCAAGGACAGAGACCAGAGGGGGCTCAGTGCCTGATGGTGGTGCCTTGGCCCCCCCATGAAGCAACTTGCACCCGTGGGCATAATATTCAGCCAGTGCTGCTGGACAACACATTCCCCTCCCCAGTCATAGAACCAGAGAATCGTGGAATGATTAAGGTTGGAAAAGACCTCTGAGCTCACTCAGTCCAACCATGAGCCCAACCCCACCTTGCCTGCTAAACCATGTCCCAGAGTGCCACGGCCACAAGCTTTTTGAACAGCTCCATGGATGGAGACTCTTCCAGCCTCTGCCAGGGCTGCCCCCTGGAAGCTGCCTCTGTGGAGCTGCAATGGGAACAGAGACACTGGGGTTGCACTGAGGTGGTGCTGAGCACCAGGCACCGCAGCCGGGACCGGAGCCACGGGGCACAGCTCCCACGAAGACATGAAAGAAGAAATTCCTGGAATAAGAAAGTTAATCTCCCATGGGGCCAATCCAGAAAGGCAGCGCTTGGCATCCTCGCCTGCACCAGGAGTGCAGCCAAACTGCAATCCCAGATGTTGGCAGCTGGAGGGAGCATCATGAGACCTGAGCTCTCGGCGTGAATTTAGTTACAAAAAAAGCCACTGGTTGCACTGGTTTGGGGCCCATTAATGCTCTGAAGAGGGGGGACACCCCAGGGAGCAGGGGTCCCACTTGTGGTTGGAGCCACACCGGGCACAGCCCAAGCAGCATTTGGACTCCCAACCTGCCTGGGCTGTAGGAGGAAAGTGTCCAGGGCTCCCCTGGCTGAGTTTATCCCAGGGCTGGGCTTAAAATAATCAATATTGGAACCAGCAACAGGAAAAACCTTCTCAAGCCAGGCAGGAGGTGGTCACGGTGCAGCATGAGTGGAAGGACCCAGGGGCTCACAGCACCACAGAGGCTGTTGGGGCGATGCCCAGCACCAGCCCTTCCTGCAGGGAGGCAGCGGGGTTGGAACTGGTGTCTCCTGCCCATCACATCCCCATGGGATCCCATCCCCTGTCTCCCATCAGCAGCTCCCCTGTAGCCAAGCATTCCTGGACCAGCTCCCAGCAGCCCGGTTAAAGTTCACAGCGAAGCCCCGATCAAATCCTTCTCCTCCATTCCTGTTATTTGCTTTCTGTTTAATGTGTCAATTTTTTTCCAGGAAATGGCTCATGCCCTTGAAATTTGAAACACAAACCCGAAGGCTCCAGCACCCCGCGCAGAGCGATGCCAGCCGTGGTGGAAACCAACCACACGGCCGTGGCGCAACGTAGGCACTGGTGGCAGAGCCCAGACTGGGTTGGGGGGCCTTGGGCAGGGATGCTCCATCCCTCCCTACCTCCCCTCTGCTCCTTCCCAGGGAGACACACACGGAAGAGCAACGCAGGGGATTTGGCACCAGCAAGGGCCACCATGCCCAGGTCCCAGCAACTGCATGCGCTGCTCCTATCCCATGGGAAGGCAGGATCAAGGAAGCCCTCACGCGGCCCCAGCATGGACAAACACCCCTCCTTTCCCAGCAGCTGCCTTCAGAGCGTCAAATCTCTCAGCTTAAATAAAACCAGATGCCAAGAACGTTTTCATAAGGTCACATGAAACGTCGGTGCTTCTGGACAGCGAGGCAGCTCTTGCCCGGCACCCGGCTCTGGAGATGGAGCTCTGGTCTCCTGAGTCCCCTCACACAGGGAGGGGCTGAGTTGCCCCCCACTCACACACCAGTCCCAGGATCCCTCTCCACTGCAGGGATCACTGCAGTCCTTGGGGCAATTTTCCCGCCTGCTAAGCAACATGCAGCAGCTTGAGGAGCCCCTTGGCCATCCTCCTGCACCAAACAGACAAGGAAACTCGCACCCACGCACACAGACACGGAAAAAGCAGCTTCTGTAGAGCCTGGAGGCCCCCACCAGCTCCTCACACCACTTCCAGTGCAGCCTGCTCTGCCCCAACCCCTTGGGAAGCACCACCTGGGTGCTGGCCCCAGCAACATCGGTGCCTACAGATGCCCCTGGGCCATCCTGCACTTCTCCCTGGGTCTTGCAGGGCAGCCCGTGCCCTGGCCACCAGCACCCTGGTGCTGCAGATCATGGTTGGGGCTGTGCCAGCAGAGAGTGAGCTCTCCAGGTGGCAAGAGAGGAGAAGAACAGCAGCGCCGTCTGCTTGGCCAAGGGTTGGGGGAAGCCCCTCTGCTCGGTTTGGGATTGAAGCAAGTGCCAAGGGGATGGGAATGGGTGCTGCCCCATCCCAGCAGGAGGAGGGTTTCTGCCTGGCCTTCTGCTTGGCCCATAGACAGAAGACACAAATGAATCATTCAGTGTCGCCTTCAATTAACGGGAGCTGTAATTGAGGTTGGTCACGTGCCAAGTTTGTGATCCACCACACTGAGCCCAAGGGAGCAGTGAAGGGTTCTGGGCTCCACTGTGTGGCTCCCATGGGAGGAAAGCCCAGGGCAGTGAGCAAAGCCTTGGAAGCGTGCACGTGTCCGTGTGAGAGGGACAAGAGTCAGCCTGCAGCTTCAGCTCTGGAGCTCCCAACCTGCCTGCCAAGGGGCAAAGGACCCCACACTCCTCATGTGCCAGAAGGGACACATCCACATGTCTGGGGCTGACATGGCACGAGTTGTGGTGAGTCCAAGCACCCTTTGCTTCCCCTCTGACACCAGGTGGTCCCAGCAGGGCAACCAGCTCTCTTGGCTACTGGTGCTCTCAACTTGGCAAGCACCAGCACAGGGAAGTCTGTGCTCATCCTGCCAGGGCATGGAGGTGGCTGGGGCACAGACACCATGCACCTACCACCCCTTGGCCAGGAAGCCTGACCCATCCCCATCCCACAGGATACACTGCTGAGCTCTGCCTTGCTCAAATGTGGCTGAGGATTTCTGTACCTCCTCACTGACATGAGATCGATAGAGGAGAGGTTGGGATGCAGGAGATGGGGTGAGGGATGCAGATGCAAACAATTCCCTGTAAGGATCAGAGCCTTGCAAAGAGCAAATCCCAGCATGGAGAAACCAGAGCACAGGCAAATACCAGACCCCATCCTAAGAGACAACTGGGACAGCATTGCTTGGCCCCCTGGCTGGGTAGAAAGGGGCACTGACTGATAGGGGGTGGATGCCACTGGGGCTGAACCCAGCCTGTCCTCACTGCCCGTGCATCATCCAGCCGGGACTCAGCCACCGCCATCCCTCCCCGTCACTGCACACACAGAAAGGCAACAGGATCTGTCCCAGCCACCGCTTACAGCAACCACACGGGATGCAGGCAGCTCCTGTGGGGTCAGTTTTTCCCAGACATAATTATTTACCCAGCATTAAATCACTCGTCGTGTGCTGGGAAAAACGTCCTCACCTCTTCCCGGCTGCCACACACGTGTTCAGCCATCGCCTCCCCAGACACCCACCGGCTGCACCGAAAAGCCACGGCTGGAACCTCCTGGATCCAAACCCGTTGCAGGGATCTGGCTGGGCAGCAGGATGGCCTGGGAGCCAGCCCGGGGCTGGGAGTGTGAGGCAGGGACCAGGGTCCTGCACAAGGTCCCCAGACCCACGGCCACAGGAGAGAGTCAGGAGAGCACACACCAGCTCCCTCGCTTCCTAGAAAGCCCCATCCTGGGGGTGCCACAGGTCATAGAATCATAGACTGGTTTGGAATGGACCTCAAAGCCCATCCAGTTCCAACCCCCTTGCCATAGGCAGGGACACCTCCCACTGGATCAGGGGGCTCAAAGACCCCATCCAACCTGTCCTTGAACACCTCCAGGGATGGGGCAGCCACCACTGCTCTGGGCAACCTGGGCCAGGGCCTCCCTATCCTCATCGTGAAGAATTTCTCCCTAACGTCTAAGGTCCTGGGTGAGCAGAGAGGCTCTTCCCTGGCAATGGAGCAAGAAGCCTTGGTCCAACCCCTGGAAAGCCCAGCCCCAGCCCAGCCCCCCTGACACCAGCCTCTTCCCTGGAATGCGGAGCCCCCCAGGCCGAGCCCCCAGACAAAGTGTTTACTGTACGAGCTGCGCATTAACTGCTTCCCAGCCGCCCGCTTGCTGCAGCCTCTGCTCACCCGGCACCCACTCACTGCAGGGGGTACACGGGCACAGCTGAGGGGCACCGGCTCCACAGGCCCCTGCTCCTAAACAGGCATTTAAATCCCTTCTGCTTATCCCAAGAGGAACCATCAGATTCACCATTGGTGCCCTCGCTGTGCCAGGCAGGGCTGTGGTGGGAGCGATGGAGCCTGCAGCCCCCTCAGCCCCACGCTCCTGCTGGCTCCAGGCAGCCAGAACAGGACAGGGACTTGGATGTCCCACCAGGAGTGTCCCACCAGGGCTGCACCAAGCCATGTGCTACAGGGTGTCCTGCCAGGCTGTCCTGCACCAAGGGGGTCACTGCTGCCCGCTCTCCCATCCTGCCACCTGCAGTGCTGGGCAGGCCCAGTGCCCAGTGGGTGAGTCCAGCTCCCAGGCCACCCACCCATCCCCAGTGAGGCCAAAACACATCTGGAAGGACAGGAAAAAACAGGCAGGGCATGTGGTCTCCACATTGGACCCCATGCCAAGTATTCACAGCCAACTCCTGTCCCTGCAGAGGGGTGGCCCATCCAAGAAGAGCCCTCCTTACACGGGAACACAAAAGGAGCTGCCATGGACCGAAGGAAGAAATGGAGATGGGATCTGGCCCTTGGCATGGTCAGGGACGGACACTGCTACACCCTTTGGGTGACCCTGCGCAGGGACAAAGGGTCAGGCAGCTCATGGACTGTCCTATGTAAGGATGCTGCTCCCCAGCTTCAGGGTACATGGTCCCCATCACAGCCCACAGTGGGGGAGAGTATGGCATCCTAACCCCTGGCTCAGCCCCTGGAGGTGGCTCCATTCCCACTGTCAAAACCACGTCGTGACCTGTGCAACTCTGGGGCTGGGCTCCCACCACCAGTTCCACTCCCGGTCTCAGACTCTGACTGAGCACCAAAGGGGTGGCAGAAATCCACGATCAACACCTGATATTGAGGCTCAGGCAGAGATCACAGGCAGTGGCTTTCTCCAGCCTGGCCCACAATCCCCTACCCTGCCTGGTCCTAGAATTTAACAGCTCTTGACAGAGCCCCGGCCCAGAGCCCAGCCTGTCCTGCCTGCGAGGGAAGCAGGTGCCCCATGGCCTCTTTCCTGTTTCCTCCTGGTTGTGCAGGCAGAGCTGCTCACAGCATCCTGGGGAAGGAGCAGTGCAGGGGTCACCATGCAATGGGAGTTTCCCCAGTAGCTGGGACCTGTCCCCAGACCATGGGTGCCTGCAGGACCCAGGCTGCCCTGCCATCCAGGGGCACTCTGCAGCCAGGGCACAATACCCGCAGAGCCACTGGCTGTGACACTGCCATGGCAGGATAAGGATGGCACAAATATGACCCGCTGGTGGCCAGCTGTGGGATCTCAAGAAGTGCAGAGCTGTGGCAGGTGATGAGTCCCTGCAAGACACCCACTCCAGCCTGCATGGAGCTACTGGCTGTGACACTGCTGTGCCAGGGGTGGATAAGGATGGCATAAATATGACCCACTGGTACCCAGCTTCTCAAGAAGGTCATCACTACTCATACCCTGCTCACACCCATCCCTGGGCTGTCCCATCCTGTCTCACCTCAGGATCCCTTGCAGAGCCCCTTGCCTCGTTCCCAACCCTTTGCCCTCAACTCTTGCCAAGCAAGCAGAGACCAAGTTGGAGCAACTGGGGGCTGCACGGGGGCAACTTGACACCCACCCCTCACCCCTCTACCACCCCAGACGGGTCTTACCTGTGGGATGAAGGCTCTCCTGGATTGCCTCGACTTCGGCCAGGTCTGTGCAGATGCCCTGGCCGTGCATGAGGGTGTGCAGGGGCCGTGGTACGCCGCGGGGGGGGTAGCAGCGCAGCCCCGCTCCGCAGCGGGCGGTGTAAACCCCGCAGGCGGTGCCGCGCCCGAGAGCGCAGGTCGCGCAGCACCCGCAGCCCGGCTCCCGCACCAGCTCCGCGCAGCCCTGCGGAGCCTTGCACCTCGCCAGCCTCTCCTCCGAGCACGGAGGGCACTGGATCGCCTCCTCCCCGCCGCACGGACCCGCCGCCAGCACCACCAGTAGGACCAGTAACGATGGTGGCACCGGTACCGGTCGCCCGGTGGCCCCGCGCATCGCGGCTCCGCGCTCCCGCCCGCGGCTGGCGGAGCTCGGCTGGGGGAGAGGGGCGGTGGAAGCGGCTTTATGAGAGCCCTGGCCACACCTCCCGGCACCGGGGCCACCGGCGGGGCCGCCCCCGCCCACACCGGGAAGCCACCGGGGAGGGATGCTCCGAGCCGGAGGAGGCGACAATTCGGCCCCAGGGACACCGGGCAGCGCGGGGACCCCTGGCTCTTTACCCCCCGAGCACCCCCGGGGGAACCCACCCCCGCCCCGACACTGCCCGGTCCATCAGAGTAACTGGGTTGAACTGGGGACACACATACAGACCATTCGGGGCTGCAGCGCGGGGGCTGTGGACAAGACCCCGGTGTGGGGGTACCCAGGGTGAGTTCCGAATGCGGGGTCCTCGGGGGGAACAAAGACGCTGCTGGCAAAAAAAGTAGGACGGGCAGCTCAGCCCCAGACTGGCCGCACTCTTCCCCCCTTCCCCCCCAGGTTCCGCACCCACCGGTCCCGCACCATCTGGCTCCCCTCTCCCCCGGCTCTGCACCCCTCAACCCCGACCACCCACCCCGACCCCGCACCCACAGGTTCCTCGGTTCCTCGCTCACTCGTCTCGTTCCCACAGCCTCCGACCCCGCACCCTCTGGGTACCTGCACCTCTCTAGACCCGCACACCCCAACCCCGCCGGCTCCCCGCACCCCCTGACTCCGCACATCCCGCATCCCCCTGCTCCCCACCCACCCCGGCCCCTCACAGCCCGGGATAAATTGATATCTGCCGGCACCTAGCGGTTACTTGGGTAAAACCGGGTGGCAGCGGGTGGGGAGCCCGAGCATCCCCCCGTGGGGCCCCGTCAGACCCCGCAAACAGCGGGCAGGGGCATCTCCGGCAGCACCGGGTATGGGGCAGTGGGAGGGACCCTCCTAATGCAGCAGGAGGGGGCTTGGACAAAGCCTGGGCTGATGTGAGCTCTGGCAAAGCGCAGCCTCGCTGAGCCTGCCCTGCTTGAGATGCTGCAGTGCCCGGGCAGCCCTTGCACAGGTTGTCCTCCCACATGTCCAGGAGCACCAAGGGGGTAGAAAGCCCCTCTCCCTGCTCTGGGGAAAGGATCCGCTGTGGCCAGGCTAAGGCTGAACTCATGGGATGGGATTAGAGCAGCTGCATGCTGCAAGGGGCTTTGTCCTGCGTGCACAGAGGGACACGGCACAGCAGCATCTGGGTGCTGGCTGTGTCACCACCCTGGCCCTGGCTGACACTGGCAAAACCACCACCTTTTGCAGGCCAAAGACTGGCAAGATGACCACAACCATCCAGCAGCAACAGGGAGACAGCACAGCCTGTCAGGAAGGTGACCTTCACCTTGTGGGACACAAGGAGCCAGCCCAGCCTGGTGCAGCGCTGCATTGTGCAGGCACAACGTGCAGGGAGCAACCACATCCCACAGGGTCTGCACTGGCCCCACCAAGGACTTGGCCGAGCAGTGAGAGCTGCTGGAGTTTGTGACCACTTTCAAGGGAATTAACAGCCCGTAAAAACTTGGACATTGAGTCCTGCTGTGGGGTCCTGGGGTGGGGTTCAGTGCAGCAAGTGGGACATGGGGCAGCCTCTCAGGTGGGCAAAGCTTCAAAAGGGCCCTGGGAGATGGGGGCTGCCCTCAGTGATGCACAAGGAGGTGCACCTGTGGTGCCCCTGAGGGATCCTGCCCCTGAGGGATCCTGCAGCTCCTGCAGCTCCTGCTCTGTGACAGAGGCATGAGGGGGTCATGCCAAGACCCAGCCCTGGCTGCAGACAGGAATTTAATGCAGCACAGAGAGCCAGGAGCAGGGCCCTGTGTGGGTGCCATACTTGTTTCATTTGGCCTGATTAAACAGGCAAGAGGAAGGAAGGTGAGGAGCAGTGAGTGGCTAAAAAGCAACCTCCTCAGGGTGCCTCAGCCCAGCCATGTGTGGAAAGGGCTCAGCACATCACAGCCCTCTCGAGAGGAGCAGAGCCAGCCTATAATGTTGGGTCCCAGCTGAGAACCCCAAACTCATCTCATGGGTGAGCACAGCTGTTACTCAAACTGGCATTTTGAGTTTTGAGTGCCAGCACTGGTGGCAATGATTGCAGGGGCTTCCAGGACCCTCTTCTCTCTCCTGTGCAGGTGAGCTGGGCAGCACTGAGCAGGACACGGGCAGACAGGTAGGACTTGGGGTGGGCAGGCACGGTCCATATCCCCCCACATGTCCCCATCCCCACTTCCCCCTCCCAGCCAGCACAGGGACCCTGCGAGACATCACCCCCCCTGGTGCTACCCTGGAGCCACTGCCCTGCCTGGCACAGCCTCGCAGTGGCCGTGACTTGGGGCAGAGGCACCAACCTTGACATGGTGTCCAAGCCAGGACCAAACCCAAACAGGTGCCCAACCCCGCTCGAGCCGCGGCACCTTATCAGGCCTTGGCAGCGCTGAGCGCTTGCTGGGGCGATGTTGTGTCTGCGGGCAGAGGCACACGGGCAGCGCTGGCGCGCGGCGGGGCTCGAGGATCTTTTTGATACAGTGTGAGGCATTAAGACTGGAAAGAGTTTTAAAGCTTTTTTAATACTCACAATTATAAATTTTACTTATTTATTTTGCTCTTTGTAATATGAGATACTGAAACTGGCACTATTTTCACACTGAAAGGGCACAGGTGCAACAAGCTATCTGCAGATAAATGACATATTAAACCTGCAAAGTAGTCTTCAGATGTTTCTGATTATTGACAAGACATTCTAAGTGTTGGATAGCTTCCTCTGCAAGTCATTCATTTAGAAAACAGTTTACTAAGAATATACTTCGAAACAATATCTACAGCACCATTCATTTAGCTCGCTCATATCAGGGAAACTCCTTGTATAACAGGCAAACAGAGCTTAAAATGGAAAAAGACAGTCATTTTGCATAAAAACCAAAGGCAGCAATTAGCAGTTTCAGATAATGAATGGTAATGTCACGGTATTAGATTATTTCTGATAATCAAATAGGAGATGATGTTTCAATAATTAGTAACTGAAACACAACAGAGCAAATTAATCTCAGGGACAGGGATGATCCCCCCGCTCTGCACAGGCACAGCTCCTCTTGGTCCCTGTCCCAGCACCATCCTGCAAGATGGAAAGGGGCCAAGGTTGATGCACCCCACAGCCGTGCTGCCCCCCACCCCGAGCCCCCGAGATCGCAGCTCTGCAGAGGAGGAGGTTGCTCGGTGCTCGGTGCAGCCCAGGTCCCCTGCCTGCAATGAGGCAGCCCCGTGCTCCCAGCCCTGGGGCCCTGCGGGCTCCCAGCACAGCTTTCCCAGCCTCAGTGGCTCTTTGGAGTTCACAAAGCTGAGGGGGGGGGGGGCGCTCAGGCTGCTTCGCTGTAACCGCTGCAAGCAGGGTCTGGAGCGATCCCAGCCCTGGGGAGAGGCTGCCGGGCAGGGGCAGAAGCGGCGCTGGGGGTCACAGAGGGCTGAGACCTCCAGCCAAGGGGGAGCTGGGGAGATGCAGGGCTGTTTGCACCCGCTGTGGGATGCAGTGACTGCACACATTGCAGGGCACGGGCATTGCACCCACTGCAGGACCCTGATGTCTCCCAGGCTCTTGCAGCCCCCATCGCCAGGGCTCAGCCCTGCTGACCCATGAACTGGTCTCCATCCCCTCCCAGCACCAGGCACCGGTGGCCGGGCAGACCCCACAGAGCACCCAGATGCTCTCGCCACAGCCGATGCCCCTTGCTCTCATCCAGCCCCTTGCTCTCATCCAGCCCCTTCCTCCACTCCCCTCCTTGCTGGTTTTACTCCCTATTTCCAGGCAGCAACTCCTTCCTGGCCCTCTCTGGACTCAGTTCCAGTATCTCCTCCTGGCCCTGGCTCCCTTCCCCGCGGTTCCTGGCTGCCCTCCTTGTCCTCGGCCGGTGGGGCAGAGGGTGACCTGGCTGTGTGGATGTGGCCCGTGGGCTGCGGGTGCTGGGGTGGCCACAGGGCGTGTTGGGGGCCACACTGGTAACAGTGCCAAACCCCATGGTCCTGGTCCCAAGGCAGCAGCATGGGGTCCAGCAGCCCCCCATGCCTCCTCCACACACTCTGCATCCTCTCAGTGCTGGCTGGGCACCTGCCCTCGGCCACAGCTCAATGGTTTTACGCACTGGGCTCAGAGGACACCACCCTGGATCCAAGCACCAGCCTCACAGCAACCACCCTGGATGGGAAAGAAGGTAGGCTTGGTGGGATGGGGTCACAGCTTCCCACCCTCCGCTTCCTGCACCTTTTCTTGATCAGACTGGAAGACTTGCTGCAAGAGGAAAGAGGACTCTGAGAGCCAGCCTTGGATGCAGCACAACTTTAATGAGTCTAAAGAAGGAAAGGAGGTGACTCAGAGGGAGCACCAGGGACAGCCACCAAGGTGTGGTGCAGCTCCTGCAAGGTGTCCATCTGCCTGCCCTGCAGAGAGAGGGAGGCCAACAGGTCCCATCTAGGCTTCCATTGGGACTAGACAAGAGTAAAGGAGAAGGAGAAAAGAGAGAGGAAGAAGGAAACGATGGCTGAAAACTCTAAATAAAATAACTCAAAGCCCTATCTCTCATTCAGTATCGTATTCTGAGGCCTTGAGAGGTTCCTGTTGAGGGCCATTGCCAGCAGGTTTAGCAGGGCCCACATCTGTAGCAGCTGGGGATGCAGGAGAGGTCACAGCAGCCAGTGTTGATGGGGACTCCGTTGCAGCTGAGGATGCTGCCAACAGCAGCGGAGGTGGAGGAGCCCACGGCAGTGTTCTGAGGGAAGGAGCTGAGGATGGGCCCGGGCAGGGTCACCACCACAGCAGGGGGCTGGATGGCGATGGTGGAGCTCTGGCACTGCTGGCAACAGGGCTCATTGCAGCTGCTGGCCAGCGGGGTCGGGCCGCAGGGCTGGCAGGGCAGGCACGGGTTGCAGCAGGACATGTCTGAGGGCTGAAGGGGCACCTGGGAGAGAGGGTAGAGGAAAGAGAGATCAGGGACAGCCTGCAAAGCCAACAAAGGGAAGCCCAGGCACCTGCTGGGTGTGCAGGGTGAGGCTGTGCTGTTGGGAACAGGGGCTTCTCTTCCTGAGCCCAGCAGGGTCCCTCAGACAGCAGCCTGGTGAGCCTGGATCAAAGAGCCACCTCAGCCCAGCCTCAACCTCTCTCCATGACAGAGCACCCCTGCCCTCTGCCACCACCATCCCAGAGCTCTGACAGAAGACCAAGGAGCAGAGATCAGCTGAGCTGTCCTTGAAGGGCAGAGCCAGTCCTACAGCAGGAGTTGGAGGGGAAAGGGGGTTCCAGCTCACCTGTTCCCAAGGAGGAGGTGGCAGAAGTGGCTGAGAGAGCAAAGAGCAGGGCTTGCTTTTATCCCAGCCTCTCGTTGCCTCAGGCCCAGAGGCAGCCACAAGCATTTTCCTGCAGCTCATAAGGAATGGAAACATCCCAGGAAATGATGACCGCATTCCTTACGGCAAGGGGAACCTGCTACTCCATGGAACTCCTGAACACACCAAGGCAGAGTCTCCCTGCTGAGACCAGCCCGTGCCCTCACGGGGGTCACAAAGGACAGACAGACAGATGTGTGGTCACGCACCCTACAGAGAGTCAGGGAAACATCTGTGAGGGCGCACGGAGTCTCCTGGCAAAGCACAAAGTCAAGCACAAAGAAAAACACAGAAAATCACCTGTGGACTCTGCTGGGGATATGCCAAGGATCACACTGGCACAACAGGACTGAATCGTCCCAGGGAAGGACCAAGTCCCAGACAGGCTCATGGTGCTGCGTGAGGACCCACAGAGACCGTACTGAGGGGAGACAAGGGAAAGGAGCCCAGAAAACTGTCCTGAGGGCAAGGTCAGTGCTGTGGTAGGGTCAGAGCCTTGCAGCGGAAGCCCCTTTGTCTGTAACAAGGAGTGACCATCAGAGAGAGGTGGAGGGAGATAGAGAAAAGGATGTTCCATGTCCTCTCGTATGAGAGGCCTTGGCCATCCAGATGAGAAACACGAGAGCCACTTCCTGACACCTTGGCACCAAACAAGTACTACAATGGCCCAGCTGCTCATCACCTGCCTGCAGGAGATGCCACCAGCACTGGAGCTGAGTCTGTTTCCTGCAAATGATGTGTTTCTGCCCTGGAAACCCTCAGGCCTCTCATCCCAGCACTTAGAGAAGCCTCATCTGGGCCAGCACGTGGCATAAGGCAGGAAATGCAAAGACAGAAGGGCAGGAAACCAGGACACAGCCCATCCCGTTCACTGGAATGGTTTGGGCTTGACAGGAGCTTGTCAGAAAATGATTCCTCACCCAGAGGGAGTCTCTGGGCCTGAGGCAGGGCAGGAGCACTATAAAAGGCAGCCCAGCTCTCTGCTCTCTCATCCACTTCTCTTGCCTCCCTCTCCTTGGCAATCAGGTGAGTGGGAAGCCGCTTCTCCTCCTCCTTGCAGAGCAGGTCTCTCCTCGCTGTCTGTGCCAGCTGCTGGGGGGGGTCCTAGGGCAGGGCTGGGAGCTGCTTCTCCTGGGAGAGGGAAGGGGAGAGGGTGTGGGGCTTGGTTGAGGTGTCTGCTGGGCTTTGATCTGGGCATCGTGTGCTGGGCCAGGAGGTGCCTTGCCTGCCCCGCGGTTGGGTGCAGAGCTGCTCCTCCTGTGTCCCCATGCTCTGTTTCCTCTGCCCTCTCTCCCAGGTGCCCCTCTTGCCCAGAGACATGTCCTGCTCTAAACAATGCCGGCCCTGCGAGCCCTGCCTGCCCTGCCAGCCCTGCGGCCCGACCCCGCTGGCCAGCAGCTGCAATGAGCCCTGTTGCCAGCAGTGCCAGAGCTCCACCATCGCCATCCAGCCCCCTGCTGTGGTGGTGACCCTGCCCGGGCCCATCCTCAGCTCCTTCCCTCAGAACACTGCCGTGGGCTCCTCCACCTCCGCTGCTGTTGGCAGCATCCTCAGCTGCAACGGAGTCCCCATCAACACTGGCTGCTGTGACCTCTCCTGCATCCCCAGCTGCTACAGATGTGGGCCCTGCTAAACCTGCTGGCAATGGCCCTCGACAGGAACCTCCCAAGGCCTCAGAATACGATACTGAATGAGAGATAGGGCTTTGAGTTATTTTATTTAGAGTTTTCAGACATCGTTTCCTTCTTCCTCTCTCTTCTATCCTTCTCCTTTACTGTTGCCTTATCCCAGTGGAAGCCTAGATGGGACCTGTTGGCTTCCCTCTCTCTGCAGGGCAGGCAGATGGACACCCTGCAGGAGCTCCACCACACCTTGGTTGCTGTCCCTGGTGCTCCCTCTGAGTCACCTCCTTCCTTCTTTAGAACCATTAAAATTTTGATGCATTCAAGCCTGGGTCTCTGAGTCCTCCTTCCCTCTCTGGCAACTCTTCCTGTCAGGTCAGGGGAACAGGTGGCCTTTTAGAGAGGTTTCCAGCCTCACTGCACCTCTTCCCAGATGGTCCCAGGTGCTGTTGATGGATAACTGCAGATCTTGGCTGGATCCAGGGAGGTTACATCTGCACTGTCTGCAGAGCACTCCCTGGCTCTTCTCTGTGTACAGGATGCCAAGCTCCAAGATAACAATGGGCAATCATTAAGGTAATGAATTATAACAAGACCCTAGGATGGATTCTGCCCCTGGGGAAGAGCACCAGACTCCAGTATAAACTCTGAGGGGAGTGATGTGAGGGGAGTCCTGCTCAAAGGAATTTTGAAGTGTTGGTTGAGAGCAACTCAATCAGATTCAGCAGTGTCCTGGGAGCCAAGAGGGCAAAATGCATCCAGACGTTCATCAAAGCCAGCAGATCCACCTGGTCAGAAGAGGTGATTGTCTCGCTGTGTGCAGTGTTGGTGCAACCTCACCTGGAGTGCTGAGTGCAGCTCTGGGCCCCACAGTGTAAGAGGGATGTGATGGTCCTTGGATGTGTCCAGAGGGGGACAACGAAGATGGTGAAAGGGCTGGAAGGCACATCATATGGGGAGTGGGTGAGGGCTTTGGGTTTGCCCAGTTTGGTGAAAAGTGTGTCGAAGGGCAACCTCACTGCTCCCGGCAGCTTCCTGAGGAGGGGAAGTGAAGGAGGAGGTGTTGATCTCCACTCCCTGGTATCCTGTGGCAGGACACTTTGGAATGGTTCAAAGCTGCATCAGGGCATGTTCAGACTTGGCATTACAAAGCATTTCTTTCCTGAGAGGTCGGTCAGAACCTGGAACAGGCTTCCAAGGCAGGGAGTTGATTTAAGAGGCATTTGGACAATTCCCTTAATGCCGTTCTTCAACTTTTGGCCTGTGCTAAAGCTGTTTGGCAATTGGACAGGTTCAGCCTGGCAGCTCCCTTTGTCCATCCCATTCCATTCCATCCTTGAGTCCTCACACCCTCTCCCCCCTGCCCTTGTCCAGCATTTGCAGCACAGCCAGGAGGTTGCCCTCACACAAAGGTGAGATTCTCTCAAGCAGCACCACCTTTAGTGGAAACAAAGGGCTCTGGGCCTCTCACCCACGTTCTAAAAACCTCGATGTGATTTGCTGTTGCTGTCAGACAACCTGGACACTCGGTGTCCCTGACAGCCCCCCACAGCCACGACACTGCTTGTGGATCTGCTCTGGGGTCAGGGAGTCACACACAGAAACGTTGTTGCTTATCTTTCTCATTGCCTCAAGTCAATCCGATTCACCTGCTCTCACTCCCCATTTCTGTTCAGAACTGGACACGATACTCCAGGTGGAGTCTGACAAGACCTTTCCTTGCCCTGCTGGCCACGCTTCTTTTGATGCAGCCCAGTACATGGTTCACCTTCTTGGGCTGCAAGCTCACATTGCTGTTCATGTTGAGTTTCTCATCAATCAGCAGCCCCTGGTCCCTCTCCACAGGGCTCTTCTCCATCACTTCATCCCCTATTCTGTACTGAAACTTTGGATTGCTAAAAACCAGGTCTAGGGCCTTGCGCTTGAGGTTGTTGAACCTCATGAATTTCACATAAGCCCAGTTCTCCAGCTTGTCCACGTCCTTCTGACATCAAAATATCCCATCTCAGCTTGCTGTCGGCAAACTTTCTGAGGGTGCACTCGATCTCACTGTCTATATCATCGTTACAGAGCACTGGTCCCAGTACAGACCCCTGAGAGACACCATTTATCAAAGATCTCCACCTGGACATTGAGACATTCACCACTGCTCTCTGAATGTGACCATCCAACCAATTCCTCATCCACCAAAGAGTCGACCCATCAAAACTATATCTCTCTAATTTAGAGAGAAAGATGTTGTAGGGGACCACGTCAAAGATCAATACCAGGAGGTAGGGACTGACCTCCACTGGCTTAAGAGAAGCTGTGTATATCTTTGTCACCTCCAAGACACAGTGATTGGAAGGGACCCCTTGCCCTCTTTCCCCTCTCCCCTTCCTCTGAGAATGATGAAAGGGACACTTCTGCTCCCACCTTTCCTCCCACCTCCCAAGACAAGGCCTTTCTTCCTTGACAGCTCCAGACAATGTCGCTACAAAAAAAGGGATTGCACCAAAACCAAGGCTGGAATGCAGAAAACTTTAATGACTCTGAAGAGGCAAGGAGGTCACTTCTAGAGGAGGGGACAGCCAGAGCAGGGACAGCACTGGCAGCTGTTGAAAGTCAGTGCCCATTGCCCTCAGTGGAGATCCCATGGAGCATCCACCTCCCTGCTACATGGAGGGAGAGGGGTCAGCACATCCCCCAGGATGGCTTTGAGGGCCCCATAGCCCAGAAGAACAGAAGAACAAAAAGAAATGGAAAAGAAATGAAGACTGGAAGTTGCACCATGGCCATGTTCTCAGAGGGCCCCAGCTGCTCTCCTCTGGAAGGGCAGCACTGGATGCTCGGCCTCTCTGAAAGTGACGGCCAGGAGCTCTGTCCTTAGTTCAGAATCCAGGTCTGGATGTCTGGGGTTCCTCATCCGGGCTGTCATCAGTGGCTTTAGCAGGGCTGGCATCTGTTGCCACAGTAACGGCTGGTGATGCAGGAGAGGTCAATGCCCCCGGAGGAGATGGGCGTTCCATTAGAGCTGAGGATGCTGCCAACGGCAGCGGAGGTGGAGGAGCCCACAACGGTGTTCTGAGGGAAGGAGCTGAGGATGGGCCCAGGCAGGGTCACCACCACCGGAGAGGGCTCGATGACAACGTAGGAGTTCTGGCACTGCCTGCAACAGGGCTCATTGCAGCTGCTGGCCAGCGGGGTCGGGCCGCAGGGCTGGCAGGGCAGGCAGGGCTCGCAGGGCCGGCACGGGTTGCAGCAGGACATGGTTTGGGGCTGGAGATGCACCTGGAGAGAGAACAGAGAGGAATCAGAGCACAGAGACCTGTAGGGAACAGTTTGCCATGAACCCATCACCCATCTGCGAAGGTGTCAAAAGCATCTCCTGAGACAGGAGGTAGAAAATGGGCAGTTGAAGCCAAAGGGTTTCTTGGCCTCATCCAGGCACTACAAAGTCTCACCAGACCCAATGGGGCTGCTGCCTACTTCTTCCAAGAAGAAACTCTTCAGGAAGTCCCCAAGACAAGCAGCACCACAACCCAGCACATGGTTGCGGAGGGTGAATTTGTATTAGCAGAAAAAGGAAGGGATGAAAAGGCTTCACACTCACCTGGATCCCGAGGAGAAGGAGGCAAGAGAAGTGGATGAGAGAGCGAGGAGCTGGGCTGGCTTTTATGGTGGCCCTGACCTGCCCCAGGCCCAGAGGAAGCTTCCACAGAGGTGGCAATTTTCTAAGGTGCTCATGATGGACGGAAAACATCCCAGTTAATGGCATGGGCTGGGTGGTTGTTTTCCCCAACACTACCTGTTCATTTCCTGACTTGTGCTGTGCCCTTTCCTCGTGGAGGCTTCTTCTGAATGCTGTGATCAAAGGCATTCCATGGTTTCTGGATCAGGAATGTGTCAGAAGCAGGACAAGATGCACCTCAATTGCCAGATGGGTGCTGTGCAGGCAAATGATGCTGGGTTGGGGTGCACTGGTGGGGCTGCCTTGGCCACAGTGACTGGGAGGGGCCCAGCATCTCCCAGCCCTGCAGTTCTTGGCTGGTCACCCCAGGGCTCTCCTTGAGTGAGGATGTGCTGTGTCTTTCTCCCTCCCTCCTAGCACAACAAGGATGTTTCCCTATGGAGGCTTCTTGCTGCACTTCCAAGTCATAAGAACGTGTTTGAGAGTCCCTTTTGGCCCCCACACTCAAACCCAGCGGGGGCAGAGGAAGCAGCAGCCCAGCTAGGAAGGTCATCTGTTCATTGAGTTGTGTATCTCTGCAGGCCAGCCTAAGCATGGCTGGGATGTCACAGCCTTCTTAGTTCCTTCGGCCCTGCGGGAGGCAGGCACTCAGAGTGCTTTGGAGGGTGGAGTGCAGACAGAGAGCCTGGACTCTGCTACCTGTGAGCCCTTTGGCCCGGGGGGCTCCACTGCACAGCAGCGGGGGCCAAGCCCAGTCGCAGCTCTCTCAGCCTCTCCCCCTGTGGGAGGTGCTCGGGTTCCTCCACCAGCACTGGGGCCCTTCCTTGCCCTCTCTGCAGTCTGTTCCGAGGAAACCAGCACTGGGCACATTCCTCCAGGCCTGACCTCACCAGTGCTGAGGAAAAGGATGGATCGAACGCCTCGATCCGTGGCAAAGCTTTGCTCACTGCAGCCCAGGGCACCCTCAGTCTTCTTTGCACCAGGGGCACTTGGCTGGCTCGGGGTCCCTTTGGTGCCAACCAGGACCCTTGGCCCCGTTTCTGTCAAGCAGGGAGAGCTGTGAGTCCAGGCATTTGGTTTAACATGGGGTTGTTCAGCAGGGACAGGACTTCTTACGGAAATTCTGGAGGTTCCTGTTGGGTCATTTCTTGATACCATGAGAGAGACAGATGGGGGAGCAAAAGAAGGATGGGGCAAGTCTGCAGAGAGACCTTACAGTGGCCTACAGGTACTTAAAGAGGGATTGAAGGAAAGATGGGGACAGGCTTTTTACGGAGGGCTCTTGTGACAGGACAAGGAGGTTGGTTTTAAACTAAGGAAGGGGAGATTAAGACTGGATAGAATGAAGAATTTTTTTGCAATGAGGGTGGTGAAATCCTTGTTCCTCCGGGAGGCAGTGGAGGCCTCATCCATGGAAACATTCAGGGGCAGGTTGGATGGGGCTCTGAGCAACATGACTGAGTTAAAGATGTCCTATATCCAGCAGAGAGGTTGCACATAGTGACCTGTAATGGTCCCTTCAACCCAAAGAACTCAGTGGTTCTACGTCCTCTCACAAGGGAATCCTTGGACATCCAGATGAGAAACACAAGAGTGATGCCCATTTCCTGAATACTTGGCCACAAACAAACCTACAGCAAGGAACCAGGGCCCATCACCTGCCTGCAGGAGATGCCACCAGCACAGGAGCTGAGTCTGTTTCCTGCAAATGATGTGTTTCTGCCCTGGAAACCCTCAGGCCTCTCATCCCAGCACTTAGAGAAACCTCATCTGGGCCAGCACGTGGCATAAGGCCGGAAATGCAAAGACAGAAGGGCAGGAAACCAGGACACAGCCCATCCCGTTCACTGGAATGGTTTGGGCTTGACAGGAGCTTGTCAGAAAATGATTCCTCACCCCGAGGAAGTGTCTTGGCCTGAGGCAGGGCAGGAGCACTATAAAAGGCAGCCCAGCTCTCTGCTCTCTCATCCACTTCTCTTGCCTCCCTCTCCTTGGCAATCAGGTGAGTGGGAAGCCGCTTCTCCTCCTTCTTGCAGAGCAGGTCTCTCCTCGCTGTCTGTGCCAGCTGCTGGGGGGGGTCCTAGGGCAGGGCTGGGAGCTGCTTCTCCTGGGAGAGGGAAGGGGAGAGGGTGTGGGGCTTGGTTGAGGTGTCTGCTGGGCTTTGATCTGGGCATCGTGTGCTGGGCCAGGAGGTGCCTTGCCTGCCCCGCGGTTGGGTGCAGAGCTGCTCCTCCTGTGTCCCCATGCTCTGTGTCCTCTGCCCTCTCTCCCAGGTGCCCCTCTTGCCCAGAGACATGTCCTGCTCTAAACAATGCCGGCCCTGCGAGCCCTGCCTGCCCTGCCAGCCCTGCGGCCCGACCCCGCTGGCCAGCAGCTGCAATGAGCCCTGTTGCCAGCAGTGCCAGAGCTCCACCATCGCCATCCAGCCCCCTGCTGTGGTGGTGACCCTGCCCGGGCCCATCCTCAGCTCCTTCCCTCAGAACACCGTTGTGGGCTCCTCCACCTCCGCTGCCGTTGGCAGCATCCTCAGCTCTAATGGAACGCCCATCTCCTCCGGGGGCATTGACCTCTCCTGCATCACCAGCCGTTACTGTGGCAACAGATGCCAGCCCTGCTAAAGCCACTGATGACAGCCCGGATGAGGAACCCCAGACATCCAGACCTGGATTCTGAACTAAGGACAGAGCTCCTGGCCGTCACTTTCAGAGAGGCCGAGCATCCAGTTCTGCCCTTCCAGAGGAGAGCAGCTGGGGCTCTCTGAGAACATGGCCATGGTGTAACTTCCAGTCTTCATTTCTTTTCCATTTCTTTTTGTTCTTCTGTTCTTCTGGGCTATGGAGCCTTCAAAGCCATCCTGGGGGATGTGCTGACCCCTCTCCCTCCATGTAGGCGGGAGTTGGATGCCCCGTGGGATGTCCACTGAGGGCAATGGGCACAGGCTTTCAACAGCTGCCAGTGCTCTCCCTCCTCTAGAAGTGACCTCCTTAACCTCTTCAGAGTCATTAAAGTTTTCTGCATTCCAATCTCCGTCTCTAAGTAATCCTTTTTTGATATCATTGTCTGGAGCTGTCAAGGAAGAAAGGCATTGTCTTGGGTGGTGGGAGGAAAGGTGATGGCAAAAGTGTTGTCATTCCCAGAGGAAGTGTAGGGTGGGACACAGGACAATGGTTCCCTTCCAGTCCCTGTCTCTTCCAGCTGTGGCAACAGATGTCAGTCCTGCTAAATCTAGTGGCAATGGCCCTGGACAAGATCCTCCTAAGAGCTCAGAAGATGGTGCTGGACCAGAGACAGAGCTTTGAGGCATTATTGAAGAAGCTCTTATGTCTCAACCCCAACTTCATGTACTGCCCATTTCCTCACCAAAGCACCTGATTTGTTATAACCTGCTGTGACAATATGGGCAATGGAGAGTAGGAGTGGGAAAGAGATGTGTCTGGGGTGAAAGTTCTGCTGGGGAAGATCTCCTGGGGCAGCAACCAAATCTCCTTGGCTGGACGCGCCCTACTCGGCTCAGACATGTTCCCGAGAACAGAGGAGGTCTCCAAGCAGTTCAATGAATCCCAATTCCTGCACTGCACTGGGAGCCTTGTGGAATACCATTTGTAACCAGTCTTCACAGAGACATTGACTCATTGACCATAACTCTTTGAGTGCAACCATGTAGGCAATTCCTTATTCGTTGAGAGGTCCATCTGTGAAATATATGTCTCTCCAATTTTAGGACAAGAATGATGTGTGGGACAGTGTCAGATGCCTTGAAAAGCCCAGGTAGATGATGTCAGTTATTTTTCCCTTATCCACCAATGATGTAGCCCCATTGTACAAGGCCACCAGATTTTTCAGGCACAATTTGCCCTTAGTGAAGCCATGCTGGTTGTCACCAATCACTTCCTTACTTTCCATGCTCTTCAGGACAGTTTCCAGGAAGATCTGCTCCATGATCTTTCCAGGATCAGAGGTGAGATTGACCAGCCTGGAGTTCCCTGGGTATCCCTCTTTACCTTTTTCAAAACTAGGAGTTGCATTTCCCTTTTCCCAGTCCCTGGGAATTTCACCAGGCTGCCTCAGCTTCTCAAATGAGTAATGACCCAGCAACATCATCCACCAATTCTCTCAGGACCCACGGATACATCTCATAAGATCCCGTGGACTTGTGCACCTTCAGGTTCCTTAGGTTTTGTCACACATGATCCTCCCCTACAGTGGGAAGTAGTTCTCTCTTCCAGTCCCTGCCTTTGCCTTCTGCGACTTCAGTGTTGTGGTCTCAGCTTTCTCCCGTGAAGAATGAGAAAAAATGTTGTTGAATACCTCAGCCTTCTCCATATCCTGGGCAACCAGGTCTCTGTTTCCTTCTGGAGAGGGTGCACATTCCCCCTACTCTTCCTTTTATCACTGATCCACCTTTAGAAGCTTTTCTTGTGGTCCTTGACATTCTTAACCAGAGTTAATCCTATCAGGGCTTTAGCTTTACTAAACTCATCCCTGGCTGCTCAGACAACATTTCTGTATTTGTCCCAGGCCACCTGCCCTTCCTTCCACCCTCTATTGGCTTCCCTTTTCTATTTAAGTTTGTCCAGGAGTTCTTTATTCATCCATGGAGGCTCCCTGGGTTTTTTACTTGACTGTCACTTTGCTGGGATGCATAATTGAGCTTGGAGGAAGTGGTCCTTTACAGGGAGAATAGGAAGGCATGGAAATGACATAAGTTTGAAGTGTCTTGTTCTCTTGAGTTGTGGCCCATTACGTCATGTCAAAAGGAATCAGCTGCCCAGACAAGAGCAAGGACCAAAGCTCAGGTGGGTTAAATATATTCTTTCTCTTGCTGCCAGAGGGACAAACCAGCCCTGCTGCCAACTACAGAGTTCGTTTACCCCACATCAAGTTCTAACCAGGTCACCTCAATGTTTGTGTGGTATCTCCTGCGTGCATTGCTTTCTCCATTGTCTCCATCTTAATTGCCTACTTCTAATGCTGAAAGCTCCTGTTAGATAAGGCCTAGATCATGAGTGGAAATTTCATCCTGGGTGATTGGATGAGAGCACCAATGTCTTTGCATAAGGGAGCCAAGCTCTGGTGAGATACCCATTAATCTGAGCATCCCTTGGAAGGAAATATGAACAGTTTGTTCATGAAAACAGGAAATTAATTTACAATATTGCCAAGATTAAAAAAAAAACTTTGCAAAGATTCCCACCCTCCGCTTCCTGCAACTTTTCTCAATCAGACGGGAAGACTTGCTGCAAGAGGAAAGAGGACTCCGAGAGCCAGCCTTGGATGCAGCACAACTTTAATGAGTCTAAAGAAGGAAAGGAGGTGGCTCAGAAGGAGCACCAGGAGCAGCCACCAAGGTGTGGTGCAGCTCCTGCAAGGTGTCCATCTGCCTGCCCTGCAGAGAGAGGGAGGCCAACAGGTCCCATCTAGGCTTCCATTGGGACAAGGCAACAGTAAAGGAGAAAGAGAGAAGACAGTGGAAGAAGGAAACGATGGCTGAAAACTCTAAATAAAATAACTCAAAGCCCTATCTCTCATTCAGTATCGTATTCTGAGGCCTTGGGAGGTTCCTGTCGAGGGCCATTGCCAGCAGGTTTAGCAGGGCCCACATCTGTAGCAGCTGGGGATGCAGGAGAGGTCACAGCAGCCAGTGTTGATGGGGACTCCGTTGCAGCTGAGGATGCTGCCAACAGCAGCGGAGGTGGAGGAGCCCACGGCAGTGTTCTGAGGGAAGGAGCTGAGGATGGGCCCGGGCAGGGTCACCACCACAGCAGGGGGCTGGATGGCGATGGTGGAGCTCTGGCACTGCTGGCAACAGGGCTCATTGCAGCTGCTGGCCAGCGGGGTCGGGCCGCAGGGCTGGCAGGGCAGGCAGGGCTCGCAGGGCCGGCATTGTTTAGAGCAGGACATGTCTCTGGGCAAGAGGGGCACCTGGGAGAGAGGGCAGAGGACACAGAGCATGGGGACACAGGAGGAGCAGCTCTGCACCCAACCGCGGGGCAGGCAAGGCACCTCCTGGCCCAGCACACGATGCCCAGATCAAAGCCCAGCAGACACCTCAACCAAGCCCCACACCCTCTCCCCTTCCCTCTCCCAGGAGAAGCAGCTCCCAGCCCTGCCCTAGGACCCCCCCCAGCAGCTGGCACAGACAGCGAGGAGAGACCTGCTCTGCAAGGAGGAGGAGAAGCGGCTTCCCACTCACCTGATTGCCAAGGAGAGGGAGGCAAGAGAAGTGGATGAGAGAGCAGAGAGCTGGGCTGCCTTTTATAGTGCTCCTGCCCTGCCTCAGGCCAAGAGACTCCCTCTGGGTGAGGAATCATTTTCTGACAAGCTCCTGTCAAGCCCAAACCATTCCAGTGAACGGGATGGGCTGTGTCCTGGTTTCCTGCCCTTCTGCCTTTGCATTTCCTGCCTTATGCCACGTGGTGGTCCAGATGTGGCTTCTGTAAGTGCTGGGATGAGAGGCCTGAGGGTTTCCAGGGCAGAAACACATCATTTGCAGGAAACAGACTCAGCTCCAGTGCTGGTGGCATCTCCTGCGGGCAGGTGATGGGTCCTGGTTCCTTGCTGTGGGCTTGGTTGGGGCCAAGTATTCAGGAAATGGGCATCGCTCTCGTGTTTCTCATCTGGATTCCCAAGGGATCACATGCGTGCTTTGTATTGGAAGAGACCTTTATAGGTTATCAAATCCAATGTCCCTGGTGGAGCTGGGAAATTTTTAACTCTCTCAGGTTGTTCAGAACCCCACCCAGTCTGACTTGCAGGGGCTTCTGCTCAAGGGTTTGACCACAACACTATCCGTGTGGGGCCCAGTCCTTCCTGGAGTGCTTGAGTCCTGTTCTGCCAGGGTGGTCCCCAGCAGCTCCTCAGCACAATCCATTGTTTTTCGTATGTTTTTATGTTTGTGCCTGACTGCCCTTCCAGTCACCATGGCCAAGGCAGCCCCACCAGTGCACCCCAGCCCAGCATCATTGCCTGCACAGCACCCATCTGGCAATTGAGGTGCATCTTGTCCTACTTCTGACACATTCCTGATCCAGAAACCATGGAATGCCTTTGATCACAGCATTCAGAAGAAGCCTCCATGAGGGAAGGCACAGCACAAGCCAGGAAATGAACAGGTAGTGTTGGGGAAAACAACCACCCAGCCCATGCCATTAACTGGGATGTTTTCCGTCCATCATGAACACCTTAGAAAATTGCCACCTCTGTGGAAGCTTCCTCTGGGCCTGGGGCAGGTCAGGGCCACCATAAAAGCCAGCCCAGCTCCTCGCTCTCTCATCCACTTCTCTTGCCTCCTTCTCGTCGGGATCCAGGTGAGTGTGAAGCCTTTTCATCCCTTCCTTTTTCTATTCATGAACATTCCTGCTCCTCTGTCCTGTGCTGGGTCATGCTGCTGCTTGTCCTCAGAGGGGGAAGAAGGGAAACTTTCTGGGCACTTGGCTTAAGATACTTTCCCTTGAAGAAATTGTCAGAAGCCTAATTGTGCCTGTTGACACTTTGCAGTGTCGGGATGATGCCCAGAAACTTTTGCCACTACTGCCCATTTTCTACCTCCTGTCTCAGGAGATGCTTTTGACACCTTCGCAGATGGGTGATGGATTCATGGCAAACTGTTCCCTACAGGTCTCTGTGCTCTGATTCCTCTCTGTTCTCTCTCCAGGTGCATCTCCAGCCCCAAACCATGTCCTGCTGCAACCCGTGCCGGCCCTGCGAGCCCTGCCTGCCCTGCCAGCCCTGCGGCCCGACCCCGCTGGCCAGCAGCTGCAATGAGCCCTGTTGCAGGCAGTGCCAGAGCTCCACCATCGCCATCCAGCCCCCTGCTGTGGTGGTGACCCTGCCCGGGCCCATCCTCAGCTCCTTCCCTCAGAACACCGTTGTGGGCTCCTCCACCTCCGCTGCCGTTGGCAGCATCCTCAGCTCTAATGGAACGCCCATCTCCTCCGGGGGCATTGACCTCTCCTGCATCACCAGCCGTTACTGTGGCAACAGATGCCAGCCCTGCTAAAGCCACTGATGACAGCCCGGATGAGGAACCCCAGACATCCAGACCTGGATTCTGAACTAAGGACAGAGCTCCTGGCCGTCGCTTTCAGAGAGGCCGAGCATCCAGTGCTGCCCTTCCAGAGGAGAGCAGCTGGGGCCCTCTGAGAACATGGCCATGGTGCAACTTCCAGTCTTCATTTCTTATCCATTTCTTTTTGTTCTTCTGTTCTTCTGGGCTATGGGGCCCTCAAAGCCATCCTGGGGGATGTGCTGACCCCTCTCCCTCCATGTAGGCGGGAGTTGGATGCCCCGTGGGATGTCCACTGAGGGCAATGGGCACTGACTTTCAACAGCTGCCAGTGCTGTCCCTGCTCTGCCTGTCCCCTCCTCTAGAACTGACCTCCTTGCCCTCTTCAGAGTCATTAAAGTTTTCTGCATTCCAGCTTCTGCTTCAGTGTTATCCCTTTTTTTTAGTGACATTTTCTGGAGCTGTCAAGGCAGAAAGGCATTGTCTTGGGAGGTGGGAGGAAAGGTGGTGGCAAAGTGCTGCTTTCATCATTCCCGGAGGAAGTGGAGGGTGGGACACAGGACAAGGGGTCCATTCCAGTGTGTGTCTCTTGGAGCTGAAGAAAACATACTCGACTTGTTTTAAGGCAGTGTTGATCAGGCCCTGCATTCTGGCGTTAGGCCCTTGGCACTGTCCCCACCATGTCTTTACCTCTAAACTTGAGAGGTTTGGTTTTGATGGGTGGACTTTTCAGTGGATAAGGAATTGGTTGGATGGTTGCATTCAGAGAGAAGTTTTCAAGGGTTTGATGTCCAGATGGAGATTTGTGACAAGTGGTTTCCGTGAGGGCTTCACACTGGGACCAGTGCTGTTTAATATTTTCATTGACAACGTGGACAGCGGAATCGAGGGCACCCTTGGCCAGTTTGCAGATGACACCAGGCTGAGTGGGGCAGTTGTCACATGAGAAGGACGAGAAGTCAGCCAGAGGGACTTGGGAAAGCTGGAGAAGTGGGCCTGCAGGGACCTCATGAGGTTCAACATTGCCAAAGGCAAAGTCTTACACCTGGGTCAGGGCAGTTCATGGTTTCAATACAGTTTGGGTGATGTCGTGCCTGAGAGAACCCCTGAGGAGGAGGATTCAGGGTGTTGATTGATGAGAATCTTGACAGGAGTCAGCAAGGTGCACTCCCAGCCCCTCACCAGCAACTCTGCATCATGAGAGGATCCACTCAGTGATAGTGACCTGCATAATGTGGGGAGGATTTCTTGGCCTTTCTCCCTTAACAAAGAAAGAAATGGAGTGCTCAGGAGGCAGGGACTGCATTTCATTGCTTGGTCAAAGCCACCAGCATTCGGCTGTAGATTCTATTCCAACCACCATTCCTTATGGCAAGGGGAACCTGCTACTCCATGGAGCTCATGAACACAACAGGACAGAGTCTCCCTGCTGAGACCAGCCCATGTCCTCACGGGGGTCACAAAGGACAGACAGACAGACGTGTGGTCACGCACCCTGCAGAGAGTCAGGGAAAAATCTATGAGGGTACAGGAAGTCTCCTGACAAAGCACAAAGTCAAGCACAAAGAAAAACACCAAAACCACCTGTGGACTCTGCTGGGGATATGCCAAGGATCACACTGGCACAACAGGACTGAATCGTCCCAGGGAAGGACCAAGTCCCAGACAGGCTCATGGTGCTGCGTGAGGACCCACAGAGACCGTACTGAGGGGAGACAAGGGAAAGGAGCCCAGAAAACTGTCCTGAGGGCACGGTCGGTGCTGTGGTAGGGTCAGAGCCTTGCAGAAGAAGCCCCTTTGTGTGTAACAAGGAGTGACCATCAGAGGGGGAGAATCCCCTCCCTCCCCCTGCTGTCCATGATCCTTTTGATGGAGCCCAGGACACCGTTGGTTTCTGGGTGGGAGCGAACCTTGCCGGCTCCTGGCGAGCTTCTCATCAATCAACCGGTCACGCCGGATCCTCCTCCTCAGGGCTTCTCTCAGGCAAAACATCACCCAAACTGTATTGAAACCATGAACTGCCCTGACCCAGGTGTAAGACTTTGCCTTTGGCAATGTTGAACCTCATGAGGTTCCTGCAGGCCCACTTCTCCAGCTTTCCCAAGTCCCTCTGGCTGACTTCTCGTCCTTCTCATGTGACAACTGCCCCACTCAGCCTGGTGTCATCTGCAAACTGGCCAAGGGTGCCCTCGATTCCGCTGTCCACGTTGTCAATGAAAATATTAAACAGCACTGGTCCCAGTGTGAAGCCCTCACGGAAACCACTTGTCACAAATCTCCATCTGGACATCAAACCCTTGAAAACTTCTCTCTGAATGCAACCATCCAACCAATTCCTTATCCACTGAAAAGTCCACCCATCAAAACCAAACCTCTCAAGTTTAGAGGTAAAGACATGGTGGGGACAGTGCCAAGGGCCTAACGCCGGAATGCAGATCCTGATCAACACTGCCTTAAAACAAGTCGAGTATGTTTTCTTCAGCTCCAAGAGACACACACTGGAATGGACCCCTTGTCCTGTGTCCCACCCTCCACTTCCTCTGGGAATGATGAAAGCAGCACTGTGCCACCACCTTTCCTCCCACCTCCCAAGACAATGCCTTTCTGCCTTGACAGCTCCAGAAAATGACACCAAAAAAAAGGGATAACACTGAAGCAGAAGCTGGAATGCAGAAAACTTTAATGACTCTGAAGAGGGCAAGGAGGTCACTTCTAGAGGAGGGGACAGCCAGAGCAGGGACAGCACTGGCAGCTGTTGAAAATCAGTGCCCATTGCCCTCAGTGGGGATCCCGAGGGGCATCCACCTCCCTGCTACATGGAGGGAGAGGTGTCAGCACATCCCCCAGGATGGCTTTGAGGGCCCCATAGCCCAGAAGAACAGAAGAACAAGAAAGAGATGGGAGAGAGGGGAAGGCTGGGAAGTTACACCATGGCCATGTTCTCAGAGAGCCCCAGCTGCTCTCATCTGGAAGGGCAGCACTGGATGCTCGGCCTCTCTGAAAGTGATGGCCAGGAGCTGTTCCTGGGGTTCCTCATCCGGGCTGTCATCAGTGGCTTTAGCAGGGCTGGCATCTGTTGCCACAGTAACGGCTGGTGATGCAGGAGAGGTCAATGCCCCCGGAGGAGATGGGCGTTCCATTAGAGCTGAGGATGCTGCCAACGGCAGCGGAGGTGGAGGAGCCCACAACGGTGTTCTGAGGGAAGGAGCTGAGGATGGGCCCGGGCAGGGTCACCACCACCGGGGAGGGCTCGATGACAACGTAGGAGTTCTGGCACTGCCTGCAACAGGGCTCATTGCAGCTGCTGGCCAGCGGGGTCGGGCCGCAGGGCTGGCAGGGCAGGCAGGGCTCGCAGGGCCGGCACGGGTTGCAGCAGGACATGGTTTGGGGTTGGAGATGCACCTGGAGAGAGAACAGAGAGGAATCAGAGCACAGAGACCTGTAGGGAACAGTTTGCCATGAACCCATCACCCATCTGCGAAGGTGTCAAAAGCATCTCCTGAGACAGGAGGTACAAAATGGGCAGTTGAAGCCAAAGGGTTTCTTGGCCTCATCCAGGCACTACAAAGTGTCACCAGACCCAATGGGGCTGCTGCCTACTTCTTCCAAGAAGAAACTCTTCAGGAAGTCCCCAAGACAAGCAGCACCACAACCCAGCACATGGTTGCGGAGGGTGAATTTGTATTAGCAGAAAAAGGAAGGGATGGAAAGGCTTCACACTCACCTGGATCCCGAGGAGAAGGAGGCAAGAGAAGTGGATGAGAGAGCGAGGAGCTGGGCTGGCTTTTATGGTGGCCCTGACCTGCCCCAGGCCCAGAGGAAGCTTCCACAGAGGTGGCAATTTTCTAAGGTGCTCATGATGGACGGAAAACATCCCAGTTAATGGCATGGGCTGGGTGGTTGTTTTCCCCAACACTACCTGTTCATTTCCTGGCTTGTGCTGTGCCCTTCCCTCATGGAGGCTTCTTCTGAATGCTGTGATCAAAGGCATTCCATGGTTTCTGGATCAGGAATGTGTCAGAAGTAGGACAAGATGCACCTCAATTGCCAGATGGGTGCTGTGCAGGCAATGATGCTGGGCTGGGGTGCACTGGTGGGGCTGCCTTGGCCACGGTGACTGGAAGGGCAGTCAGGCACAAACATAAAAACATACGAAAAACAATGGATTGTGCTGAGGAGCTGCTGGGGACCACCCTGGCAGAACAGGACTCAAGCACTCCAGGAAGGACTGGGCCCCACACGGATAGTGTTGTGGTCAAACCCTTGAGCAGAAGCCCCTGCAAGTCAGACTGGGTGGGGTTCTGAACAACCTGAGAGAGTTAAAAATTTCCCAGCTCCACCAGGGACATTGGATTTGATAACCTATAAAGGTCTCTTCCAATACAAAGCACGCATGTGATCCCTTGGGAATCCAGATGAGAAACACGAGAGCGATGCCCATTTCCTGAATACTTGGCCCCAACCAAGCCCACAGCAAGGAACCAGGACCCATCACCTGCCCGCAGGAGATGCCACCAGCACTGGAGCTGAGTCTGTTTCCTGCAAATGATGTGTTTCTGCCCTGGAAACCCTCAGGCCTCTCATCCCAGCACTTAGAGAAACCTCATCTGGGCCAGCACGTGGCATAAGGCCGGAAATGCAAAGACAGAAGGGCAGGAAACCAGGACACAGCCCATCCCGTTCACTGGAATGGTTTGGGCTTGACAGGAGCTTGTCAGAAAATGATTCCTCACCCAGAGGGAGTCTCTGGGCCTGAGGCAGGGCAGGAGCACTATAAAAGGCAGCCCAGCTCTCTGCTCTCTCATCCACTTCTCTTGCCTCCCTCTCCTTGGCAATCAGGTGAGTGGGAAGCCGCTTCTCCTCCTCCTTGCAGAGCAGGTCTCTCCTCGCTGTCTGTGCCAGCTGCTGGGGGGGGTCCTAGGGCAGGGCTGGGAGCTGCTTCTCCTGGGAGAGGGAAGGGGAGAGGGTGTGGGGCTTGGTTGAGGTGTCTGCTGGGCTTTGATCTGGGCATCGTGTGCTGGGCCAGGAGGTGCCTTGCCTGCCCCGCGGTTGGGTGCAGAGCTGCTCCTCCTGTGTCCCCATGCTCTGTGTCCTCTGCCCTCTCTCCCAGGTGCCCCTCTTGCCCAGAGACATGTCCTGCTCTAAACAATGCCGGCCCTGCGAGCCCTGCCTGCCCTGCCAGCCCTGCGGCCCGACCCCGCTGGCCAGCAGCTGCAATGAGCCCTGTTGCCAGCAGTGCCAGAGCTCCACCATCGCCATCCAGCCCCCTGCTGTGGTGGTGACCCTGCCCGGGCCCATCCTCAGCTCCTTCCCTCAGAACACTGCCGTGGGCTCCTCCACCTCCGCTGCTGTTGGCAGCATCCTCAGCTGCAACGGAGTCCCCATCAACACTGGCTGCTGTGACCTCTCCTGCATCCCCAGCTGCTACAGATGTGGGCCCTGCTAAACCTGCTGGCAATGGCCCTCGACAGGAACCTCTCAAGGCCTCAGAATACGATACTGAACGAGAGATAGGGCTTTGAGTTATTTTATTTAGAGCTTTGAGCCATTTTTTCCTTCTTCCTCTCTCTTCTATCCTTCTCCTTTACTCTTGCCTTGTCCCAATGGAAGCCTAGATGGGACCTGTTGGCCTCCCTCTCTCTGCAGGGCAGGCAGATGGACATCCTGCAGGAGCTGCACCACACCTTGGTTGCTGTCCCATGGTGCTCCCTCTGAGTCACCTCCTTTCTTTCTTTAGACTCATTAAAGTTGTGCTGCATCCAAGGCTGGGCCTCTGAGTCCTCCATCCCTCTCTGGCAACTCTTCTCAGCTGATCAGGGAAAAAGGCAGCTTTTTAGGGGAGGACTGGGTAAAAAAGGGGACCCGTCCTTTTTCCTGGTGGAAGATGGCAATACTCAACACAATGGGTTGTCTTTTGTGTCCTGTCTTTTGGTGCTGCAGAAGGCATTTCTGGCCGCTCCTCAGCCAATGACCTTCAGTCTTTTCAGCCTTACTGCACCTCTTCCCAGGTGGGCCTGGAACACATTCTGCAAATGGAGAGCTCTGCTTCCTTTAAGAGAGGAGTCTGTGGCTGTGGGAGGCCTCTGGATGATGTCAGCAGTTCCTCTGGCTCTTGGGGAATCAAAAAATCATGGAAAGTTTAATTTTGACAAAGCCCTCTCAGCTCATCCAGTCAAAACGTCAGCCCAGACGCACCAGGCCTGTTAAATCACTTCCCTTCTCTGTACGCTCTCCAGCCCCTCAATGTCCTTCTTGTAAAGAGGGGTCCCAAAATTGAACCCAGGATTTGAGGTGTGGCCTCAAGAGTGCCGAGCACCGGGGCACAATCCCTTCCCTGCTCCTGCTGGCCACACCATGGCTGATCCAAGCCAGGATGCTGTTGGCCTTACTGGTCTCATGGGCCACTGCTGGCTTATGTTCAGCTGCTGTCGCCCAACACCCCCAGGACCTTTTCCATGGAGCAGCATTCCAGTCACTTGTCCCCAAGCCTGGAGTGCTACACGGGTTTGTTGTGACCCAAGTGCAATACCTAACACTCAGCCTTGCTAAACCTCTTAGAATTTGCCCCATCCCATCAACCCAGCCTCTCCAGATTTCTCTGCAAACCCTTCCTAGCCTACAGCAGGTGGACACTCCCACCAAATCTGGTGTCATCTGCAAACCCACTGAGGGTGCACTTGATCCCCTCATCCAGATCATATTAAAAAAGATATTAAACTGAACCAGCGCCAACCATGACCCCTGGGAAAAATCAGTTGTGAGTGGCCACCAACTGGCTGGAGCTTTATTCACCACAGCTCTCTGGCCATCCAGCCAGCTTTTCACCCAGCGAAGCGTATGGCTGAGCAAGCCACAAGCTGCCAGCTTCTCTAGGAGAATGCTGTTGGAGAGAGTCAAAGGCTTCAGTACAAAAAGGACATTGTGCTGGAGACAATCCACAGAAGGGCAACAAGACTGGTGAAGGGTCTGGAGAACCTGTCCTACAAGAAGCAACTGAGGAAAGTGAGGTTGTTTAGCCTGGAGAAGAGTAGGCTGAGGGGAGACCTCATCACTGTCTACGGCTGCCTGAGAGGAAGCTGTAGCAGAGCAAGTGTTGATGTCTTCTCACAAGTGACAGGTGAGAGGACAAGAAGAAATGGCCATGAGTTGTGCCAGGGAAGGTTCAGACTGGATATTGGGAAGAATTTATTGAATTGAAAGACGTTGACTGAGTAAAGGGAGATCAGCACAGGGGGGCAGGATGGTGAGGGGGCTGGAGCCCTTGATTGGGGAGGAGAGGATGAGGGCATTTGGCTTGCTGAGCGTTGAGAAGAGAAGAAAAGGCAGGAGACGTGAAATATTTGGAGTAGCTTCTTGAACTGGGCTCGTTACTGCCAGCCAGTCCCACACAGGGAAGGAGGTTTAGAAAACAGTGTCACAAATTGCATGATTAAATATACTCGATGCAATCCTGTGGTAAAATAAACGCAAAATCCTCCTTTAAAACTCCATGACGACCACCTTTAAGGAAGATCTCTGTCCCAGGAAATCTTGGCAGACTGTTCCCAGAGAAAAGCATGAGACAAAGGCATGAATTGGGATGCATCAGAACTTTAATTAATCACCAACAGAAAGGAGGTCACTCTGGGGGGCGCTGCCTGTGCAGGGAGCACCAAGGAAAGAAAGGAGCGTGTGCCCCATGGCTGTGGGGCAGAGGTGCCACCAGGTGTCCATGTACCTGCCCCACAGCACAGGGAGCAGGGCCAGCAGGTGCTCCCGACGCTGGCTTTGTGGGGCTCTGATCCCAGGGGAGCACAAGAGAAGAAGGAGACGGGAGGGAAAGGAGCGAGAGGGAGAGGGGAAAGGCAGGCACGGGGCGTGCTTTGAGAGCCCAGGCTGGCCCCGTCCTTTTGCAAGGGGTGCTGGGGTTGCTCAGCCCCTCGGGGAGCAAGAGCCGACGCTGCGTCCCCAGTGCGGTGCCCCCTGGGGTGTCCGTGGGGACCCTCCCCAGGGCCACGGCAGCAGCTTTAGCAGGGGAGGCACCTGGTGCCGCAGTAGCGGCTGCCGAAGGCGGAGAGGCCAAAGCCCCCGGAGCTGATGGGCACTCCCGCCTCGCTGAGGATGCTGCCAACGGCAGCGGAGGTGGAGGAGCCCACGGCGGTGCTCTGTGGGAAGGAGCTGAGGATGGGCCCGGGCAGGGTCACCACCACCGGGGAGGGCTGGATGACCACCCTGGAGTCCTGGCACTGCAGGGAACAGGGCTCATTGCAGCTGTTGGCCAGCGGGGTCGGGCCGCAGGGCTGGCAGGGCAGGCACGGGCTGTAGCAGGACATGGCTTGGGGCTGCAGTGCACCTGGACAGAGGGCAGGGAAAAAGGGACCATAAGATGTGGGCAAAGTGGGGCTTTACACCCCATCCTCAGAGAGACCATTTCCATCAGCCCAAAAGAGCCCCACCAATTGAAAACAATGTGCAGAGTGATCCCCACAAAGCCCACAGAGCAGGAGACATCACAGCCAAGCTCCAGCTTCTTTCCATGCCACCCTTTCTGCACCTTCCCCCTTCCAAAGGTAGCAACTGCAAGAGCCACCATAAGACAAAGGGACAGGAACAGCCTTAGAAATGCCAGTGCAGCAAGAGGAGGAGAAACTGAGGAAGAGGACAAAGGGCTTCAGACTCACCTTGTACCCAAGGAGATGGTGGAGAGAAGAGTGGATGAGAGAGTGAGGAGCAGGGGCTGCTTTTATACTGCTCCTGCACTGCCCCAGGCCCACACTCCCTGCACGCAGGCAGTAATTTACCAGAACATTCACCTTCAAAATCAAAACAGCCTCCCTCACGGCACAGGTTGGGTTTGGGTTTCTGTCAACGCTGCAATTCCATTTCCTCATTTCTCAAGGGATCACTGGGTCATGGAGAATCCTTTTGAAGTACCACAATGAGAGACCCAAGAGTGTCCCAGGCAGGAACACGTCATCACAGGCAGAAGATGTGCCCCCAGGGGCTGGAGGGGTCCCGTGCAGGCATTGGACATGAGTGTGGGGAACATCAACACGGCCCTTCCATGGCCTCATTTCTGACATCCTTGCTCTGCAATGCAGCTCCTTTCATGTGCCGGGCTGAGGCGCCAAGGATCTCCCGGGCAGGACTGAGTCAGTTTGGGCAACAAGAACATCTCCTTCCACGTCGGTTTAGCAGTGAGGCTTGGGCAAAGGCAGCCCCAGCACTGAACGGGGCACACTGCAGACTCATGGTGAGCTGCTCCTCAATCAGCACCCTCACATGGAGGGAACTGGGACACATCCCAGCAGGGCAAGGCAATGCCTCCAGTAGGCAAGATTCCTGGGACAGGCTCCCCTATCCATGGTGAATCGAACTCTCATGTTGGATTGGCCCTGTGTCAGGCTTTTGGGGCGAGGCCAAGCCCGGAGCGTGCGCTGTCCCCAGGCTCCTGTCCACACGGGGCTGAATTTCCCTCTGGCAAGGGCAGCTCCGTGTCCCAGTGCTCATCTCAGAAATGAGGAAATGGAAAGGCAGCGTTGACGGACACCAGAACACAAGTTGCGCCATGAGGGAGGCTGTTTTGCTTTGGAGGTGAGTGTGCAGGGAAATTGCTGCCTGTGTGCAGGGATTGAGGGCCTGGGGCAGTGCAGGAGCAGTATAAAAGCAGCCCCTGCTCCTCACTCTGTCATCCACTCCTCTCACCTCCATCTCCTTGGGAACAAGGTGAGTCTGAGGCTCTTTCCACTTCTCCTCTTCCCCCTCGGGATTTCTCAGCCCGTTCCCCCCCTTCTGTCCTACGCTGGGTCAAGGGACTGCTTGTTATGGGAGAGGAAGGGTGCAAACCTTGTCCCATGGAGATGGGCTGGGGCTTGGCTGAAGTGAGTTTAGGGCTTGGCTGGGCCCTCCTTGGCCTTGGTCCCTTTCAGTGGGGAACTGTTGGCTGAAGGGAAAGAAACACCTCTGGGTCTCATTAAGTGAACTGGAGCTCTCATCTCCACCTTGTCTTTCCTTGGCTCCCCCATGGTGGGTTTAAAGGCTTCTCTTCGCCCACATCTTATGGTCTCTGTTTCCCTGCCCTCTGTCCAGGTGCACTGCAGCCCCAAGCCATGTCCTGCTACAGCCCGTGCCGGCCCTGCCAGCCCTGCGGCCCGACCCCGCTGGCCAACAGCTGCAATGAGCCCTGTTCCCTGCAGTGCCAGGACTCCAGGGTGGTCATCCAGCCCTCCCCGGTGGTGGTGACCCTGCCCGGGCCCATCCTCAGCTCCTTCCCACAGAGCACCGCCGTGGGCTCCTCCACCTCCGCTGCCGTTGGCAGCATCCTCAGCGAGGCGGGAGTGCCCATCAGCTCCGGGGGCTTTGGCCTCTCCGCCTTCGGCAGCCGCTACTGCGGCACCAGGTGCCTCCCCTGCTAAAGCTGCTGCCGGCACTGAGGGCTCCGCTCCCATCGGCCTCCTTTCCTCCTCTCACTCATTAAAGTTCTGATGCATCCCAGCCTGCGCTTCCGGCTCGTCCTTTCCCCTGCAGGTGCTCTCCCAAGAGGCCCAGGGAAGGAGATGTTGGTCGGGGGTGGTTCTGGGATGGGGTCTTTGGGGATGGATTTACAGTGAATATCAACACAGGATTGTGTGGATGGTGCTCAGTCGTGTATCCAGTGATCCTCTCGATTCTGACCTTGTCTGAATTTTTTGCTGGGGATAGAATTTCCCGATGCTCTTTTGTGACAACCATCCACTGCATCGGGCACGCTTACTTGTTCTCTCATAGAACTCTACATGGTGATGCAATTTGTCAGGGGGGAATGTGGTATTGACTGGGCACAGGCACTGCTGTCCAGGAAGAGCTGGAGAACCCATCCTCACCATAGCAATCTCCTAAGGAGAAACACAGGCTGCGGCTGCCTTGGCACAGAAACACATTGTCATCAAAGTATAGAATGGTGTGGGTGGAAAGAGACTTTTGGAGATCCTCTGGACCAACTCTTCTGCCATGGGCAGGGATATATTGTACTAGATGACAGTACACAAACTCCTTGAATCGTGACCTTGAGCACTTCCGATGCTGGGCCATCCCAATATTCTCCGGGACCCCTTTTCCAGTGTCTGAGCCCTGAAATTCACCCTCATTTCTGGTGTCCTCTGGGACTTTGATTTGTTGAGTGTAACTGTTTGGATGCTGCCAAAGTGTCCTTGGGGCTCTGTCACTGTCAGGTGAGCAAAGCAACCATGACTCCCCCAGAGCCCCTGGTCACCAGGCCCTGCTTTGCTGAGCCTCTCCCCGGTCGTGCCCTCTTGGCCTCTGTGCCCGGGCTGCAGAAGAGGGAGCGTGGCCACTGCTGATGTTGGTTGAGGAGCCTGGGGTGTGAAAAGCCCAGGGAGGGCAGAACCACAACAGGTTCCTGAGAACGGAGCCAAAAGTGGTGTGGAATAAGAAAACAAACTCCTCTTGCCCTGTCTGTGCCTGTGCTGGAGGAGGAGACTCGAGCAGAGAATGTCCCCATGGGGCAACAGGAGAGGCAATGGGGCAGCCAGGCTGCACCAGAGGGAACTGTCTTCAGAGCAGCCAATGTGTTGCTGTGCTTTGGATGTGTGATAAACCTGTGCAGAGAACCCCCCAAAGCACTGGCTCTTGCTGCACGGCGCTTGCGCAGCGTCAAGGCCATCTCTGAGTCTCCCTCGGCATCCCCTGCACTGGAGGTGAGGGATGGGCAAGAACCTGGGAGGGGATCCAAGCAGCACAGCTGTCCTGAATCGACCCCAGGGCAGTTCCTGTCACAGAACATCACTCTCTGCAATGAAGAGGAGGCTGAGGGGAGACCTCATCGCTGCCTGCAGATGCCTGAAAGGAGGCTGTAACAGAGCGAGTGTTGGTCTCTTCTCACAAGTAACGGGTGGTAGGAGAAGAGGAAAAGGCCATAAGTTGTGCCAGGGGAGGGTCAGACTGGATATTAGAAAGAATTTCTTTACTGAAAGTGTTCTCAGGCACTGGCAGAGGCTGCCCAGGGAGGTGGTTGAGTCACCATCCCTGGAGGTGTTTAAAACATGGGTAGATGTGTTTTTGAGGGACAGGGTTTAGCAGAGGGTTTGTGCGGTTGGACTCAATGATCTCAAAGGTCTTTTCCAAGCGGAAGATTCTATGATGATTCTGTGAGGATGAACTGTGGGTGGTCTTTCAAACTGGCCACTCTTTGGAGATCCCATCTCAGTCAGGTGATTGCCTTTGCAGCTCCTGCTTCTTCTCTCTTTGCAGAGCACAGTTTCTGAATCTGCTCCTTGCCTGGAATTCCTTGGAAATGTTCAATGCAGGAAGTGAAGCAGGGAAAGACTCAGGGCAGGGAGAGGCATTGGGGGCAGGCTGAGAGTCTACAAGGGCTGTCCAGAATTTCTCCAGAGCAGGGCAGTGCAGGGATGGGAGGGACGATCCCACTCTGCTCAGAGTCTGCCTGACTGCACCGAGATCCCCGTGTGAGTTCTGGGCTGAAATGCAGGAAAGAACTTGACTGAGTGGAGGGAGATCAGTGCAGGTGGGGCAGGAGGGTGAGGGGGCTGGAGCTCTGGGCTGGGGAGGAGGGGCTGATGCTTGGTGAGTGTTGAGGAGAAAATGATTTCCTGACAGACATAAAATCCTCTGTGGAGTTTCTGTGGTCACTGAAAAGCATCAGATCATTGTGTGCAGCCCAGAAACACAGAGGATTCAGAAGCAAAGGATCACCCACCTGATGAGTGGATGAGCACACTGAGAGCAAGCGAGTGCTAACGGCCACTGCACAGCCATGGCCAACAACCCCCTCCTGAACCACCCCACGGAACATCTCCCTCCCTGGACATGTTGGGAGAACATCTGCAGAGACACACGGGACAGAAGCAGAGTCTGGGATGCATCAGAACTTTAATTCATTAACAACAGAAAGGAGGTCACTCTGGGGGGCGCTGCCTGTGCAGGGAGCACCAGGGTAAGAAAGGAGCGTGTGCCCCATGGCTGTGGGGCAGAGGTGCCACCAGGTGTCCATGTGCCTGCCCCACAGCACAGGGAGCAGGGCCAGCAGGTGCTCCCGACGCTGGCTTTGTGGGGCTCCGATCCCAGGGGAGCACAAGAGAAGAAGGAGACGGGAGGGAAAGGAGGGAGTGGGAGAGGGGAAAGGCAGGCACGGGGCGTGCTTTGAGAGCCCAGGCTGGCCCCGTCCTTTTGCAAGGGGTGCTGGGGTTGCTCAGCCCCTCCGGGAGCAAGAGCCGACGCTGCGTCCCCAGTGCGGTGCCCCCTGGGGTGTCCGTGGGGACCCTCCCCAGGGCCACGGCAGCAGCTTTAGCAGGGGAGGCACCTGGTGCCGCAGTAGCGGCTGCCGAAGGCGGAGAGGCCAAAGCCCCCGGAGCTGATGGGCACTCCCGCCTCGCTGAGGATGCTGCCAACGGCAGCGGAGGTGGAGGAGCCCACGGCGGTGCTCTGTGGGAAGGAGCTGAGGATGGGCCCGGGCAGGGTCACCACCACCGGGGAGGGCTGGATGACCACCCTGGAGTCCTGGCACTGCAGGGAACAGGGCTCATTGCAGCTGTTGGCCAGCGGGGTCGGGCCGCAGGGCTGGCAGGGCAGGCACGGGCTGTAGCAGGACATGGCTTGGGGCTGCAGTGCACCTGGACAGAGGGCAGGGAAACAGAGACCATAAGATGTGGGTGAAGAGGGGCTTTACACCCCATCCTCAGAGAGACCCTTTCCATCAGCACAAAAGTGCCCCACCAATTGAAAACAATGTCCAGAAAGATTCCCATAAAGCCCACAGCCCAGGAGACATCAGAGCCAAGCTCCAGCCTCACTCCAGGCCACACTTTCTGCTCCATTCCCTTTCCCATGGCGGCAGCTGCAAGAGCCATCGTAAGACAAAGGGGCAGGAACAGCCTTAGAAATGCCAGGGCAGTAAGAGGAGGAGAAACTGAGGAAGAGGACAAAGAGCTTCAGACTCACCTTGTTCCCAAGGAGATGGAGGTGAGAGGAGTGGATGACAGAGTGAGGAGAAGGGGCTGCTTTTATACTGCTCCTGCACTGCCCCAGGCCCTCAATCCCTGCACGCAGGCAGCAATTTCCCTGCACACTCACCTCCAAGGAAAACAGCCTCCCTCATGGTGCAACTTGTGTTCTGGTGTCCGTCAACGCTGCCTTTCCATTTCCTCATTTCTGAGATGAGCTCTGGGACACGGAGCTGCCCTTGCCAGAGGGAAATTCAGCCCCGTGTGGACAGGAGCCTGGGGACAGCGCACGCTCTGGGCTTGGCCTCGCCCCAAAAGCCTGACACAGGGCCAATCCAACATGAGAGTTCGATTCACCATGGATAGGGGAGCCTGTCCCAGGAATCTTGCTCACTGGAGGCATTGCCTTGCCCTGCTGGGATGTGTCCCAGTTCCCTCCATGTGAGGGTGCTGATTGAGGAGCAGCTCACCATGAGTCTGCAGTGTGTCCCGTTCAGTGCTGGGGCTGCCTTTGCCCAAGCCTCACTGCTAAACCGACGTGGAAGGAGATGTTCTTGTTGCCCAAACTGACTCAGTCCTGCCCGGGAGATCCTTGGCGGCTCAGCCCGGCACATGAAAGGAGCTGCATTGCAGAGCAAGGATGTCAGAAATGAGGCCATGGAAGGGCAGTGGTGATGTTCCCCACACCCATGTCCAATGCCTGCACGGGACCCCTCCAGCCCCTGGGGGCACATCTTCTGCCTGTGATGACGTGTTCCTGCCTGGGACACTCTTGGGCCTCTCATTGTGGTACTTCAAAAGGATTCTCCATGACCCAGTGTTCATCAGAGAAATGAGGAAATGGAATTGCAGCGTTGACAGAAACCAAACCCAACCTGTGCCGTGAGGGAGGCTGTTTTGCTTTGGAAGGTGAGTGTGCTGGGAAATTACTGCCTGCGTGCAGGGAGTGTGGGCCTGGGGCAGTGCAGGAGCAGTATAAAAGCAGCCCCTGCTCCTCACTCTCTCATCCACTCTTCTCTCCACCATCTCCTTGGGTACAAGGTGAGTCTGAAGCCCTTTGTGCTCTTCCTCAGTTTCTCCTCCTCTTACTGCCCTGGCATTTCTAAGGCTGTTCCGACCCCTTTGTCTTATGGTGGCTCTTGCAGTTGCTGCTGTGGGAAAGGGAATGGAGCAGAAAGTGTGGCATGGAGAGAGGCTGGAGCTTGGCTGTGATGTCTCCTGAGCTGTGGGCTTTGTGGGAATCTTTCTGGGCTTGTTTTCAATTGGTGGGGCTCTTTTGGGCTGTTGGAAAGGGTCTCTCTGAGGATGGGGTGTAAAGCCCCTCTTCGCCCACATCTTATGGTCCCTTTTTCCCTGCCCTCTGTCCAGGTGCACTGCAGCCCCAAGCCATGTCCTGCTACAGCCCGTGCCTGCCCTGCCAGCCCTGCGGCCCGACCCCGCTGGCCAACAGCTGCAATGAGCCCTGTTCCCTGCAGTGCCAGGACTCCAGGGTGGTCATCCAGCCCTCCCCGGTGGTGGTGACCCTGCCCGGGCCCATCCTCAGCTCCTTCCCACAGAGCACCGCCGTGGGCTCCTCCACCTCCGCTGCCGTTGGCAGCATCCTCAGCGAGGCGGGAGTGCCCATCAGCTCCGGGGGCTTTGGCCTCTCCGCCTTCGGCAGCCGCTACTGCGGCACCAGGTGCCTCCCCTGCTAAAGCTGCTGCCGTGGCCCTGGGGAGGGTCCCCACGGACACCCCAGGGGGCACCGCACTGGGGACGCAGCGTCGGCTCTTGCTCCCCGAGGGGCTGAGCAACCCCAGCACCCCTTGCAAAAGGACGGGGCCAGCCTGGGCTCTCAAAGCACGCCCCGTGCCTGCCTTTCCCCTCTCCCACTCCCTCCTTTCCCTCCCGTCTCCTTCTTCTCTTGTGCTCCCCTGGGATCGGAGCCCCACAAAGCCAGCGTCGGGAGCACCTGCTGGCCCTGCTCCCTGTGCTGTGGGGCAGGTACATGGACACCTGGTGGCACCTCTGCCCCACAGCCATGGGGCACACGCTCCTTTCTTACCCTGGTGCTCCCTGCACAGGCAGCGCCCCCCAGAGTGACCTCCTTTCTGTTGTTAATGAATTAAAGTTCTGATGCATCCCAGACTCTGCTTCTGTCCCGTGTGTCTCTGTAGATGTTCTCCCAACATGTCCAGGGAGGGAGATGTTCCGTGGGGTGGTTCAGGAGGGGGTTGTTGGCCATGGCTGTGCAGTGGCCGTTAGCACTCGCTTGCTCTCAGTGTGCTCATCCACTCATCAGGTGGGTGATCCTTTGCTTCTGAATCCTCTGTGTTTCTGGGCTGCACACAATGATCTGATGCTTTTCAGTGACCACAGAAACTCCATAGAGGATTTTATGTCTGTCAACAAGTCATTGTCTGCCCAGCACTCAGCAAGCATCAGCCCCTCCTCCCCAGCCCAGAGCTCCAGCCCCCTCACCCTCCTGCCCCCCCTGCACTGATCTCCCTCCACTCAGTCAAGTTCTTTCCTGCATTTCAGCCCAGAACTCACACGGGGATCTTGGTGCTGTGAGGCAGACTCTGAGCAGAGTGGGATCGTCCCTCCCATCCCTGCACTGCCCTGCTCTGGAGAAATTCTGGACAGCCCTTGTAGACTCTCAGCCTGCCCCCACTGCCTCTCCCTGCCCTTAGTCTTTCCCTGCTTCACTTCCTGCATTGAACATTTCCAAGGAATTACAGGCAAGGAGCAGATTCAGAAACTGTGCTCTGCAAAGAGAGAAGAAGCAGGAGCTGCAAAGGCAATCACCTGACTGAGATGGGATCTCCAAAGAGTGGCCAGTTTGAAAGACCACCCACAGTTCATCCTCACAGAATCATCATAGAATTTCCGCTTGGAAAAGACCTTTGAGATCATTGAGTCCAACCGCACAAACCCTCTGCTAAACCATGTCCCTCAAAAACACATCTACCCATGTTTTAAACACCTCCAGGGATGGTGACTCAACCACCTCCCTGGGCAGCCTCTGCCAGTGCCTGAGAACACTTTCAGTAAAGAAATTCTTTCTAATATCCAGTCTGACCCTCCCCTGGCACAACTTATGGCCTTTTCGTCTTCTCCTACCACCCGTTACTTGTGAGAAGAGACCAACACTTGCTCTGCTACAGCCTCCTTTCAGGCATCTGCAGGCAGCGATGAGGTCTCCCCTCAGCCTCCTCTTCATTGCAGAGAGTGATGTTCTGTGACAGGAACTGCCCTGGGGTCGATTCAGGACAGCTGTGCTGGTTGGATACCCTCCCAGGTTCTTGCCCTTCCCTCACCTCCAGTGCAGGGGATGCCGAGGGAGACTCAGAGATGGCCTTGACGCTGCGCAAGCGCCGTGCAGCAAGAGCCAATGCTTTGGGGGGTTCTCTGCACTGGTTTATCACACATCCAAAGCACAGCAACACATTGGCTGCTCTGAAGACAGTTCCCTCTGGTGCAGCCTGGCTGCCCTATTGTCTCTCCTGTTGCCCCATGGGGACATTCTCTGCTCGAGTCTCCTCCTCCAGCACAGCCAGAGACAGGGCAAGAGAAGTTTGTTTTCCTTTTCTCATTTCCTTACCACCACACTTTTGATCCCTTTCCAGGAGCCTTTGGGGCTGCTGCCCTCTCAGAGCTTTTCACACCCCAGGCTCCTCAACCAATATCAGCAGTGGCCACGCTCCCTCTTCTGCAGCCCGGGCACAGAGGCCAAGAAGGCACGACCGGGGAGAGGCTCAGCAAAGCAGGGCCTGGTGACCAGGGGCTCTGGGAGATCATGGTTGCTTTGCTCACCTGACAGTGACAGAGCCCCAAGGACACTTTGGCAGCATCCAAACAGTTACACTCAACAAATCAAAGTCCCAGAGGACACCAGTAATGAGGGTGAACTTCAGGGGTCAGACACTGGAAAAGGGGTCCTGGAGAATATTGGGATGGCCCAGCATCGGAAGTGCTCAAGGTCACGATTCAAGGAGTTTGTGTACTGTCATCTAGTACAATATATCCCTGCCCATGGCAGAAGAGTTGGTCCAGAGGATCTCCAAAAGTCTCTTTCCACCCACACCATTCTATACTTTGATGACAATGTGTTTCTGTGCCAAGGCAGCCGCAGCCTGTGTTTCTCCCTAGGAGATTGCTATGGTGAGGATGGGTTCTCCAGCTCTTCCTGGACAGCAGTGCCTGTGCCCAGTCAATACCACATTCCCCCCTGACAAATTGCATCACCATGTAGAGTTCTATGAGAGAACAAGTAAGCGTGCCCGATGCAGTGGATGGTTGTCACAAAAGAGCATCGGGAAATTCTATCCCCAGCAAAAAATTCAGACAAGGTCAGAATCGAGAGGATCACTGGATACACGACTGAGCACCATCCACACAATCCTGTGTTGATATTCACTGTAAATCCATCCCTAAAGACCCCAGCCCAGAACCACCCCCGAGCAACTTCTCCTTCCCCGGGCATCTTGGGAGAGCACCTGCAGGGGAAAGGACGAGCCGGAAGCGCAGGCTGGGATGCATCAGAACTTTAATGAGTGAGAGGAGGAAAGGAGGCCGATGGGAGTGGAGCCCTCAGTGCCGGCAGCAGCTTTAGCAGGGGAGGCACCTGGTGCCGCAGTAGCGGCTGCCGAAGGCGGAGAGGCCAAAGCCCCCGGAGCTGATGGGCACTCCCGCCTCGCTGAGGATGCTGCCAACGGCAGCGGAGGTGGAGGAGCCCACGGCGGTGCTCTGTGGGAAGGAGCTGAGGATGGGCCCGGGCAGGGTCACCACCACCGGGGAGGGCTGGATGACCACCCTGGAGTCCTGGCACTGCAGGGAACAGGGCTCATTGCAGCTGTTGGCCAGCGGGGTCGGGCCGCAGGGCTGGCAGGGCAGGCACGGGCTGTAGCAGGACATGGCTTGGGGCTGCAGTGCACCTGGACAGAGGGCAGGGAAACAGAGACCATAAGATGTGGGTGAAGAGAAGCCTTTAAACCCACCATGGGGGAGCCAAGGAAAGACAAGGTGGAGATGAGAGCTCCAGTTCACTTAATGAGACCCAGAGTTTTCTCTTTCCCTTCAGCCAACAGTTCCCCACCAAAAGGGACCAAGGCCAAGGAGAGCCCAGCCAAGCCCTTAACTCACTTCAGCCAAGCCCCTGCCCATCTCCATGGGACAAGGTTTGCACCCTTCCTTCTCCCATAACAAGCAGTCCCTTGACCCAGCGTAGGACAGAAGGGGGGGAACGGGCTGAGAAATCCTGAGGGGGAAGAGGAGAAGTGGAAAGATCCTCAGACTCACCTTGTTCCCAAGGAGATGGAGGTGAGAGGAGTGGATGAGGGAGTGAGGAGCAGGGGCTGCTTTTATACTGCTCCTGCACTGCCCCAGGCCCTCAATCCCTGCACGCAGGCAGCAATTTCCCTGCACACTCACCTCCAAAGCAAAACAGCCTCCCTCATGGCGCAACTTGTGTTCTGGTGTCCGTCAACGCTGCCTTTCCATTTCCTCATTTCTGAGATGAGCTCTGGGACACGGAGCTGCCCTTGCCAGAGGGAAATTCAGCCCCGTGTGGACAGGAGCCTGGGGACAGCGCACGCTCTGGGCTTGGCCTCGCCCCAAAAGCCTGACACAGGGCCAATCCAACATGAGAGTTCGATTCACCATGGATAGGGGAGCCTGTCCCAGGAATCTTGCTCACTGGAGGCATTGCCTTGCCCTGCTGGGATGTGTCCCAGTTCCCTCCCTGTGAGGGTGCTGATTGAGGAGCAGCTCACCATGAGTCTGCAGTGTGCCCCGTTCAGTGCTGGGGCTGCCTTTGCCCAAGCCTCACTGCTAAACCGACGTGGAAGGAGATGTTCTTGTTGCCCAAACTGACTCAGTCCTGCCCGGGAGATCCTTGGCGGCTCAGCCCGGCACATGAAAGGAGCTGCATTGCAGAGCAAGGATGTCAGAAATGAGGCCATGGAAGGGCAGTGTTGATGTTCCCCACACCCATGTCCAATGCCTGCACGGGACCCCTCCAGCCCCTGGGGGCACATCTTCTGCCTGTGATGACGTGTTCCTGCCTGGGACACTCTTGGGCCTCTCATTGTGGTACTTCAAAAGGATCCTCTGTGACCCAGTGTTCATCAGAGAAATGAGGAAATGGAATTGCAGCGTTGACAGAAACCCAAACCCAACCTGTGCTGTGAGGGAGGCTGTTTTGCTTTTGAAGGTGAATGTTCTGGTAAATTACTGCCTGCGTGCAGGGAGTGTGGGCCTGGGGCAGTGCAGGAGCAGTATAAAAGCAGCACCTTCTCCTCACTCTCTCATCCACTCTTCTCTCCTCCATCTCCTTGGGTACAAGGTGAGTCTGAAGCCCTTTGTCCTCTTCCTCAGTTTCTCCTCCTCTTACTGCCCTGGCATTTCTAAGGCTGTTCCTGCCCATTTGTCTTATGGTGGCTCTTGCAGTTGCTACCTTTGGAAAGGGGAAGGTGCACAAAGGGTGGCATGGAAAGAAGCTGGAGCTTGGCTGTGATGTCTCCTGCTCTGTGGGCTTTGTGGGAATCTTTCTGGACATTGTTTTCAATTGGTGGGCCTCTTTTGGGCTGATGGAAATGGTCTCTCTGAGGATGGGGTGTAAAGCCCCTCTTTGCCCACATCTTATGGTCTCTGTTTCCCTGCCCTCTGTCCAGGTGCACTGCAGCCCCAAGCCATGTCCTGCTACAGCCCGTGCCTGCCCTGCCAGCCCTGCGGCCCGACCCCGCTGGCCAACAGCTGCAATGAGCCCTGTTCCCTGCAGTGCCAGGACTCCAGGGTGGTCATCCAGCCCTCCCCGGTGGTGGTGACCCTGCCCGGGCCCATCCTCAGCTCCTTCCCACAGAGCACCGCCGTGGGCTCCTCCACCTCCGCTGCCGTTGGCAGCATCCTCAGCGAGGCGGGAGTGCCCATCAGCTCCGGGGGCTTTGGCCTCTCCGCCTTCGGCAGCCGCTACTGCGGCACCAGGTGCCTCCCCTGCTAAAGCTGCTGCCGTGGCCCTGGGGAGGGTCCCCACGGACACCCCAGGGGGCACCGCACTGGGGACTCAGCGTCGGCTCTTGCTCCCCGAGGGGCTGAGCAACCCCAGCACCCCTTGCAAAAGGACGGGGCCAGCCTGGGCTCTCAAAGCACGCCCCGTGCCTGCCTTTCCCCTCTCCCACTCCCTCCTTTCCCTCCCGTCTCCTTCTTCTCTTGTGCTCCCCTGGGATCGGAGCCCCACAAAGCCAGCGTCGAGAGCACCTGCTGGCCCTGCTCCCTGTGCTGTGGGGCAGGTACATGGACACCTGGTGGCACCTCTGCCCCACAGCCATGGGGCACACGCTCCTTTCTTACCCTGGTGCTCCCTGCACAGGCAGCGCCCCCCAGAGTGACCTCCTTTCTGTTGTTAATGAATTAAAGTTCTGATGCATCCCAGACTCTGCTTCTGTCCAGTGTGTCTCTGCAGATGTTCTCCCAACATGTCCAGGGAGGGAGATGTTCCGTGGGGTGGTTCAGGAGGGGGTTGTTGGCCATGGCTGTGCAGTGGCCGTTAGCACTCGCTTGCTCTCAGTGTGCTCATCCACTCATCAGGTGGGTGATCCTTTGCTTCTGAATCCTCTGTGTTTCTGGGCTGCACACAATGATCTGATGCTTTTCAGTGACCAAAGAAATTCCATAGAGGATTTTATGTCTGTCAGGAAATCATTGTCTCCTCAACGCTCAGCAAGAATCAGCCCCTCCTCTCCAGCCCAGAGTTCAGGCCCCCTCACCCTCCTGCCCCCCCCTGCACTGATCTCCCTCCACTCGGTCAAGGTCTTTCCTTCATTGCAGCCCAGAACTCCAACTGGGATCCTGGTGCTGTCAGGGAAATACTGAGCAGAGTGGGATCGTCCCTCCCATCCATCTCCTGGCTCCACAACATTTTCTGATCAAGCACATAAGAAATCTGTCTTCTTTTCAGTTCTCTGCATCTCCACTGTTGTTCCTTTCCCAGGAGAATGTGGGGCTGCTGCCCTCCCAGGACTTTGTACAGTGGCCAAGCTGCCTGTTCTGCAGCCACGGGCGCTGAACCCAAAGAGGACATGTCTGGGCAGAGGCTCAGCAAAGCTGCAGTTGACGACCACTTCTTTAGTGCAGCCTTGCCTGGCTTGTTCACCTGCAAGTGACAGAGACACAGGGACACTCTGGTGGCACCTAAAGAGTTACAGCTACATGTCCAGGAGGACCCCAGTAATGAGCGGTGTCTTCCAGGGTTCCATACTGGGACCGATAATTGTTCAACACTTTCATCAGTGACAGAGACAGTGGAGTTGAGGCCCCCTCAGCAGCTCTGTGCTTGACACCAGGCTGAGAGGTGCAGCTGACACTCCTGAGGGAAGGGATGCAACCCAGAGGGATCCGAGCAGGCCTGAGGATGGCCCTTCCACAAGGGCCAGCGCCGGGGTTGGAGCAGTATCCGATAGTAATGTCAGTTGGAGGATGGACTGATGGAAAGCAGCTCTGCAGAGCTTCACTTGGAGACTCTGGTGGCTGAGAAATTGGAGATGAGGCAGTCATGTGTGCACGTGCAGCCCAGGAAGACAACCATAGGCTGGGCTGAATCGAAACAGTGCGGCCAGCAGGACGAGGGAGGCGATTCTCTGCTTCCTGTCCACCCTGGATACGCCCCTCTGGAGCCCTCTGTGCCGAGCCCGACACAGAAAGGCTTGGACCTGTTTGAGTAGGTCCAGAAAAGCTCTAGAAATAGGATCAGGCAAATGGGATCCTACAAAGCAGGGAGGAAGCGGGTTGGGCTTTGAAGCCTTGATTAGGTAAGGCTCAGAGGAGAGTTTAGTGCTGCCCTTCAACATAAAAGGGGACTTAGGAGTGTGAGAGAGGGACTTTTCATCAAGGCCGGTAGTGATGGGACAAGGAGCAACAGATTTAATCTGTGAGAGGGTAGATGTAGATTGGACATAAGGGGACATTTATGATGGTGAGGGTGGTCAGAGACTGGGAAAGGTCCCAGAGTATACGGGATGGCCCAGCTTTGGAAGTGTTCCAGGTCAGGTTAGAAGGCACTTGGAGGAATGTAATCACGTAAAAGTACTCCCTGCCCATGGCAGAAAGGCTGGAGCAGAGAATCTTTGAAAGTCTCTTTCCATTCACACCATTCCATACTTCAATGACAATTTGGTTCTGTGCTAAAGCAGCCACAGCCTGTGTTCCTGCCTTGGAGAAAGCTGTGGTCAGGACAGGTTCTCCAGCTCTTCTGGAAGGCAGTGCCTATGCCCAGTCAACACCACATTCCCTCCTGACAACTTGTGACACACTGTGGAGTTTTCTAAGTGAAAAATGCTTGTGAATCCCAATGCAGTGGATGGATCGCACAGAAACACATCAGGGAATTCTATCCCGACCAAAAAATTCAGACAAGGTCAGAATCGAGAGGATCACTGGATGCACGACTGAGCACCATCCACACAATCCTGTGTTGATATTCACTGTAAATCCATCCCCAAAGACCCCATCCCAGAACCACCCCCTAGCAACTTCTCCTTCCCTGGGCCTCTTGGGAGAGCACCTGCAGGGGAAAGGACGAGCCGGAAGCGCAGGCTGGGATGCATCAGAACTTTAATGAGTGAGAGGAGGAAAGGAGGCCGATGGGAGCGGAGCCCTCAGTGCCGGCAGCAGCTTTAGCAGGGGAGGCACCTGGTGCCGCAGTAGCGGCTGCCGAAGGCGGAGAGGCCAAAGCCCCCGGAGCTGATGGGCACTCCCGCCTCGCTGAGGATGCTGCCAACGGCAGCGGAGGTGGAGGAGCCCACGGCGGTGCTCTGTGGGAAGGAGCTGAGGATGGGCCCGGGCAGGGTCACCACCACCGGGGAGGGCTGGATGACCACCCTGGAGTCCTGGCACTGCAGGGAACAGGGCTCATTGCAGCTGTTGGCCAGCGGGGTCGGGCCGCAGGGCTGGCAGGGCCGGCACGGGCTGTAGCAGGACATGGCTTGGGGCTGCAGTGCACCTGGACAGAGGGCAGGGAAACAGAGACCATAAGATGTGGGCGAAGAGAAGCCTTTAAACCCACCATGGGGGAGCCAAGGAAAGACAAGGTGGAGATGAGAGCTCCAGTTCGCTTAATGAGACCCAGAGTTTTCTCTTTCCCTTCAGCCAACAGTTCCCCACCAAAAGGGACCAAGGCCAAGGAGAGCACAGCCAAGCCCTTGGCTCACTTCAGCCAAGCCCCAGCCCATCTCCATGGGACAAGGTTTGCACCCTTCCTTCTCCCATAACAATCAGTCCCTTGACCCAGCGTAGGACAGAAGGGGGGGAACGGGCTGAGAAATCCTGAGGGGGAAGAGGAGAAGTGGAAAGAGCCTCAGACTCACCTTGTTCCCAAGGAGATGGAGGTGAGAGGAGTGGATGAGGGAGTGAGGAGCAGGGGCTGCTTTTATACTGCTCCTGCACTGCCCCAGGCCCTCAATCCCTGCACGCAGGCAGCAATTTCCCTGCACACTCACCTCCAAAGCAAAACAGCCTCCCTCATGGCGCAACTTGTGTTCTGGTGTCCGTCAACGCTGCCTTTCCATTTCCTCATTTCTGAGATGAGCTCTGGGACACGGAGCTGCCCTTGCCAGAGGGAAATTCAGCCCCGTGTGGACAGGAGCCTGGGGACAGCGCACGCTCCAGGCTTGGCCTCGCCCCAAAAGCCTGACACAGGGCCAATCCAACATGAGAGTTCGATTCACCATGGATAGGGGAGCCTGTCCCAGGAATCTTGCTCACTGGAGGCATTGCCTTGCCCTGCTGGGATGTGTCCCAGTTCCCTCCCTGTGAGGGTGCTGATTGAGGAGCAGCTCACCATGAGTCTGCAGTGTGTCCCGTTCAGTGCTGGGGCTGCCTTTGCCCAAGCCTCACTGCTAAACCGACGTGGAAGGAGATGTTCTTGTTGCCCAAACTGACTCAGTCCTGCCCGGGAGATCCTTGGCGGCTCAGCCCGGCACATGAAAGGAGCTGCATTGCAGAGCAAGGATGTCAGAAATGAGGCCATGGAAGGGCAGTGGTGATGTTCCCCACACCCATGTCCAATGCCTGCACGGGACCCCTCCAGCCCCTGGGGGCACATCTTCTGCCTGTGATGACGTGTTCCTGCCTGGGACACTGTTGGTCCTCTCATTGTGGTACTTCAAAAGGATTCTCTGTGACCCACTGATCCCTTGAGAAATGAGGAAATGGAATTGCAGCGTTGACAGAAACCCAAACCCAACCTGTGCCGTGAGGGAGGCTGTTTTGCTTTGGAAGGTGAGTGTGCTGGGAAATTACTGCCTGCGTGCAGGGAGTGTGGGCCTGGGGCAGTGCAGGAGCAGTATAAAAGCAGCCCCTGCTCCTCACTCTCTCATCCACTCTTCTCTCCTCCATCTCCTTGGGTACAAGGTGAGTCTGAAGCCCTTTGTCCTCTTCCTCAGTTTCTCCTCCTCTTACTGCCCTGGCATTTCTAAGGCTGTTCCTGCCCATTTGTCTTATGGTGGCTCTTGCAGCTGCCGCCGTGGGAAAGGGAATGGAGCAGAAAATGTGGCCTGGAGAGGGGTGGGGAATTGGCTGTGATGTCTCCTGCTCTGTGGGCTTTGTGGGGATCACTCTGCACATTGTTTTCAATTGGTGGGCCTCTTTTGGGCTGATGGAAATGGTCTCTCTGAGGATGGGGTGTAAAGCCCCTCTTTGCCCACATCTTATGGTCTCTGTTTCCCTGCCCTCTGTCCAGGTGCACTGCAGCCCCAAGCCATGTCCTGGTACAGCCCGTGCCGGCCCTGCCAGCCCTGCGGCCCGACCCCGCTGGCCAACAGCTGCAATGAGCCCTGTTCCCTGCAGTGCCAGGACTCCAGGGTGGTCATCCAGCCCTCCCCGGTGGTGGTGACCCTGCCCGGGCCCATCCTCAGCTCCTTCCCACAGAGCACCGCCGTGGGCTCCTCCACCTCCGCTGCCGTTGGCAGCATCCTCAGCGAGGCGGGAGTGCCCATCAGCTCCGGGGGCTTTGGCCTCTCCGCCTTCGGCAGCCGCTACTGCGGCACCAGGTGCCTCCCCTGCTAAAGCTGCTGCCGTGGCCCTGGGGAGGGTCCCCACGGACACCCCAGGGGGCATCGCACTGGGGACGCAGCGTCGGCTCTTGCTCCCGGAGGGGCTGAGCAACCCCAGCACCCCTTGCAAAAGGACGGGGCCAGCCTGGGCTCTCAAAGCACGCCCCGTGCCTGCCTTTCCCCTCTCCCACTCCCTCCTTTCCCTCCCGTCTCCTTCTTCTCTTGTGCTCCCCTGGGATCGGAGCCCCACAAAGCCAGCGTCGGGAGCACCTGCTGGCCCTGCTCCCTGTGCTGTGGGGCAGGCACATGGACACCTGGTGGCACCTCTGCCCCACAGCCATGGGGCACACGCTCCTTTCTTACCCTGGTGCTCCCTGCACAGGCAGCGCCCCCCAGAGTGACCTCCTTTCTGTTGTTAATGAATTAAAGTTCTGATGCATCCCAGACTCTGCTTCTGTCCCGTGTGTCTCTGCAGATGTTCTCCCAACATGTCCAGGGAGGGAGATGTTCCGTGGGGTGGTTCAGGAGGGGGTTGTTGGCCATGGCTGTGCAGTGGCCGTTAGCACTCGCTTGCTCTCAGTGTGCTCATCCACTCATCAGGTGGGTGATCCTTTGCTTCTGAATCCTCTGTGTTTCTGGGCTGCACACAATGATCTGATGCTTTTCAGTGACCACAGAAACTCCATAGAGGATTTTATGTCTGTCAACAAGTCATTGTCTGCCCAGCACTCAGCAAGCATCAGCCCCTCCTCCCCAGCCCAGAGCTCCAGCCCCCTCACCCTCCTGCCCCCCCTGCACTGATCTCCCTCCACTCAGTCAAGTTCTTTCCTGCATTTCAGCCCAGAACTCACACGGGGATCTTGGTGCTGTGAGGCAGACTCTGAGCAGAGTGGGATCGTCCCTCCCATCCCTGCACTGCCCTGCTCTGGAGAAATTCTGGACAGCCCTTGTAGACTCTCAGCCTGCCCCCACTGCCTCTCCCTGCCCTTAGTCTTTCCCTGCTTCACTTCCTGCATTGAACATTTCCAAGGAATTACAGGCAAGGAGCAGATTCAGAAACTGTGCTCTGCAAAGAGAGAAGAAGCAGGAGCTGCAAAGGCAATCACCTGACTGAGATGGGATCTCCAAAGAGTGGCCAGTTTGAAAGACCACCCACAGTTCATCCTCACAGCATCATCATAGAATCTTCCGCTTGGAAAAGACCTTTGAGATCATTGAGTCCAACCGCACAAACCCTCTGCTAAACCCTGTCCCTCAAAAACACATCTACCCATGTTTTAAACACCTCCAGGGATGGTGACTCAACCACCTCCCTGGGCAGCCTCTGCCAGTGCCTGAGAACACTTTCAGTAAAGAAATTCTTTCTGATATCCAGTCTGACCCTCCCCTGGCACAACTTATGGCCTTTTCCTCTTCTCCTACCACCCGTTACTTGTGAGAACAGACCAACACTCGCTCTGCTACAGCCTCCTTTCAGACATCTGCAGGCAGCGATGAGGTCTCCCCTCAGCCTCCTCTTCATTGCAGAGAGTGATGTTCTGTGACAGGAACTGCCCTGGGGTCGATTCAGGACAGCTGTGCTGCTTGGATCCCCTCCCAGGTTCTTGCCCATCCCTCACCTCCAGTGCAGGGGATGCCGAGGGAGACTCAGAGATGGCCTTGACGCTGCGCAAGCGCCGTGCAGCAAGAGCCAGTGCTTTGGGGGGTTCTCTGCACAGGTTTATCACACATCCAAAGCACAGCAACACATTGGCTGCTCTGAAGACAGTTCCCTCTGGTGCAGCCTGGCTGCCCCATTGTCTCTCCTGTTGCCCCATGGGGACATTCTCTGCTCGAGTCTCCTCCTCCAGCACAGCCAGAGACAGGGCAAGAGAAGTTTGTTTTCCTTTTCTCATTTCCTTACCACCACACTTTTGATCCCTTTCCAGGAGCCTTTGGGGCTGCTGCCCTCTCAGAGCTTTTCACACCCCAGGCTCCTCAACCAATATCAGCAGTGGCCACGCTCCCTCTTCTGCAGCCCGGGCACAGAGGCCAAGAAGGCACGACCGGGGAGAGGCTCAGCAAAGCAGGGCCTGGTGACCAGGGGCTCTGGGGGATCATGGTTGCTTTGCTCACCTGACAGTGACAGAGCCCCAAGGACACTTTGGCAGCATCCAAACAGTTACACTCAACAAATCAAAGTCCCAGAGGACACCAGTAATGAGGGTGAATTTCAGGGCTCAGACACTGGAAAAGGGGTCCCGGAGAATATTGGGATGGCCCAGCATCGGAAGTGCTCAAGGTCACGATTCAAGGAGTTTGTGTACTGTCATCTAGTACAATATATCCCTGCCCATGGCAGAAGAGTTGGTCCAGAGGATCTCCAAAAGTCTCTTTCCACCCACACCATTCTATACTTTGATGACAATGTGTTTCTGTGCCAAGGCAGCCGCAGCCTGTGTTTCTCCCTAGGAGATTGCTATGGTGAGGATGGGTTCTCCAGCTCTTCCTGGACAGCAGTGCCTGTGCCCAGTCAATACCACATTCCCCCCTGACAAATTGCATCACCATGTAGAGTTCTATGAGAGAATAAGTAAGCGTGCCCGATGCAGTGGATGGTTGTCACAAAAGAGCATCGGGAAATTCTATCCCCAGCAAAAAATTCAGACAAGGTCAGAATCGAGAGGATCACTGGATACACGACTGAGCACCATCCACACAATCCTGTGTTGATATTCACTGTAAATCCATCCCCAAAGACCCCATCCCAGAACCACCCCCGAGCAACTTCTCCTTCCCCGGGCCTCTTGGGAGAGCACCTGCAGGGGAAAGGACGAGCCGGAAGCGCAGGCTGGGATGCATCAGAACTTTAATGAGTGAGAGGAGGAAAGGAGGCCGATGGGAGCGGAGCCCTCAGTGCCGGCAGCAGCTTTAGCAGGGGAGGCACCTGGTGCCGCAGTAGCGGCTGCCGAAGGCGGAGAGGCCAAAGCCCCCGGAGCTGATGGGCACTCCCGCCTCGCTGAGGATGCTGCCAACGGCAGCGGAGGTGGAGGAGCCCACGGCGGTGCTCTGTGGGAAGGAGCTGAGGATGGGCCCGGGCAGGGTCACCACCACCGGGGAGGGCTGGATGACCACCCTGGAGTCCTGGCACTGCAGGGAACAGGGCTCATTGCAGCTGTTGGCCAGCGGGGTCGGGCCGCAGGGCTGGCAGGGCAGGCACGGGCTGTAGCAGGACATGGCTTGGGGCTGCAGTGCACCTGGACAGAGGGCAGGGAAACAGAGACCATAAGATGTGGGCGAAGAGAAGCCTTTAAACCCACCATGGGGGAGCCAAGGAAACACAAGGTGGAGATGAGAGCTCCAGTTCACTTAATGAGACCCAGAGGTGTTTCTTTCCCTTCAGCCAACAGTTCCCCACTGAAAGGGACCAAGGCCAAGGAGAGCCCAGCCAAGCCCTAAACTCACTTCAGCCAAGCCCCAGCCCATCTCCATGGGACAAGGTTTGCACCCTTCCTCTCCCATAACAAGCAGTCCCTTGACCCAGCGTAGGACAGAAGGGGGGGAACGGGCTGAGATATCCCGAGGGGGAAGAGCAGAAGTGGAAGGAGCCTCAGACTCACCTTGTTCCCAAGGAGATGGAGGTGAGAGGAGTGGATGAGAGAGTGAGGAGAAGGGGCTGCTTTTATACTGCTTCTGCACTGCCCCAGGCCCTCAATCCCTGCACACAGGCAGCAATTTCCCTGCACACTCACCTCCAAAGCAAAACAGCCTCCCTCATGGCGCAACTTGTGTTCTGGTGTCCGTCAATGCTGCCTTTCCATTTCCTCATTTCTGAGATGAGCTCTGGGACACGGAGCTGCCCTTGCCAGAGGGAAATTCAGCCCCGTGTGGACAGGAGCCTGGGGACAGCGCACGCTCCGGGCTTGGCCTCGCCCCAAAAGCCTGACACAGGGCCAATCCAACATGAGAGTTCGATTCACCATGGATAGGGGAGCCTGTCCCAGGAATCTTGCTCACTGGAGGCATTGCCTTGCCCTGCTGGGATGTGTCCCAGTTCCCTCCATGTGAGGGTGCTGACTGAGGAGCAGCTCACCATGAGTCTGCAGTGTGTCCCGTTCAGTGTTGGGGCTGCCTTTGCCCAAGCCTCACTGCTAAACCGACGTGGAAGGAGATGTTCTTGTTGCCCAAACTGACTCAGTCCTGCCCGGGAGATCCTTGGCGGCTCAGCCCGGCACATGAAAGGAGCTGCATTGCAGAGCAAGGATGTCAGAAATGAGGCCATGGAAGGGCAGTGGTGATGTTCCCCACACCCATGTCCAATGCCTGCACTGGACCCCTCCAGCCCCTGGGGGCACATCTTCTGCCTGTGACGACGTGTTCCTGCCTAGGACACTCTTGGTCCTCTCATTGTGGTACTTCAAAAGGATTCTCTGTGACCCAGTGATCCTTTGAGAAATGAGGAAATGGAATTGCAGCGTTGACAGAAACCCAAACCCAACCTGTGCCGTGAGGGAGGCTGTTTTCCTTTGGAAGGTGAGTGTGCTGGGAAATTACTGCCTGCGTGCAGGGAGTGTGGGCCTGGGGCAGTGCAAGAGCAGTATAAAAGCAGCCCCTGCTCCTCACTCTCTCATCCACTGTTCTCTCCACCATCTCCTTGGGTACAAGGTGAGTCTGAAGCCCTTTGTCCTCTTCCTCAGTTTCTCCTCCTCTTACTGCCCTGGCATTTCTAAGGCTGTTCCTGCCCATTTGTCTTATGGTGGCTCTTGCAGCTGCTACCTTTGGAAAGGGGAAGGTGCAGAAAGGGTGGCATGGAAAGAAGCTGGAGCTTGGCTCTGATGTCTCCTGCTCTGTGGGCTTTGTGGGGATCACTCTGCACATTGTTTGCAATTGGTGGGGCTCTTTTGGGCTGATGGAAAGGGTCTCTCTGAGGATGGGGTGTAAAGCCCCTCTTCGCCCACATCTTATGGTCTCTGTTTCCCTGCCCTCTGTCCAGGTGCACTGCAGCCCCAAGCCATGTCCTGCTACAGCCCGTGCCGGCCCTGCCAGCCCTGCGGCCCGACCCCGCTGGCCAACAGCTGCAATGAGCCCTGTTCCCTGCAGTGCCAGGACTCCAGGGTGGTCATCCAGCCCTCCCCGGTGGTGGTGACCCTGCCCGGGCCCATCCTCAGCTCCTTCCCACAGAGCACCGCCGTGGGCTCCTCCACCTCCGCTGCCGTTGGCAGCATCCTCAGCGAGGCGGGAGTGCCCATCAGCTCCGGGGGCTTTGGCCTCTCCGCCTTCGGCAGCCGCTACTGCGGCACCAGGTGCCTCCCCTGCTAAAGCTGCTGCCGTGGCCCTGGGGAGGGTCCCCACGGACACCCCAGGGGGCACCGCACTGGGGACGCAGCGTCGGCTCTTGCTCCCCGAGGGGCTGAGCAACCCCAGCACCCCTTGCAAAAGGACGGGGCCAGCCTGGGCTCTCAAAGCACGCCCCGTGCCTGCCTTTCCCCTCTCCCTCTCACTCCTTTCCCTCCCGTCTCCTTCTTCTCTTGTGCTCCCCTGGGATCGGAGCCCCACAAAGCCAGCGTCGGGAGCACCTGCTGGCCCTGCTCCCTGTGCTGTGGGGCAGGTACATGGACACCTGGTGGCACCTCTGCCCCACAGCCATGGGACACATGATCTGCCCCTGACTCTCCGCACACAAGGATTTCCACTGAGATGACCTTGTTTCCCTCTTTTACTCATTAAAGTCCTGCTGCATTCCAGCCCAAGACTTCGTGTTTTCCTTTTCCCTGCAGCCCTTCTCCCAACATGTGCAGTCAGAGAGATGTTTCTCATGGGTTGTTTGGGGGAGGAGGTCATTGCAGGTTCTTGTGTTGTGTTGTTATCAACATGATTATAAACCATGGCTGCATGGTCTTTCCTCCTCTGAGTACTCCAGATACACACAGTAAGGAGGAAGGGCTTTTCTCAGGGGAATTAGGTGTTTGTGGGGCAAATGAGGAGTCTTCACCATGAGATGATCTGAGGGTTCTAGGAGCTCTGCTCTGAGGACAGGCTGAGAAAACTGGGGTTCTTCAGCCTGGAGAAGTGAAGGCTTCAGGGATACCTTAGAGCAGATTCCAGTACTAAAAGGGGCTCCAGGAAAGCTGGGGAGGGGCTCTTGATCAGGCAGTGCAGGGATAGGACAAGGGGGAACGGTTTTGAGCTGAAAGAGGGGAGATTGAGATGAGATCTTGGGAAGATATATTTTGCTGTGAGGATGGGGAGGCCCTGGCCCAGGTTTCCCAGAGCAGTGGTGGCTGCCCCATCCCTGGAGGTGTTGAAGACCAGGTTGGATGGGGTTTTGAGCCCCCTGATCCAGTGGGAGGTGTCCCTGCCCATGGCAGGGGGGTGGAACTGGATGGGCTTTGAGATCCCTTCCAACCCAACCAATTGCACGAATCTATGATTCTGTTCGTTTCCCTCCCACACCGCAATGCCCTGAGCAATTCTGCAAACGCTGCCTCCATTCGAGGCTGCCTTTTTGCATTGGGCAGGAGCGGAGAAAACAAGCAGGGAGAGGAGAAACGGAGCAGGGAGAGGAGAAACGGAGCAAGGAGGGGAGAAACGGAGCAGGGAGGGGAGAAACGGAGCAAGGAGGGGAGAAACGGAGCAAGGAGGGGAGAAACGGAGCAGGAAGGGGAGAAACGGAGCAAGGAGGGGAGAAACGGAGCATGGTGCCTGGAGCACCGTGCCCCAAAGCCCTGGCAAAGCTCGGGAGCGCAGGCTGCCCCTCACGGTCCCGCAAAGGATGCTCCAGGGCAGGGAGGTTCCCCCCGCTCGGCGCAGGCGCCGAGGGGGCGGGAGCGGCACCGGGAGAGGCACCGGGAGAGGCACCGGGAACCGCACCGGCACTGCCGGCCGTTTGCCATGGAGCAGGAGAGCGGTGAGGGGGGGCGGCAGGGGGGGAAGGCGGAGATGGGGAGAGGGGTAAGGGAAACAGGGGAAAAGGGGAAAGGAGGGAAGGGATCGTCCCCCTGGATTACTGGGGTCAGTTCTGGGCCCCTCACTCCAAGAAGAACATTGAGGGTCTGGAGCGCGTCCAGAGGAGGGAACGGAGCTGGGGAAGGGGCTGGAGAACAGGTCCTAAGAGGAATAGCTGAGGGACCTGGGGTTGTTCAGCCTGGAGAAGAGGAGGCTGAGGGGAGACCTCATCACTGTCTCCAACTGCTTGAGAGGAGCTTGTGGTGAGGTGGGGGTGGTCTCTTCTCCCAAGGACAAGTGATGGGATGGAGGAAATGGCCTCAGGTTGCCCCAGGGCAGGTTCAGACTGGACATCAGGAAGAATTTCTTCACAAAAAGGGTTCTCAGGCACTGACAGAGGCTGCCCAGGGCAGTGGTGGAGTCACCATCCATGGAGGGGTTCAAAAGACTGTTTCTTCTCCCCCCCTGCTCTTCCCTTTTCCCCCCTCTCCCCCCCTGCTCTTCCCTTCTCCCCCTCTCCCCCCTGCTCTTCCCTTCTCCCCCTCTCCCCCCTGCTCTTCCCTTCTCCCCCTCTCCCCCCTGCTCTTCCCTTCTCCCCCTCTCCCCCTCTCCCCCCTGCTCTTCCCTTCTCCCCCTCTCCCCCCTGCTCTTCCCTTCTCCCCCTCTCCCTTCTCCCCCTCTCCCTTCTCCCCCTCTCCCTTCTCCCCCTCTCCCTTCTCCCCCTCTCCCTTCTCCCCCTCTCCCTTCTCCCCCTCTCCCTTCTCCCCCTCTCCCTTCTCCCCCTCTCCCTTCTCCCCCTCTCCCCCTCTCCCGTTCTGTGCCTGTTCTGACCGACATCCCCTCACCACAAACTTCAAAACACAGTTATGCAAATCATGCGCCTGCCTCTGTAAATGGTTTCAAACTGGGAACAACTGGTTTAACTCCTGGAGGTCACTGTCCCAGCGGAATGCTTTGCTCCCTCTTGCCTGCATCTTGTCTTTCTCACTCGTTTTTTTCTCCTTCCATTCTCCAGATCCTTGGGACCCAGACAGATTAATCTGCTGTCCCTACAACAAATCTCACCACATCCGAGCCAGCCGGTTTCCCTATCACATTGTGAAGTGCAGGAGGGTAAGCGGGGCTGCCGGGCGAGGCGCCGGGTGGGAGCGACTCTGTGCCTGCAAATCTGACACACGAGTTCTCACTCTTGTTGCATTTTCTGGCTGGTTTGAGTACAAACAGCCCTTTTTAGCCTGTTGAAAGGAGATACAGCTCCTTCCTGGCTCAATCCGGGAGGGAATTCCTGTCTCTTCCAGCAGCTCACGTGAAGGACACGTACATTGTTCCATGTAAAGAGGGAACTGGCTCTGAGTTACGTGCAGCCCTTGCTAAGGCAGAGAAGTGCTGGGATGCTGCAGCTCACTCCTAAGTGCTGGAAATGCAGCTGCAGAGCAGGTTTTGTTGTTTTGTTTTGCTAATAACTGTTTGATGTGTGCCTGGCAGAAACTGCACATCCTGGGCTGAGCACCTATGGGAGAGGGGTTTTCCCTGCTCCATCTTTTACCCAGGATTTGAATACGAGTCATTTAACAGGAAGCATTCTTTCTTCTCCTCTGTTGTCCTAATGGTTTGTTTTCTTTAAATCTGTCATCTGACCAGGCTTTGGTGTTTTGCTGAGACCTTTTAAACCCCATTTCCACCTCTTTATGTTTACCAGTAAGTTTGCCAGTGTGTTTTAAAGCAGGAGAGCAGTGCTGTGCCTCCCAGGTAAGATGCAGTCGTAGGGTTTGTGTCCTGGTATCCAAACTGATAAACATTCATTTTTGTGCCTTAAAAAATACTACATAACAAGAGCAAACGGTGGGAAGGGCTAACTAGCTCACACTTCCATCTTCCAGCGTTCAAGAAGGGTGGAATTTTCTTTATTTTTTCTTATTTTTCTATTTTTTTTCTTATTTTCTTTATTGAGGCCCTGAAAGCTTTGGCAGGGATGTGCGTGGCAGCCAGGAGAGCAGTGTTGGGGAATAACCTTGCAGCCATGTTGGGTTTATCCTTTTGTTTCATAACTGATGGCTGGGCAGTCGTGGCAAGATGACCTCGTTAGGAGGATGCAGTGGGATAGTGATCACCTGCTGTCAGACACTGCTGGTGTCTGTAAGCAATTAGCACAAGGGCTCAAGGAGTATTATCTGACTCACCTGAAGATGTCACTGTGTGACTACTTGCAGTGGCAAAAGTCTGGGCAGAGGTTGTCCTTCTTGCTTGATAGTTTGTTGAATTCCCTGTGCATAAAATCCAACTAAACACTTCCACCTGCTTTCCAGCAGCTTCCCATTGCTTATGCAAAATGCAGCCCTGCTGTACGAATGGGGACACTGCAAGCAGGGCAAAGTCAATTCTTTCTGCTTAAACTGCTTTGGAATCATGGAATCATGGAATGGGTTGGGTTGGAAGGGACCTCAAAGCCCATCCAGCTCCACCCCCCTGCCATGGGCAGGGACACCTCCCACTGGATCAGGGGGCTCAAAGCCCCATCCAACCTGGCCTTGAACACCTCCAGGGATGGGGCAGCCACCACTGCTCTGGGCAACCTGGGCCAGGGCCTCCCCACCCTCACAGGAAAACACTTCTTCCTAAGATCTCATCTCAATCTCCCCGCTTTCAGTTTAAAACATTCCCTATCATCCTATCCCTGCACTGCCTGATCAAGAGCCACTCCCCAGCTTTCCTGGAGCCCCTTTCAGTCCTGGGAGGCTGCTCTAAGGTCTCCCCAGAGCCTTCTCTTCTCCAGGCTGAACAACCCCAGCTCTCTCAGCCTGTCCTCACAGCAGAGGGGCTCCAGCCTTTGGATCAATTTGCACTGTAAGCTGCTGCTGTGGCCAGAATATCTTGCTCAGGGTAGTTGAGAGGAATGTTGGAGACAGGAGGACACAGCAGCCCTGGCTGTGGGATTGAATGGCAGCTGCTTTGGGCACGTCTGCAGCCTCTGCCATTGTCCTGTGAGTTACAGCAGAGGAGAACACAGGCAGGATACTACCAGCTGCTTGGAAAGCTTTAAGGAACTTCTCTGCCTTTGTGCCTGCTTATTTAAAAACTACCTGAGTGATTTAGATTTGCCTGATACCTCTCAGCTGTTGTTTTTAAATTGGATTCATCCATGCTGTAAATCATGCAGCCACACTGCCAGCCTTGCAGGGAGTTTGGCTGGCAGTGTTTTATTTCAGTCAGCTCAAGGGTAGCTCAGCTTCACAGTGAATTCAGTTTTAAAGACCAGTCCTGCTGGTTTCCCCTTGCATTTTCATTAAGTCTTAATAATATGTTGCCATGGCTTGTTTTTAAAGCAACAGCACAAATATCCTTTTTTTTTTCCCCCTGTGGATCAGCAAGAGAGAGGAAAACTTGATAGACAGGGCACCTGATTTTTATGAGTGGCTGAGTGACTTGGGGTTGTGTAGCCTGGAGGATGCTGAGGGGAGACCTCATCACTCTCTGCAGCTCCTGGAAAAGGAGGTTGTGGTGAGGTGGGTGCTGGTCTCTTCTCCTGAGTAACAAGTGATAGGACGAGAGGAAATGGAATCAGGTTGCACCAGAGGACGTTTAGATTGGATATTAGGAAAAAATCCTCTACCAAAACAGTTGCCAAGCCCTGGCAGAGGCTGCCCAGGGCAGTGGTGGGGTCTCCATTTCTGCAGGCCTTCAAAAAATGAGTGGCTGTGGCACTTGGGGACGTGGTTTAGCAGTCACAGTGGGGTTGGGTTGACGGTTGGATTGGAAGAGCTGAGAAGTCTTTTCCAATCTGAATGAATCTGTGCTTTTATGATTTTGGTTTTTTGTTGTCTAGAGCCACCCTGAAGTTGCAGAGCTATTTGACATGTGCCCCTTCAACGCTCGCCATGTGGTTCCTCGGGCTGAGCTCAGAGATCACATCACAACATGTAGTGATCAAAGGCTTGCCCAGGAAGCTGTAGGTAAGAGAACCACCCCTGCTCCGAGACATTTGTTCCCCCTGGAGCCCAGGATCTCCTGTTTGACAGCATAGCTCATAGAAAAACTGAAAAGTGGGAATCCAGGTATTGGTGACACAGCAGCTTTGGGGAAACTTTTGCTTTGATTTATTGGGCAGGTTCATGAGAACGTTGCAGTGCTCCCAGCAGGCTTTTCACATGTTTTATCACCAGGCTTGTTGAATAGAAAGGTTGTACCCTAAACTGTGCACATGGAAGTACCTCCAGCAGGAGCTGGGATGCTTTAATGACCAGGAGGACAGGTCCTTCTTTCTATAATCTCCCGTTGTTGAGGTTTGACCACAGTGTCAAGCAAAGAGCTGATTTCAACCACGCAGGCCTAAGCTGCAGCAACCCCTGGAGCTCTTCTCCTCCAGGGCAACCCCAAGAGATGGGACAGTTCCTGTTCCAGGCTGCTCTGTGGTTGCACTTGCTTCATCTGCCATACAATTAAGATTTTGGTCTCCTGCCCAGTGACAGAAGGTGGGAGGGGGCTGTCCCAGAGCCCCACAATATATAGGGAGGATCCTGTGCCGTCTCTTCCATGCCCTGCAGTGGCTTTTTAATGATTGCCACGCTGTGGAGCAAGTTGTGTATCTTCTGTAGAGCTGCTCTGAGGCTGGTGGTGATGCCTGCATTCATGTGAGCGGGTTTCCTCTTCACTCAAGCATTCCTGTTGCAGAGTTCCAGTGGGCAGAGTCTTTTCCTGTTCTTTGAAAAAGGACACATTGGAAGTTGCTCGATTTCAGATGAACACCTGGCTTCTGAGTGGGCTTGACCTCTGCAGGGTTTCCTCTAAAGCTGTTTCACAGCTTAACCCAAAGCTCTTTGTGCCTCTGAAGCAGGATTGACTGCCAGTCACCGAGTTGCCTCTTTTCCAGAAGTGGCTGAGTCCTTCACATTCCGGAGAGAGCTGATGAACGCTGTGAGCACGTGGCAGCCACCTCCATGTGAGGAAGACTGGGAAGAAGGTGAGAGACTTCCCCAGCTGCCACTGTGCTGCTTCCTCCTTGGTCCTGTCCTTCAGCTCCAGCTGGGACAGTGTGAGTCCAGGGATGCTGTTCACTCAGGTCCCACTTCTGCTCATTCCTGAGAACACACATCTCTCCACCAGCAGGCTTTGCTTGGTGTAGAGAGCTACCCAAGGTGTCTGTGTACCTGGCATGGAGAGAGATTTCCCAGCATCTTCTCCCTCCCACATAAGCTTTTGTACCTTATGTGTAATGGAAACATGGTGATTTTCATGTTCCTCAGTTAAATGAGAGGCTGACAGAGGTGGAGTTGTTCAGCCTGGAGAAGATAAGGCTCTGGGGAAACCTTAGAGCAGCCTCTCAGTACCTGAAGGGGGCTACAAAAAGGCTGGGGAGGGACTTTTTACAAAGGCTTTTAGTGAAAGGACAAGTGGGAACAGCTTTAAATGGGAAGGGGGAAGATTTAGATCGCACATCAGGAAGAAATTCTTCACAATGAGGGTCATGAGACACTCGCCCGGGTTGCCCAGAGCAGTGGTGGGCTGCCCCATCCCTGGAGGTGTTCAAGGCCAGGTTGGATGGGGCTTGGAGCCCCCTGATCCGGTGGGAGGTGTCCCTGCCCATGGCAGGAGGGGTGGAACTGGATGGGCTTTGAGGTCCCTTCCAACTGAAACCATTCTGTAATTCTATGAAATGACAGTGAAGCAGACACATTCATCATTAGATCAACTTTTACTGCCTCTTGAACATGCAGTAATGTGACAGAGATATTCCTGGTCTGATGGTGGTTGCTGGAGTTCCTTAGTTGTGAGCCAGTGTTCCTGACAGTGTTCCCTTCTGCAGAGTCGTCGGAGCAGCCGGATTCCCCTTTCATTTGGGGCATGACCACTTTAGACATAAACAGGTAACGAGTGGCAGTTTGATTCCTTACAGCAATGTTCTGTCTCACAGGAACACTGCAGCCCTGTCCCAGCCCAGCCCTGACAGCTGGGCATGGGCTGATTTGCTGCTGTGCAGAGCCTGGAGGAGCGGTGCTGACAAACACTGGGCGCTGCTCCAGTGTTCCTTGTTCTCTCCCAGCTGGCCCAGTACAGAGAAGGAGGCCCTTAGGGACACGATGAGGGTGGGGAGGCCCTGGCAGAGGTTGTCCAGAGAAGCTGTGGAGGTGTTCAAGGCCAGGTTGGATGGGGCTTGGAGCCCCCTGATCCAGTGGGAGGTGTCCCTGCCCATGGCAGGGGGGTTGGAACTGGATGGGCTTTGAGGTCCCTTCCAACCCAACCCATTCCATGGTTCTATGACCCGACAGTGGATCAGGACTGCAGGCTGTGTACGGGATGCGATGGCACCACCAGAGCACATTTTAAGGCTTGTCTAAACCCACATTCAATGACAGTCCCACACCTGACAGCTCTGTATGAGCTCAGCCATCCTATGCCTCTTCTTCCATAACGACAACATCTGGTTTCACTCGTGCTTTTTGGAAAGCTTTCTAGTGTTTAGAGTATCCACAGCTCTCCTGAGCATCGTCTCCAAGTGCCAGGGTGCCCTGGTGTTTCTGCTCTCTGTGCTGTAGTAAAATACATAATTTTGAGCAAGTGCATTTGTCACCAGAAGTAACTGGTGCCTTTCTTTTCCAGTACCACCTCGGGATGGAAGAACTACTTGCCTCCAGGTGTTCGTGCCCCCAGGTCCCTCCCTTTCACCATTGCACATGGAAAGGCTGTAAGTACTGCCTGCGCTGACTTCTGTAGATGGTGACCATTGCTGAAATCTCTGCCTTCTTCTGAGGGACTCTGATGCCTGGAGCATCCTCTGGATCCTTGCTTTGAAGCATCCTCTGGATTCTTTGTTTCATATTCTTGACAGCCCCCTCCTTTCCGGGGGTCCAGCTGGAGCAGCCTGACTCCCCAGCCGCTTTCCTCCTGTCTCTAAACATGTCCTTCCACACCATCTGCTTTGACCTCTTTCACCACCAGCACTTAAGCCAAATTATTGCCTTGCTTTGTGCAACTCTGCTCCCTGATGCTGAAATCACAGCCCATTATTTGCCATTAGCTGCAAAACAGAAGCTTGAAGGTGCTTTGAGCATCTTCCTTCCCCCTCATCCGGATCAGCCAAACCAGGAAGTATTTTGATGTGCGCACACTCTGCTTTTTACCTTCTCAGCGTTCCCACAGGGTGTGTGAAGGTGACAGTTTGGGCTTTAAACCACATTGTCATTTACAGAGACTTCTGTCTTCTTCTAGGGAGCATCTCAGACAAGTGTCATGCCTTCAATTCCTTACATGGGTGCTTCAAGCCATATTCGCAATGGGGAATCCTCAGGGAATTCCTTATGATACACTGCAAACCAAACAGGTGATGTTTAAAGAGTACAGTTCAGTACTTGTTGAGTTTCCTTTAGGGTTTTAGTTTTCCAACACTTCAAACACGTTCGAGAGCTCTTCCCTAAGTGTTCTTCCTTGGGGGAGAGGGGAATGAGGCGTGGGGAGGCAGGAATGGTTTAAACCACTAAAAATATGTGTTTAGGATTGTGTAAACGTTTGGCTGGAGCAGTTGATATCTTAAAAATTGATGCAAAGTACAAAATATAGGTCTATATATACAAAGAACTAAGAAAGCAGCCACGGTATTTGTCTAGAAAGAAATTAATGCCTCTCACATTTTGACAAGAATGTTCCTTAAAATACTGTGTTCTCATGGTTTCTACATAGAGTATGTAGACAATCCATTGCAGGATGTCAGTGTAGAGTGGAACACTTTGACTAGAATGTGTGAAATCAGGTTTATTTTGAAGTTCTGTTCCTTGAAGGTTCTTGTTGGCAATTGAGAATAAAAACTTGAACTCTTGGACCCGTGTTGTGTTTTTTGAAAGGCATCAGTAGTGGTTTGTTACCCTTTTGTTGTGTTGACTTAAGCAAATGCTTTCACAGTGAGCTCCACTCCACCTTCATTTGATTGTTTCGTGTCTTGGAATGGAAGCAGTGCCAAGCAGTGGCTGTTGGATGGTTTCTGTGGAGCAGAGGCCGTTAGCAGTGCCCAGCACCTCCCTGCAAACCAGCACCTCGATAGTGCACAGCTGGGGTGCTCTTGTCCCTAAGGAAGCACTCACTCACCCCAGAGTCATTCCCTGACTCCGCTGTGCTGTGGGAAGAGCCCAGGGTCTCCTCGAGCTGCTCGTGATGCACTGGGGGGCTGCAGAGCACCCAGGGCTGGGCTTGAGGGAGCTGATGGTGCTTTGTTTGAGCTTTTGCTCTCACCGGTAGCTGGAGAAGTCAGGATTCAGTTGGGTTTATGGATTATTGTATTTCCCACCTGGCCCTTACCTGTCTCTTGCCAATGGGAGCAGGGATTGTAGAATGATAGAATGGGTTGGGTTGGAAGGGACCTCGAAGATCATCCAGTTCCAATCCCCCTGTGAAGAATTTCTTCCTAATGTCTAAATCTTCCCCCTTGCCCCATCACTCCAGGCCCTTGTAAAAAGCCCCTCCCCAGCCTTCCTGGAGCCCCTTTCAGTCCTGGGAGGCTGCTCTAAGGTCTCCTCGAAGCCTTCTCTTCTCCAGGCTGAACAACCCCAACTCTCTCAGCCTGTCCTCACAGCAGAGGGGCTCCAGCCCTCGAATCATCTCCATGGCCTCCTCTGGACCTGTTCCAACAGATCCATCTCCTTCTTATGTTGAGGATTCCAGAACTGGACATGGGACTCCAGGTGAGATGTGCAGCCAAGGTGTATATGTGTGTTTGATGCTGCTCCTATCTGTGAGAGACCATAGAGAGACTGTTAGAGGGGTGGTTTCACCTTTTTAATCGTCACCATTTGGCAAAAGATGTGGCGGCGGCCGCTTGAGGAGCAGGAGATGTTATCAAAGCCGTTAATTCCGTGTGTGGGCTGGGCAGCGGCATCAGAGAGGAGCGCGGATCGGGGATGCGGCTGGGGAGCAGCGCTAGGACCCGGCTGCAGGGCTGGGATGGGCTGGGATGGGCTGGGCTGCACAAACTCCCTCCCAAATAACTCTCCTCAGCTTTTTCCTTCTCGGGAGGAAAGGCCCAGGAAAGGGGGGGAAAAAAAAAGGAAGAAACAAAGAGAGCTGAAACCAAAAAGGAGGCGCTCCCGGTGCTGAGCTCGGTCCCAGGCGCTCCTCCTGCCCCATCGAGGGAATTGCTCAGTGGGGCGGGACCCCAGCAGTCCCGGGGTCCACGTGGACAGGAATTCCAGCTCAGCATCCCACGGGAAGGGGCGGCCGGAGCGGCTCCGCCTCCCCCCAGCCCCAGCGCCATGGCCCCGGGCAGCAGCATCTTCATCCTCCTCCTCCTCCTCCTCGGCATCCTGGGGACCCCGGGGCTGGGCAACCCCGGCCCCCTGGAAGACGTGGTGATAGACAGATATTATATCCCCAAAATCTGCCTGCGGGAAGTCCAGATGGGGGATTTCATTCGCTACCACTACAATGGGACCTTTAAAGATGGCAAAAAGTTTGACTCCAGGTATCATCCCCAGCTCTCTCCCGGCTGCACTCCCCCCTCCGCATGCCTCCCTCTGTCGCATCCCCGAGGGCAGCTGCCTGCTCGGGCCAGCTTTGCCCCCCCGAAGGGCTTTTGGTGGGTGCTGGGATGAGGACACGGAGCCCTGGAGGCGTGTCAGCACGGGGGGGCCCAGTGTGGTCCAAGCGAGGTGCCGAGCGCAGCCCCCCTGCCCCGGGCTGCACCCTGAGCCCCGTCCTCTGTCAAGCAGCCCCTGCCCGGGCACCCTGGGTGTCACATCAGCCCCTCTTTGCCCATTGGGGAGCCCTGTGGGTGCCCACAGCACCTGGATGCCCTCAGCTCCGGGGTGCTGCAGGGTGTAGGGAGTCCTATCTCAAGCATGAGCAGGATTTGGCCCCAAGTGAGCAATTTTGCACTCAGGAGCATGTATTTGCATGTGCTGCACAGGCAGGGAGAGCACTGAAAGCACTTGGAAACGTGGCAGTGGCGAAACCCCTTCATTATCTGAGCAGCTTCGCTCTCACTCGTTTTAGTTTTCCTCAGCTCGTGCATTCATCCTGCTATAAATCAGTGTTTGCATTGGTGCTGTCCCTGATTTGCAAGGGGTGCAACAGGGACCCAGAGGAAGGACACAAACAAACTGGGTTGTGCTTGGGCTCAGCCCTGTGCAGGAACAAAACCTTTCCACACGGGCATTTTGCAGAGCCTGGAAAGGAAAGGGATTCTTCTCCCATTGATTGTGTTTTATCTCTCGTGAGCATGAATGAGGGAGAAAGTAACCGAGCCCTGTGCTGGGACCCCCAGGTGTGGTGGGACCTGGGCACATTCACTGCCAACATAATTCCCTGTGAGCTGCCAGGAGAAAGCACCAACTGCCCGTTAAAGGGGGTGAAGGATCTCAATCTGAGATGGCCCCAGTTGCTTCTTGGAGTATTTTGGGATTTAAAAATAAAATCACATTTGCACTTTAAAAATGAGCCCTGGGACGTCTTCTTTCCTCCTCTCTGCATAAAGCTCCAAATGTGCCTTATGCAAAGTGATTTGGAAGCAGCAGAAAGTGCAGGAGCTGCCGGCCCCCAGCCCAGGACGGTGGGTGAGATCTGGGAAGGGTGTTGATGGGTTTGGTCCCAACTGAAAGCATCACCCAGAGGGTGAGATCCACATCCCCCTGCATCCTGATCCACATTCCCCTGCATCCTTGGGGTGCAGGATCGGGCCAGAGCTCCGACCGGTGCAGCAGGAAGCAGCTCCACCTCGGGCAGTGCAGGATTGATCCCTCAGGATCAATGTCTGCAGCACGGGGAGCTGTGGTGGGAGGGAGCAGCCCCTTCTTCCCACTCTGCCCACCGTGGGAAGGCACCGAGGACCTCAGCACCATCCTGTGGGGGTTCATGGTCTGGCTCTGGATCCACCCTGAGCCCTCAGCGCCGGCACTGAGCATCTCCAGCACCGGCAGCTTTGGGGGCTTCGCCCTTTGCTGCGTTGCTGATCACAGACCTTTGAGATCATCAAGTCCTGACGGGTCTGTCCCTTCACCCCAGCTACGACCGAGGGGCCACGGTGGCCGGCGTGGTGGGCGTCGGGCGGCTGATCACGGGCATGGACCGGGGGCTGCAGGGCATGTGCGTCAACGAGCGGCGTCACCTCATCGTGCCACCCCACCTGGGCTACGGCAGCATCGGCGTGGGTAAGGGGGTGCCTCGTGGAGGGGGGGCAGAGGGAGCACCCCCCCCCCCAAGGACTGGCGATAACGAGGACAGGGGTCCAGTGCCCAGCTAAGGGTGGCATCACCTAAGTGATGCCTAAGCAGGGGTTCTCCAGGAGTGAGGGGTCCTGTTCCCCCGAGATCTGCTGCTTTCCCAGGGGCTGGTGTGCGTGGTCAGCAGCCCCCAAAAGCTTTAGGGGACGCAGCCCTTGGTGTTCCTGGGCTCGGCACTGCTCCCACCTAAAGTGCTCTGTCCTTGCCACCTCCCCTTTAGCGGGGTTGATCCCCCCAGATGCCACCTTGTACTTTGATGTCATCATGCTGGACATCTGGAACAAGAATGACAAGCTGCAGATCACCACCCACTCCAAACCGGAGCGCTGCAACCGCACCGTGGAGAGCTCGGACTTCGTGCGGTACCACTACAACGGCACCTTGCTGGATGGCACCCCCTTCGACTCCAGGTACCAGGAACTGCTGCTGGGATGGACCCTTGCACCAGGGAACTGGAGTTGAGGTGCACCCTGTGCCACCTTGGGGTGCAGGGGAACAGAGCTCAGGTGCACCCTCAGCCTTGGAGTACAGGGAAACTGGAGCTCCCCAACATAAGAAGGAGATGGAACTGTTGGAACAGGTCCAGAGGAGGCTACAAAGATGACCCAAGGGCTGGAGCCCCTCTGCTATGAGGACAGGCTGAGTTGGAGTTGTTCAGCCTGGAGAAGAGAAGGCTCTGGGGAGACCTTAGAGCAGCCTCCCAGGACTGAAAGGGGCTCCAGAAAAGCTGGGGAGGGGCTTTATACAAGGCCCTGGACTGATGGGGCAAGGGGGAACGGCTTTAAATTGGAAGGGGGAAGATTTAGATTGGACAATGGGAAGAAATTCTTCACAGTGAGGCCCTGGCCCAGGTTGCCCAGAGCAGTGGTGGCTGCCCCATCCCTGGAGGTGTTCAAGACCAGGTTGGATGGGGCTTTGAGCCCCCTGATCCAGTGGGAGGTGTCCCTGCCCGTGGCCGGGGGGGTGGAACTGGATGGGCTTTGAGGTCCTTTCCAACCCAACCCATTCCCTGATTCTATGATTCAGCTGCACCCTCTGCCTCAGGGCTGGGGGTGCTGGGGATGGCAGGAACTGGGGAGTCCATGCTGCACCCCAGTCAGAGCAGGCTCCCCCCTGCTCTCCCTCCCTGCACCCAAGGCCAGTGCAGCTCCCTGACGCCCAAAGCACCCTCTCACGTGGCACCACTCGGGCTGGGGGAGCCCTGGAGCCACCCATCCCCCCCATTCCTCCCCGCCAGCTACAGCAAGGACAGCACCTACGACACCTACGTGGGCACGGGCTGGCTGATCAAGGGCATGGACCAGGGGCTGCTGGGCATGTGTGCTGGGGAGAAGAGGAGCATCATCATCCCCCCTTTCCTTGCCTATGGGGAGAAAGGCTACGGTGAGTCAGAAATCACCCCATCTTGCCCAGCCCCTTCCCTCCAACGGTCCCAACAATGCGTCAGGAACCTTGTCCTGACCCATATCCCCTCTCCAGGGACCGTGATCCCACCACAGGCTTCGCTGGTGTTCAGTGTGCTGCTGGTGGACTTCCACAACCCCAAGGATGGCATCTTCGTGGAGCACTTGGAGGTACCGGAGTCCTGCAAGCGCAGGGCTGTGACCGGGGACTTCATGCGCTACCACTACAACGGAACGCTCATGGATGGGACACTCTTCGACTCCAGGTGCAGGGAGGGAAGCACCCACGTGGGGAGATCTCCTGATGGCCTCTCCTGCCTGCCCCGTGCTCAGAGAGCTGCAAGGAGAGGCTGGAGAACTGGGGGGGGGGGAGATGGAGGAGAGGGTGGTAACGGGCATGAATCTTTGCAAGCCTTACGAGGAGTTGAGGGAACTGGGGGTGTTTAGTCTGGAGAGGAGGAGGCTGAGAGGTGACCTTGTTGCTTTCTACAACCACCTGAGAGGAGGTTGTGGTGGGGTGGGTGTTGTTGGTCTCTTCACCCAAGTAACAAGTGATAGGATGAGAGGAAATGGCCTCAAGTTGTGCCAGGGGAGGTTTAGATTGGATATTGGGAAAAATTCTTCACTGACAGAGCGGTGAAGCCCTGGCAGAGGCTGCCCAGGGCAGTGGTGGAGTCTCCATCCCTGGAGGGGTTCAGAATACGTGTAGATGTGGAGCTTTGGGACATGGTTTAGCAGGCACGGTGGGGTTGGACTGGACGAGATGAGAGGTCTTGTCCATCCTTAACCATTCCATAAAACAGGCTAAAAAAAGACAATGCCCTTTTGCTGCATCCCTAGGAGCAGAGTTTGGCTCTTGGGAGAGCAGGGCAGAGGGTGGGAGAAGGGGTGCCAGTTGGGGTGCAGGGTTAGGTGTGGGGTTTGATATGCCAGGCTGTCCTGCACGACGGTGCCAAGGGCTTCTCTCACTGCAGCTACTCCCGCAATCAGACCTACAACACCTACATTGGGAAGGGCTACATCATCCCTGGCATGGACCAGGGCCTGCAAGGGGTCTGCGTGGGAGAGAGGAGGCGGGTGGTCATCCCCCCACACCTGGCCTACGGGGAGAACGGAGCAGGTAAAGGGCAGCCCCGTGGGGTCCAGCATCTCCTCTGTCAGCTCCGTGTGTCTACACACCAGGGGTCTGACATTGGGCAAGCGTTGGCCAAGTGGGGTCAGCTCCTCACCCTGGGGGCCACCACCACCTCCAGGGCTCTGGGCGACGTGGGGGTGTCATGGGCAGGGGAATGGCTGATGCCAACGCACGCTCCGAGAGATGGATGCATCACAGGGCATGAGAAGAAATAAAGGAAGGCTTTACCGTCCTCATGGTGCTCCAGCAGCTCTCCCAGCAGCTCTCCTCGTCCTCCTCTTCCAGGGAACAAAATTCCTGGCTCAGCCGTGCTGATCTTTGATGTCCACATCATCGATTTCCACAGCCCTGAGGACCTGGTGGAGATCGAGACCGTGTACCGGCCCGAGGGCTGCAACGTCACCACCCGGGACAGAGACTTCGTCCGTTACCACTACAACTGCTCCTTGCTGGATGGCACCAAGCTCTTCTCCTCGTGTGTGCTCGCTCACGGGATGCCCCGGGCATGCCTTTCCCTTCAGAGGGCCAAATCCTGGCAGGCGCTGAGCCGGGCAGGGCGAGGGGGCGATGGGCACCGGAGCAGCACTGGGAGCATCCGCCCTTTGCAATGGGCAGCACTGGAACATGGGCTGTGGGGCTGAAGGGGTTGTGGGGCAGCGTGGAGGGTGTGGGGTCTGGGGGGTGGATGGTGCAAGGTTTTGGGGGGTGGAAGCACGGAGGGTGTGGGACCTGAGGGCGTGGAAGGATGGAGAGTGTGGGACCTGAGGGCGTGGAAGGATGGAGGATGTGGAATTTTGGGGTATGGTGGGATGGAAACCATGGGATTTCAGGGCTCCCCACTGGGTCCAAAGGGCTTTCTCACTTGCATGGTCTTCTCTACCTCCTGCAGCCACGACTACGAGAAGCCCCAGGAGGTGACGTTGGGGACCAACAAGGTGATCGAGGGCCTCAACACCGGCCTCCTCAACATGTGCGCGGGGGAGAGGCGGGTGCTCATCATCCCCCCACACCTGGGCCACGGGGAGAGTGGAGGTAGGGGAGAGGGCAGCAGCCACTGCTCCTGCCTTCCCCATCCACTGGGCTTCCTCGCCCCAGGCTGGGGTTGGGGGGGGCTTTTGCCTTCCTGGGCTCTCCTGTGGTGGAGCAGCCTCCACTTGTTTTTCCAGCCCGGGGGGTGCCAGGCAGCGCTGTGCTCCGCTTCGAGGTGGAGCTGGTCTCCATGGAGGAGGGGGTTCCTGAGGGCTACCTCTTCATCTGGCACGGGGACCCACCAGAGAACCTCTACGAGCAAATGGATCTGAACAAGGATGGGGAGATCCCTGCTGAGGAGGTGAGCGAGGGCCCCGAATGCCGCCAGACCTCTTATGGGTGCTGCACACCTGGGGAGCAGCACCCAAAGGGTACTGATGTCCCCATGCACTTGGGAGACTGAAGAGAGGTGCAGGAGAAACCCCAGCCCAGAGCATCGGTGCTGGATGCGGGCAGGGACACCACGGGCAGCCCCTGCTCCTCTCCCTGCCCAGCTGCTGCCCTTGGCACGGGCCGTGGTGATCCCAGGGCTGGGAGGGCCACGGAGATGATCCAAGGGCTGGAGCACCTCCCATACAAGGAGAGGCTGAGAGAGTTGGGGTTGTTCAGCCTGGAGACAGATCCAGGGAGACCTTAGAGCAGCCTCCCAGGACTGAAAGGGGCTCCAGGAAAGCTGGGGAGGGGCTCTTAATTAGGGAGTGCAGGGATAGGATGAGGGGAAACGTTTTTAAGCTGAAAGAGGGAGATTGAGATGAGATCTTGGGAAGAAATGTTTTCCTGTGAGGGTGGGGAGGCCCTGGCCCAGGTTGCCCAGAGCAGTGGTGGCTGCCCCATCCCTGGAGGTGTTCAAGGCCAGGCTGGATGGGGCTTGGAGCCCCCTGATCCAGTGGGAGGTGTCCCTGCCCATGGCAGGGGGGTGGAACTGGATGGGCTTTGATGTCCCTTCCAACCCAAACCATTCCATGGCTCCATGATCTCTCCCCTCTCCCCGTTGCAGTTCTCCACCTTCATCAAGACCCAGGTGGCAGAAGGCAAAGGCCGCCTCATGCCCAGCTCTGACCCAGAGAAAGTCATCGCTGACATGTTCAGGAACCAGGACCGCAACCAGGACGGGAAGATCACCTCCGAGGAGCTGAAGCTGAAGACAGATGAGGACCAGGAAAAGATTCACGAGGAACTCTGAAGGAGAGGACACTGCTCTCCTCTAGAACACAGGACTCCCCCACTGGCCCCCCCCAGGAATCCCCCCCTACTCCTCCCCAGCCCTCACAGAGGGCATATTGTGATTTTTTCCCCCCTTTTATTTAACTGAGGGGTTTTTGATGTGTTCCTCCCGGGCAGGAAACCTCACCAACCCCCAGCTAATAAACCCAGGGAAGAAGGTGGGAAACACCCACATTCCTGGGAGTCTTCACACCCCATGGGGAGGGCAGCGCCCGCATTCCCACGCACTGCCCGTCCCCTCCCGGGCTCTGCAGACGATATTTCTGCTGCGGAGCAGGACCAAGGATGCCAGAGTCAGAGCCCAGAGCCTTGCTCTGCCCCCTCTGCTGCCAAACCCCACTTTGCCCTGCTCTCAGCTCCTGACTGAAGGCAGCAGTGATGTCCCCTCCCCGAGCCTGTTCATCCTCAGCCAGCGACTGCACGTCCTGCTCTCACCTCCTCACCCACAGAAGGGCTTCCCCTCCACTTCTACCACAGCATTTTGTAGTTTAGGGTTGGGGTGTTGGGTTTTTTTTTTAATATACACATATAAAATGCTTCAAAGAAGAGGAGAAACAAAGAGAAGCCTTTTGTGCCGGTCCCTGCTGCTGCCCCAGCCTTTGCTCCCCACTTCTCATGGGATGAGAAGCTGGAAGGGGCTCAGATTCCCAGGGTGGAACCCCAATACCCCACAGGCACCGCCGTCCCAGAAAGCCTGGGCACCCCAAGATTGCTGGGGTGGGACCTGGCAAACCCCTTTTCATCTGGGAGAAGGAAAATGGAAAGCATCTCCCAGCCAGGCCCTCAGGGAGCAGCATCCTCCCCATCCACAGCAACAGCCCTCAATGATTGAGAAAACCCATCCCAATTGAATTTGGATGCCTAAAATGCAGCTAATTAACTCAGCAGTCTCAGGTTTGCCAGCTGTGACCAGCACAGCTCCATCACCTCCCACTGGCTCCAGAAGCTTTAGCACACGGTGTCTTGCAGATGGAGAGATAAGAAATGCAAGTGCAGAGCAGTGCAAAGGGGCAGAGCAAACCCCTCAAACGATGACTTCTACCAAATAAATCATTTCTACTGGTTCCCAAGGAGTTTTGTGTCTGGTTGCTTTGCCATGAAACATTCCCGTGTGTCCAGGCACGGACAAGTCCCTGGGAGTGCAGTCCCCAGGGGGATTTCAGGCTCCTGCTGGGGTGGACAGGAGAGAGAGAATCCAAAACTCAGCTCCTGGGATCCTCCAGCAAAGATGGGTCCTTTGGAGAGGACCTGGTGGGCTCCAGCAGGGATGGGGATGGTGACACAGCACCAGCCTTGGGGAGGGGAAGGGCTCCATCCACAACCTGCACGGGGTCCAGCTTTAGCCAAAGTTTTTCTTTCAACAAGGAGAACAGAGGCTGCACTTTCAGAAGTCACATCTACTCATCCATCACGTGGAGGGCAGCAAGGAACAACCCAGAGGTCACCAACCAGAGCTGTCTCCATCCAAAGGCAGCAGGGCAGGGGCTGCCAACCTGAGCTGGGCTACACCACAATATCAATCCCCAAAGAGCCCTATTGGAGCTCGTCCTCAACTGCTCCTGAACATCAGAGCAGGCAGCAGGACTGGATGTGAAAGCAGTTTCCCACATAAAGGTCTGAATTTGCCCCGTGCTGACTCAGGTTGGTCACAGCTTTTCTCTTTGTTACACAGAAATAAGTCTTTTTTTTTTCTACTGCTGCTCTGAGAGCCCAGCACAACCCAGAGGTTCAGGACAGAAGCATGGTTAGCTAAAATATTCCTTAAAAACCAAACTGCTGTTGTTTGGCCTCTCCTCCCCGTCCACAGCTGCTCCAGGCACCCAGGCTTCTGCTGCCACTGCCACCCAAACCCCTCAATCCAATCCACAGCAGGTGAACTTACTTCTTGCTCCGTGCAGCAGCACCAGATGAGCTCCAGGGCCTGCAGGGAGGGCTGGAAAAGCCTCTGGTTTTAACAGCAAGAGCTGTGGTGGAGCAAGAGGGCCCACAGGGCTGGGGCTGGGGGCCAGGGACCTGCAGGGTTTCCAGGAGGACGTGGGGCTGGGCAATGCTGAGCCTGGTAGGACCACGCCAGCTCAGCCCCTGCATTCTGGAGCCCGAGGAAAACAGGGCAAGAGAGAGATCTGTTTCCTTAGAGAGGAGCAGAGGAAAACTAAACAGCTTCCATCTAAAGCAGGTCTGGCCTCAAGCCACAGCTAATGATCTCTGGCTCAGTTGCTGAAGCAAGTGCAGAACATCTCTAGGTGAAGCATGAAATGGTTTGTTGTGGCCCCAGGCTGTGGCAGGTGGAGTCTGAAGGGGCTGAGGTCTGAGGGGGGTGGAGTCCAAGGGTGAAGCAGCAGAGCCAGACACAGGTGGGATGAAGAGAATGGAGAAGCTTCCTCCATCTCACCTCTCCTCGTCCAGGTTTGACGGAAGGCGTTAGTGAGGTCGAGATGTGCACAACACACAAGCTCCTCCCCAGCATCAGGATGGAGCCCAGCAGGTACCAGATCTACTCCAGCTTTGTCAAGGGAAGGACATTCACTGCCCAGGTGTCTTGCTGAGGGGCCCAGGACGCTGCCTTCCCAGCTCATGTCTCACTAAGGATGTACCGGAGAATCCCGTTGACCACATCCAGCGTCTCGTCTCTCTCCAGCACGATGTCGTAGGCATCCAAGTACTTCCCCCTCTGCTCTTCCACCTGCAGTGTGGCCACCAGGATGGGGTGGAGAGGAGAGGGTCACAGAGAGACAGGAGAGGACTGTAAACACCAGCAGCTGAGAATGAAGATGTTGCACCCACAGCCCTCGCATCTCTTGATGCCACCAAGGGGCCAAAACCCACCCTGACAATGCCCCAGGTGCAGCAGGAGCTCAGAAGACACCATCACCTCCTTCTGCAAACCCCTCAGGAGCTCAAATTTCTCACAGCCCCTGAATCACTCAGGTAACCACCTGCTCCCCATCAGGCTTTGCACCTGGAGAACACTGGCAGGGAAGCAAGACTGCTTCTCACACCCACCTTGTCGTTGAGAAAGCCAATCTTGAGGATGTTCTCCACATTGGGAACACCATCTGCCATCGTCAGATCCCCCATGGAGTCCCCCAGCAAGATGATGCTCGTCCTCGTGCTCAGCTGCTGGAAATACTCCGTGCCCTGCAGAACACTGTTGTTCTTGTTGTAGATGTGGATGAGGGGTGCCCTGAAACACGTGAGGACTCCCTGTGCAAAGAGGACAGGTAAGTTGATCCCACTGTGTCACAGCCTCAGTGCCCTTCCTGGAGTGGGGGCGATGCTCACAGGGTACCAGCTCCCACCTCAAGTTGCACCAGGGGAGGTTTAGATTGGATAATAGAAAAGGTTAACACCTACACACACGAGGCAGAAACTCACATTATCATCAAAGTCCATGTAGTTGGACACCACGTTGACGTTTGAGTGGAAGACGTTGGCCTGACGGATAATCTCCTCCAGGATGTCACCGATGCCGGCTGAGAAGATGAACAGGGGGACGTTGTACTTATGCAGCTGGTCAAATAATTCACTGAATCCATCCCTAGAGCAGAAGAATCCATTATACAGGATCATATTTCCACCTCCCAGCGAGGTGCCCGGTGTACAGTGGGCTGGGAGTGCTCTCAGCCCAGCTGTGAAGCTCCTGTGTCTGCCCAGGACTTCCCAACTGGAGTGCCACCAGCATTTCTGAGGGCAACCACACCAAAGTGGAACAGTCCCAGCCTGCCAGGACACGACTCCCATGCAGAAGGAGAACTTGTGCTCATGAAAATCCAGATATATGGTACCACCTCATTCAAACCAAGGCTCTCTGAGGCACCTTAAGGACCATCACTGCCAAGGTCAGTTTTAACAGCCAGTTTTAGCACAATATTTTTGTGCCACAGGTGAAATCTGAGGCTGAATAAGGCCCAGCAGTTACAGTGGGGAGAAAATCTCTCCTGGAAGAGGGGAGCTGCATGCTGCCCCAACCCTGGTCTGACAACAGGGAGCTCTGCCCATCATCCCTCCCCTCGGCTGCTCCTTGTCAAGACTCAGAGGAGATGGAAGTGGTTTCTGAGCAGCAAGAGACAGCCATGAATGGAGCAGAGCCCAGGCTGCAGTGTTGACTTTCAGCTCTCTCCTGATCAGAGCTCAGCCCCAGGAAGGGAGTTTTGCATCTGCCACGCTGTGCAGACTGCACAAGAGCAGGGTGAAAGCAGAGAGACCGTGCATGGAGGAAGGAGAGGAAGGGCCAAGGCAGAAAACCGCGAGCCCACACCTCAGCATCACGCCCGATTCTCTGACGATCTGGGCTATGTCACCCTTCTGGATCTTCTGCTGTGACAGCAGCTCATGGGCCTTGGTCCACCTAGGGAGAAACACCAGAGTGAGCTTCAGGCCATCAGAAAAATAACAACTGAGTCTTCCCAGTATTGCTGCCAAGCCCAGAACATCATGGAATGGTTTGGGCTGGAAGGGACCTCAAAGCCCATCCAGTTTCACTCCCCCTGCCATGGGCAGGGACAACTCAGGGAGCTCAAAGCCCCATCCAACCTGGCCTTGAACACCTCCAGGGATGGGGCAGCCACCACTGCTCTGGGCAACCTGGGCCAGGGCCTCCCCACCCTCACAGCGAAACATTTTGTCCCAAGATCTCATCTCAATCTCCCCTCTTTCACCTAAAAATTGTTCCCCCCCATCCTATCCCTGCACTCCCTGATCAAGAGCCCCTCCCCAGCTCTCCTGGAACCCCCTTCAGTACTGGGAGGTTGCTCTAAGGTCTCCCTGGATCTTTGTCCAGGCTGAACAACCCCAACTCTCTCAGCCTCTCCTTCTATGGGAGACACTCCAGCCCCTGGATCATCTCCATGGCCTCCTCTGGACTCGCTCCAACATCTCCCTGTCCTTCCTGTGCTGAGAACTCCAGAAGTGAACGCTGGGCTCCAGGTGAGATGGTCAAGCCTTGTGCCCTGTAGTCCTCAGGAGCAAGAACTTGCCACAACAAGGTCAAGCTCATCACATAGAAGCACTCACCACTCCACCATGAGGGGCCGTTTCTCTTCCAGGGACATGTTGGGATCGATTTCAATGGGATAGTAATAGTGCAGCAGATCCATCAGCTGGAGGTGGAAAAAGAGCAGAGCGAGCAACACTTCTAAAGAGACTATAAACAACTAAAAAGCATTTCTAGATTGCCCCAAAGCATCCCACTGCCTAATGAAAAACACAACCAAAACCATTCCAGAGCAAAGCTGGAGATCTCAGATGGAAGCATTAACCTCCAGCAGCCTGGATGGCTCTCACCTTCCCTCAAACAGTGCAGGTACAGCTGAGCACCCACCCTCCTTCCTCTTCTTATCAGACCCAAAACACCCACAGCTGAGCATGAAAATTAAATTTCCCTTTCTAACTTCTCCTTCCACCTCCACTGGCTGGAATGCAGCCTGGAAATTGCCCCACTGTCCCAGCAGCAAGGCACAGCTTGGAGAGCTGAAATACAAACCAGTACAACCTTCCAACAGTGGGTGACAGGGGCCAAAACCACAGAGCCAAGAAGCAGAACAGCACCTACCTTCTTCTTGCCGTCCTCACTGACAACACGACTGCCATTGAGGATATCTGTAAAGACAATAAAATACTGATGTTGTAGCCCAGAAACATAAAAAGGCTTTGGAAAAGGCAGCTCTCCTGGGTCTCCAGCAGCAGCTTTTCCCAAAGACAAGCTGTGTGTAGGACATTGACCCAGGAACAGGCTCGCCATGGGGTCTCAACGCAGCGAACCTGCAGCACGTGCTGATCACAGGGAGAGAGCAGCATCAACGCCAGGAAAGCTGCAGGATGCAAGAGCTGGAAGGAGAAGCAACCAGACCTGGAAAGAGGTCCTGCAGTGGCTGAGGGCTGCCTGGGATGAACACTCGCTGCTATGAGCAGCCAAGGGCCAAAGCTGCACCAAGAGCAAACAAGAGGGAGCAGCCAGGATTGGCAAAGGAGGGAGGGGAGGGATAACGGGAGCCATGGATAGTGAGAACATCAACACAGAAACCAGACCCAACCAGCAACACTAAAAACAACGGCTTTGACTCACTGTGCGAAGTGGGGCAGCGCCTGCCGTTGCACCCAAACCTGCTCAGCGTCATGTCGAAGTCAGAAATGACCTGGAAGGCAAGAGGAGACCAAATCCACGTGTCACCCAGCACACACAGAACACGTGTAGAAGTTGTTTTGCCCAGAAAAGTGGTGGCTGCCCCATCCCTAGTCGTGTTCAAGGCCAGGCTTGGAGCCCCCTGCTCCAGCGGGAGGTGCCCCTGCCCATGGCAGGGGGATGGAACTTGGATGGGTTTTGAGGACCCTTCCAACCCATTCTATGATTCACTCAACCCTTGCCATAGCTGGGCAAGGGAGCTGCTGCCCACGAGGTGCAAACCCAGCGCTGGACTCTCTCACGTGAGGGTGCAGACTCAAAGCAGGGCACAGCAGCGATGAACGCCGATGCTTCTGCCAGCCAAGAAGCCAATGTCCTCCTCGTCTGAGACAACCAGCACCTCTCCCTCCCCAGCACTCTTATCAGCACCAAATGGCTTAACCCTGCAGCCTTATTGCCGTGGGTGGAGGGGGCGTGTTTGGGGATTGGCTCATGTTTATAACTCGCATAACAGGGAAGGAAAAGGCCCACCCAGGAGAGCCACCAGCCTGGGGCTGGACAGAACAAACTGCCCAGTCCTCCCTCTCGTTTGGGGCTTCTCCCTTTCCATCTGCAAAACGTGTAGAAGATGCTTCCTCGCACATGGGTTGGGAGCAGCCAGGCCACGGCCTTGGAAGCAGAGGTGGCTGAAGACAAGGGCCGGGTGTGAGGGTGATGCTGGGCCACCCCACCGCAGCCAGAGCCAAGCAGCACCGGTACCTGCAGCTTGGTCATCCCCCGCTCCTTGATGGCCCGGATTATCCCCATCACGCGCTCCGGGTGCTGCGTGCAGACAGTGGCTTTCTGCAGCTCGGGCACCTGTGGGCAGAGACCCCTGTTCGGAGTCGCCCCTGGGAACCCACGCAGCGGCCGAGCACCGATGCTCTCCAGCCCTGCCGCGCTTCTCATGGACTCTGCTCCCCCAGGACCAGCCTTACCCCAACCTTTAGCCCCCAAATGCTCCCCGTGGACCCCTCTTCCCTCGCTCCACCCTTTTCCCCCCACACCCCCCACCCGTGCTCCCCGTGGACCCCGCTCCTTCAGGACCAGCCTTACCCCATCCTTTGCCCCCCAAATGCCTCCCACCCGTGCTCCCCACGGACTGCGCTCCCCCAGGACCACGCTCAACTCAGCCTTTGCCCCCCACCCGCGCTCCCCACGGACCCGGCTCCCCCTCCTCCAGCATCACCCCAGCCCTCGCCCCCCACCCCTCACCCGCTGCTCCCCTCCCCGCGCCCCCCAGTCCCGCACCCACTCTCACCATCGCTCCCCGCTCCGCTCGGGGCCGGACTGAGCTGCGCAGCCGCGGGGAGGAGCCGGGGGGCGGTGCCGGGGGTGCTGCGGGGGGGGGTGCCCGGACCGGTGGGAGGCTCGGGGATGCTGGGGATGCCCGAGACTGGACGGGGGTGGAGTACCCGGGGGCCGGAGGGGGCACCGAGGGGTGTCCGGAGGGGTGGGGGGCCGGGGGATGCTGGGGGTGCCTGGGGGTTGGAGAGGGGCTGCGGGTTGCTCGGATGTACCGGGGGGATGCTGCGCTCCGGCTGGGGCAGCACCTCTGCCCCACGCTGAAAGCATCTCCCTGTACCCACGCTTTCAGTTACGTTTCCTCAGCCCCACACTCCAAGCCAGGAAGGCAAAAGAATCATTGAATCATAAGGTTGGAAGAGACCTCTGAGATCATCGAGTCCAGCCGTGCCTGTGAGCTGCAGAAACAACCTCTATAACTCCCATAAGTTATAGAATAGGTCTGGTTTTATTTCCCTAGCAGGCGACAGGGTGGATTATTCCAAAAGCCCTGTGCACCAAGACAAAGAACCTGCGTGGTTATCTGTGCTACAATAATATATAATAATGAGATTACCTAATTCTACCTATCCGTATGCATAACTTTTCCCAGCTTGGTATTAAAATGACTCCCAAGAGATCATTTCCATTGTCTCCTCCCAGCTGTGCTGTACCTCCTGGTGGTCTTCAGAGCAGTTATCCTCAGGGTAAACTTCTCACCTTACTCCCTTGCGCATGCTCAGAGAGCTCCTTGGTCATTAGTCAAGTCTCTAATTGGCTTCTGCTGAGCCTGCAGGGCTCCCCCTTTGTTCTAGGACAACTTATCAAACAGAATGTCCAAAGTCCAGGTGGTTATCAGCAAAACTGAGTTACACACAAAAGGGGGAAAAAAATCTAAATCTAAAGTTTCTTCAGCTTACAAAGTTCCTTAAAGTTAAGAAAAGTCTTAAAGCTTTAAAGAGACCTCCTACAAATCCCTCACTCATTTCTTATTTCAGTCATTTTAAGCTTTCTATATCCTATTGTGTAACTAGACAATTAACCTTATAATGCTACTTTTTATTTAAATCTTCCCTCCTTTATCACCTGTCTCCCTACTAAACCACATCCCTAAGAAACTCATCTGCCCGTCTTTTAAACACCTCCAGGGATGGAGACTCCACCACCTCCCTGGGCCACCTTCCAATCCCTGACCACCCTCTCAGTGAAGAAATTCTTCCCAATGTCCAGTCTAAACCTGCCCTGGCACAACTTGTGGCCGTTCCCTCTCATCCTGTTGCTGGTCACTGGCGAGAAGGGAGCAGCACCCACCACAAAAGAGCTCACGGGCCTGCTGTGTCTGGAGCCCATAACACCATTGTCTGTGCAAGAGCTGGAAAAGATCTTGTCTCAAGTCTCACTTCAGGCCTTCTTACAATTGTAAGTGCTTAATGCCCACAAGATTTAACCCAGGCAGAGTAATAAGCAGCAAAAGCTTTGTTAGTATTAAGGTTCAGAGTCTCTGCAGGGCCACGTGTGCACTGCCTGTTCTCTCACACTTTTGTTATAAGCAAACAGAGTTCCAATCCAGTTTTCTAAGTATTTATTTAGGTAGGAAAGCAAAAGCAGCGCTGGGCGGCCGGGCAGTAGCAGCTCCACCACGGCTCGTGGATTCAGAGGATTCAAACAGTCCTTTTTATCCCCAGTACTATCGCTGGGAAGGTTTTCGGGGGGTCTCTGGCCCCCCTTCAGCCTGGATTCCTGGCACCTCAGTGTTTAACAGGAGCAAAAGGCAGATGGCCCCTCCAGTCTCTTTGGGAACTTCGTACCAGATACCAGCAAGGCTGTAAAACTCCAGCCTGGTGCCTCCTTCTTCCTTTATCTTATCTTTCCGCACACTGCTGCTGGCTTCAGGCAATTCCCAAAAACTCTGTTGTAGAATCAGCTAAAACAGATTTTCCTTATAAAAAGACAAAGACCGCCATAGTAACATAACATTTGCAGTTTAACATTTGCTTAAGAGAACACATTTTAATAATATGATGGCTAAACACATTCTGCTGCATCAGGGGGCTCAGAGCCCCATCCAACCTGGCCTTGAACACCTCCAGGGATGGGGCAGCCACCACTGCTCTGGAAAACCTGGGCCAGGGCCTCCCCACCCTCCTGAGAAACCATTTCTTCCCAAGATTTCATCTCAATCTCCCCTCTTTCAGCTCAAGTCCGTGATTAAAAGCCCCTCCCCAGCTTTCCTGGAGCCCCTTTCAGTCCTGGGAGGCTGCTCTAGGGTCTCCCTGGAGCCTTCTCCAGGCTGAACAACCCCAACTCTCTCAGCCTGTCCTTTGATGGAAGGTGCTCCAACCCTCGGATGATCTCCGTGGCCTCCTCTCTACTTGCTCCAACACCTTCCTCTCCTTCCTGTGCTGAGGACTCCACAACTGGTCACAGCACTCCAGATGGGGTCTCCCCACAGCAGAGCAGAGGGGCAGAATCCCCTCCCTCCCCTCTGGTCCCACTCTTTGGGTGCAGACCAGGACACTGTTGGTTTCTGGGCTGGGAGCGCTCGTTGTTGGCTCCTGTTGAGGAACTCCTCTCCCAGCACCCCAAGTCCTTCTCCTGAGGGCTGCTCCCACTCCATTTTCCACTCAGTCTGTACCTGTGCCTGGGGTTGCCCTGACACAGGTGAAGGACCTTATGCTTGGCCTCCATGACTCTCGCACAGCTCCACCTGTCCAGGTCCCTCTGGATGGCACCTTACATGTCAGTCAACGTAAAAAACACCTCATTTTGGCTGAAAAATGTTTATTCACAGAACACACCCCATGGATCACATCATGTCCCACCCTCACGTAGAAAATACTGGTAGAAAGGTTTTTTCCAGAGGCAATTCCATTTTCACAGTGTCCTCACCCAACAGGTGGAACGCTCACTGTGCTGTCACTGAGAACAGGCAGCGCTGTTGGAGGAGGCTTTGCAGAGCTGAAGCAGCAACACCTGTAAAGCCACCAGGGTTTTGGCTCTGCCTCGCTGCACATGAGCACAGATCTGACCCTGCCTGTGCCCTTGCTGCGGCACACGGTGATGACAGAGGCTCTGAGGGCTTTAACCAACCATTCCAGAGAGCAGAGATGCTCCTATAAATAATTTTGGACTTCAGACGTGGTACAAATCTGTCTGAAGTTGCACATCACCCAATCCAGTCACCCCAGTGGATCCTTCAGGCCCTGCCTCGCCTTTATACACAGTGAGCAGCAATGACACTTTGCTCACAAAGGGGAAAACGGCCTCCACAGGAACAGAGAGAATCTAAAAGGGCAAAACAAACGGTGAAGCATGTGTTAAAATGCCAAGCGAGCCTCAAAACCAGAAAAAAACCTCCAGTTCCAATTATTTCCTGGCTCCTACCAGAAGCCAAACAGGAACAAACTGTCAGGAATCCCACCTTGCTGTAGGACAAATCCTGACACGGTGTCACAACTACACAGACACTGTGCAATGAAATCCCTTAAACACAAAACCATGAAGTCCTGAAGTCAAGGTGGAACAGGACCGGTTTATCCCTAAAAAGAAAGCTTTCCCAGGGATCCCCCACAAGGTGCCCAACTGATCTCACAGGCAATGATATCACAAATGCACGGAACACTAAATCCACCAGATTTCATATTTAAAATAAATGTGAAGTAAACTGAGTTTTAAGATTTGGATTAAAGATACAATAAGACAGGTGATCTCTCACTGCAGACTCCCTTTTTGATTCCCCTGTTCCTTGAGATCACACAAAAACCGCTCCCATACTTGGCCTGCTTACACCAGGTACAAACCTGAAGGTTTTGCTCGGCCACATTAACAGAAATTGTTTTTTCCAGTTATCAACTCCATTTCTCCAAGATTGCAACAGGCTACAAAATAAACACAAAGCTTATTGCAGTGCAGACAGAACAAAGCACTCATAATTGTTACTGATTAAAGACCCACAACCACTGTGGACAGGAAATACAAAGGCATTGCCAGCACTACACCGCATCCTCCGAACACCACACTTCTGTGCCACCCTTGGACACAGAATAGGATGGGAATGGATCTGAAGACTGAGTGAAACACAAAATACCCAAAGCCTCAGGGTGGCCACTCTGACAGAGCCCCCTCAGTCTGCAGGGAAGGGAGGCCCAGAGTTTAAACAAAGAGGTGTTTCACAGCTGCGACTGCTGCGATGTGGATGGGACCTGCAGCCACGGAGAGAGGCGTGAGCTGGCTGCCACCTCGGGGTGCTGATGTGCACGAGGTCTTTCACAGTAATTCTGCAGGAACAAAGGACAATGCAGAGAACACCCTTCCCGAGGATGAGGGATGGTTTTCATCCCAAGGCACGTAACTCCAGGAAACTCTTGACAACTGGTTTTAAGTAAAAGCTTTGTTACCCTGATCCCATCGTTATTCTGAAAGCAAAGAGCAAAGAGCCCCCTGTCCAGCTCCATGAACATAAAAATCACAGCTCTGCATTTGAGCAGAGTGAGGCTTCCCTGCTTCACCAACTGAGAGCACAAAAGCCAAGCAGCCACAACAATGAACACAACTCAATGTGATGTCACCAGCACTAAAATCGTCAGCCTTACAGCTCCCGGCGGCTGGGTTTGGTACCAGGCCCAGCGAGATGGGACAGGCCTGACGTGTGTCTGACTGAAAGCAGGCAGAGTCCAGCATTCCACTCCCACTGGGAAGCAGCAGAGCAGAAAGAGACACCAAAAACTAACCTCAGGTGAGGTTATGGAATGGGAACACTTGTGCTGGTTAATACTGTGTGTGTAAGCAGAGAAGTCGGCTGAGGTTAAAGCTGTGCTTTTAAGATCCTTCCCCACAAATCCTGCTGCCTCCAAGCAAAGTGCTCGAGTTTGCAGATGGGAACCTTTCACTTCTTGACTCTTTACTCCGCAGGAGCGTGGCCACAGTGTGAAATTCTCCTCAGTGCAATTATTTCATTGCAAAATACAGCGATCAGGGTGTCTTAGCACAGAAAGGGCCCCTTATATCTCATTCTCTGCCCTTGCACCTCCTAACCCCTACCTACCCCAAAGCACACTCCTACCTTGCAATACAGCTGGGCAACATTTTTCCCTTCTGCTTCCTATTTAACCAGATTCTTAAACCTGCAGACAATAAGGTGACAGCAGCAAAGGCCAGGGATATTTTTATAGGGCCGTTCTCAACTACAGCGTCCCCAGAGAAATCGGTGTCCAAGTGCGATTTGTAAACTTCAAAGTTCACAAGAGGGGCTCATCCAAAGGAGCTCCATGAGGAAAGTCCAGTTTGGAGGAGGGTTTGTCCTGTTCCAAAGGACTATCTCCTCTGGCAGCAGTTCAGTGGCTCATGTCAGATACTGCACGACAAGGAACATAATCACACAAGTCAAAATCATTCCCCCAATCATGAAGTATTTGTCCTGAAAGGCTCGCTTCTCAATCAGCCGCATCACAGTATTGGACAAGCCCAACATGTTGGCAACATCCAGAATCTTCTTGTGAGTACCCTAGGAATAAAAAGACAGCAAAGAAACAATTAACCTCATGGTCCAACACTTCTTATCCCACAGTCCAAGAATATTTCATCGTAGAATCACGGAATGGTTTGGATTTGAAGGGACCTCAAAGCTCATCCAGTTCCAAACCCCTGGCCATGGGCAGGGACACCTCCCACTGGATCAGGGGGCTCCAAGCCCCATCCAACCTGGCCTTGAACACCTCCAGGGATGGGGCAGCCACAGCTTCTCTGGGCAACCTGGGCCAGGGCCTCCCCACCCTCACAGCAAAACATTTCTTCCTAAGATCTCATCTCAACCTCCCCTCTTTCAGCTCAAAACCTTTCTCCCATCACAGGTGGCAAGTGATGAATTCTGATCCATGGAACCTGGTGTCAGCCAACAGTTCCCACAGTTTCAGAGGAGATGGCGATGGGGCCTTGGAGACAGTTGGATGATGAGACTGATTACTCTACGCATGTGAACAGGAATGTGGTTAAAGATACAAAGCATCTGTCCAGATGCTCAGAGCAGCTCAGAGAAAACACCCCATGGAGGCATTCAGAGGTTTCTGCTCCTTTTCCAGACACAAAGTCTAAGAAGAGCTTGAAGCTTCTCCATCAGGACAACTTTTCCTGCAGAACTTCCCTCCCATAAAAGCAAAGTTCATTCCAACAAGAGATCAAAAAGGAGGCCCAGACACTTGTGAGGCCAATGGTGGAGTGCAAAGAGAAGGCAGATGGAAGTGTAATTCACACACTTTCAAGAAATCCCTCTGCAGAAAAGCACTGAACAAAGACTGCTGGCAGACCCACGTCTCGGGTTTGTTTTGCTGCTGGATGCCAGCAGTAAGGACAGGAGAGATAAAGACAGCAAGCTGAGACCTGGAGGCACCAGCAAAGAGCTGGGCTGCAGGAATGCTCCTACAGCATTTCAGGGCAACGGTCAAAGGAAGCGATGGAATACAGGCACACAGATGTACTCAGCAGCTGGACATCGTTCCATCTGGGAAGAATGTTATCCCAACAGAAGAACAGGATTCTCCCAAAAGAACAGCCGAGCAGGGGGCAGACACAGTACCAACTCCACTGGTACAGTCCTGACCAGAGGTCTCCTGGGCTCTCCACAAGTGGCAGCTGAGGGAAGTCACCTCACATTTCCAGAAGATCCACCATGATCTAATGAGAACCCAGACACGTCACCGCAAGCTAAGTAGCAGAAGAAACAAGACAGCAACCTTAACAACAAGAAATAGCATTGCCTCCCAACCTATCTGAGGCAGCAGGTCCTGCCAGTGCTCTTCTATCCTACCTGCCAGCTGTGGTGAAGCTCTCCTGACTGTGATGTACGTGATTCCTTCTCAGGAACCTTCCAGAAACCAAGTGCTTCAGTGGCTCATCAGTGGCTCCCCCGAATCGGTCACTTTTCACCTTCCAGAACCAACAGCCCCAGTTCCCAGCTGTGCCCTTCAGTGGTGATGCCCCTGGTCATCAGCCACAAAAAGTGCCCAGTGCTCAACATGGGACACAAATGTCTTCTGTCATTACACCCTGCAGTGCCCTGTCTGCTGCTTTGGGAATGCCAGGGAGCCTGGAACTCTGTGATCAGGATAGGAAGTACCTGGCTCGTGAATTCCAGCAGGAATTAAAATATGCACCAGCACCCCTGCCCTAAGAGGACAGACAGCTCTGGGAACTCCTAGGGAAGAGACACCATCAGCACTAACGTGTGTGTGTGCCCAGCTGTCTGGAAGCAGCCCATGACAGCCCAGTCCGTGTGATCCACGGAGCTCAAGGTGAGGTTCATCTGCCCAAACGTAGGGATTTGTGTCAGTAATTGAAAATGTCTAAACCCTCTGGCAGGTACATCCCAAAACAAAGCAATATCACAAAACAGACAAGAGTTATCCTCAAAAGAGGATGAATGCAACAGAGAGAGGTACTTCTCTGCATTTTAGAATCATGGAATGGTTTGGGTTGGATGGGACCTTAAGGCACATCCAGTTCCAGCCCCTGCCATGGGCAAGGACACCTCCCACTGGATCAGGGGGCTCAAAGCCCCATCCAACCTGGCCTTGAACACCTCCAGGGATGGGGCAGCCACCACTGCTCTGGGCAACCTGGGCCAGGGCCTCCCCACCCTCACAGCAAAACATTTCTTCCCAAGATCTCATCTCAATCTCCTCTCTTCCACCTGAAAACCCTTCTCCCTCATCCTCTCCCTGCATTCTCTGATCAAGAGCCCCTCCTCAGCTTTCCTGGAGCCCCTTTCAGTACTGAAAGGCTCTTTTAAGGCAGGGATGTCAAATTCACGGCCCACAGGCCAAATCTGCCCTTCCACCTTGTTTCTACCCAGTGGCAGCACCGAGCTCCTTGCCCCTACGCTCCTGCCAGCACTGGTCATGTCAGGAAAACAGTGGGAGCCGTGACTTGGACACCCCTGCTCTAAGGTCTCCCCGGATCCTTTTCTTCTTCAGGCTGAACAACCCCACACACTTCTGATTAAAAAGCTTTTTGTATCTTTGAGCTGTTCACTCAAAATTTACCATCACTTCGAACAGTCTTTAAAATAACAGACAAGTATTTGTAACTGAGACAGTAAATACAGCTGTGACCAACAGCACGCAGGAAAGTGATGTTGTTGAGGTGCTTTAGGCCTGAGAGTATTATCTTTATTAGTAACCTTAAGCACAAGTGCTTTATGTCAGTTTTGTGGTTGCTCTCAGTGATGTCCATCTGAATAAACACCTATCAGCCAGCTCCTACTTTCCACAAAAGAACCCAACCAACCAATCAAGCCATAAGGGAACCAAACACAACATTCAGCACTCCAGAAACTAATTACTACTCAGGTGAAGGCTGCCAGGCCATCCAGCCACAGAAAGAGCTTAAAGATGTCCCCAGTAAGAGGACAGAATGTAAAGATTTCAGGTTTAGTTAAAACAGAGCCTGGGCTTTTCCCAGCACTCACAGGTTGAAGAAACTCATGGATTTATTTCACTTAGCCTGGTCGCATAAACACAGAAAATGTGGGGTCTTTTTGGTAAAAAACAACGCCCCCACCTTTAATGTCACTCTTTGGTCCCTCAGCCCCTGCAGGATGTTGGTCCCACTGCCAATAAGATCATCCATGCCACGATGGGCATTCTGGAGGGATTCGTTAAACTGTAATGTCTCGTCGATCGGAATGCTGGTGTCAGAGTCCTGTGGGGGAAACGCAGGGTCTCGGTTACCTCACCTGCTCACACACAGTCAGAGCCAGAAAAAGACATTGCAGAAACAGACATGGCAAGAACTTGGCAGGACTTGGAAGGATTAAAACATTTTTTTTCATAAGGGTATTAAATACAACATTAATATGTGAGTGAAAAAGTAATTTAGAGAAGCCTACAGGAAGCAAGCCAAAAGGCAGAGTTCATCAGCTGCTCGACAGCAATCAGATCAAAGGGTAAAAAGTCAGATTGAAAGAGGAGAGTTTTTAATAATCTCAGTTTTTGGTACATGCAGGAAAGGGTACGACCAGAGAGAACAGCAAAACTAACAGAAGGTGTTTAACAAGGAGTCATTTTGATCATCGCAAGTGAAAGACTTTGGCAGGATTTAACATCACATTTGGAAGTGATAAACGACCCTCAAAGCACCGCGACCGGGAGATGGCATAAATGTACAACACTGCTGAGTCCTGGCAGCGAGGGCAGAGATAGGACCTCAGTTCCCCAAAGGCCTGACTCGCTCAGCACCTCATCTGATAAAAACACATTAATGTTTTCCCAGCAAAGATGCATCTTTAGCTCAACTAGAAACCATGAACCTTGAAATGGAAACATCTGGATAAAGTGCTGTAATCTGGATTGCACAAGAGGTGAGCGGATACGATCACTTTTGCCTCTCAAAGGTCTCCAGTTTAATCTTCCCTGGACACCAGCCCATGGAGTGAGTCAAGAGCACAGCTCAGCACTGCCACACTGTTGGACAGGCAGGAATCACAGTGTTGGGAAGAGGTAAGCGTGGATCCCTGCCTCACCTGCTCCCACACACCCACAACTCCCAAAATACAGGTGGTGGTTAACACCCTGCACGGGACTGTCAGCTCTAGTTACCTGTGTGGAACACCACCAAACTGACTGGTGATTATTGTAAGAACCTGTTAATATGGGAATAACCAATGGGATCCCGGGTGGTTGTCAGACTGCCTACGTGGGTGTTGTGCTGACTGTGAAACAGTGAGGCACAAAGGACAGAGCCACGAGAGGCTGCAGGGTCAGAGTTACTGGATGGAGAAGCCGTGTCAGCACACAGACCTCTGATCAAATGTTAATGGAGCACTGAGGCTGAAACAAGTGTCAGGTCTTACACAAAGCTCTTGCATTTGCACCCAAATGGCTATTGCTGCAGGTATTTATTCAACTCCAAATCAGCAGGGATTCCATTTCCTACATGAGGAGCTCCTAGGGCTTTTAATACACCCCAAGGCAGCAAGGAAGTAGATATGTGACCTGGCTGACAGGGAGATGCAGATGGCATCTTATCCTTCAGTAGTGTTAGCAGTTCCCTCCAGACTGAGAAGGCTTTACAGATAAAGACCATATTTACCTTTACATTAAGCAAAATGGTCACTGCTACAGCTTTCAAAAGCTGTTGTGTGTTGTACAGTGATTTATTCAGGATGCTCACACGTGTAGCTGATATTTCTATTTACTAGAATAAGGGAGTATATAAAAAGCACCTGTGTAAATCTCTAAACAGGCCAATAAATGACAAATAAATCATCATTTTCCTATTGGCACTTTAAAGGTCACAGTTTTCATAAAATCACAGAATGGTTTGGGTTGGAAGGAACCTTAAAGATCATCCAATGCCAACACCCTTGCCATGCACACAGAGGCCTTAAAAGAAATACAAAATAACCAGGCTTTTTTTTCACCTTGAGACACCTTTCAACATTGAAAGGAGAGGAAAAAAAACAATTTGCCTTTTATTTTACATTTACAAGCCTGCTACTGCTCTTAAAACTGCTCCACTTACTTACACACATGATTTATTTCTGGATAGGCTTTCCTACAGGAAAATTTCCACACTGCAGCAGAACACCACAGTGGTCTGAAACCAGACTGAGTCTCAAATCTTGGTGTTCCTTTCAAGTCTTGTTTATAATTTCAAAGCCAACAAAACACTAGATGGCATCTTTATGTGCAGCTTTGAGAAGTGGGTGGAACTTCCTCAAGGAAGAGGCTCCCTCACATTTCCTCCCAGGGAATGACAACAAGGATAATGAGCGGTGGGTTGTGTGTCTTTAACAACAACCACCAGCAATCAAAATACCCCAAACAGAAAACCCAAAGACTAGTTTTAGAGTTACAGAAAAGTGAAATCTGAAAGCAAATGTATATTATTTGGAGCAAAATTCCTCTCAGAATTCACACTGTGGGGATTCCCAGTGCAGCAACTAAGGAATAACAAGAACAGGTGGAAACACATTCCTGTTATTAAAAACTTCCAAATCATTTACAAGTAAAAAGTAAGGGGTTTTTTTTCCCAGCTGTGTGATTTACACAGGGATAAACTCAAGCCTGCTGACCCCTACTGCTGGCAGGGTGAATAAAACCCAGACATTTCACAAATTTCCAGATTTGACAAAGACATTTGACACAAATCCAAGTGAAATGAACACTTGGGGACCTACCTCACCCACCCTTTGAGCTGTGCCAGAGCAAACAGGGGCAGCAGTTTCTGGAGTCGTTTACTGCTGCCTCTAAACAGCCCAACTTCTCCTCCCGACAGGGCTGCAGCATTTCAAATGCACTGTTATTCTGCTCTATCTTTATTTGCATCTCAGAACAGCAATCTAACAGAGCCGTGCCCACATCTTGCCTGAAAGCTCTCTGAAAGATTACAGCTTCTAGAGTCTAAAATAAAGAATACTTACATTAGTCGTGAACGTTCGCGCCAGCAGCTCTTCTCGCTGCCTCTCCTGCTGCTCCCGGATGTAACGGCGATGTTGGAAGTTCCTCAGGGCTGTCTGCAGGTGCTGAACATCATACTTCAGCTGGTCAACACGGCTACAAAGGATCAACAACAGGAAGACATTCCCAGGGATAAAAATACCAGTCTCTTCTGGCATTTATATATGAACAACGGAGCATTATAAATTAACAGTGACAAATAACAAAGAGCGATGGGTTCTACTCATATAGATGACAAAGGACATTCAATGTCAGGTTATAATCCAGACTTAGATCTTCTGTGCCTCATTTTCCTACTAAACAAGTGATTATTTAATTGGAGGCCAACGACATAATGTGAGGCAGAATTACAGAATCACAGAATTACCCAAGTTGGAAGGGACCCAAGAGGATCATCGAGTCCAACTCCTGTCCCGACAGAGTTTCAGACACAGACCTCTATTAACATGGGTGATGTGAAAGCCACCCCTAGGACCTACAAAGGATCTGGGACTAAACATTAATGGTACCAGTCACTGGATAAATTAGAACAGAAAGTTCTGAGGTTTCTGGTCCAACCTTTTGCTCAAACCATGGTCACTTTACAAACTCCTTATTTCAGTCCCCAACAGCCAGGAAAGTGGTCCAGAGAAAATGACACCAACTGAAGTAATTTACTCCTTATCCCCACAAATGCCATTAAAAACAAATTCCATGCAGGGTACATTTTTCTTAAGCATCCAGGTGCCACGTTCTGCTCATTTTTGAACAGAGCCACAAATTCAGCTCCATCCCCAGTCTGGGGTTAAATGCAGGACAGGGATTCTGCCCTGTGCCTCAGGTTTTGTTACCGTAAAGCACCAGGCTAAGTTATGCAAAATGCAAAGGTTTCACCCAAATCAAGAGACAAAGGGCTTCAATAAATGTAATGAAAGTAATTACAAAGACTACACAAAGCTACCAGGGCAAAGAGGTGAACTTACAGTTTTGCATTCTGTCGCTTATTGGGAGGTTCTTTGCTGGACAGGATTTCCAGGCGCTCCAAGTTGCTGAATATATTGTCTATTCTTGCCTGAATCTCATTTTCTACTACTGCAAGGAAATAAAAGTGTGATTTGAATTCAGGAACTGCAACGTGAACGAAGGTAAAAGCTCAAAAGCATTCAAACCAGTATTTAAAACCTGACAGATGCAAATCCTTACTGGAGGAAATTAAAACCAGGTAAGCTGAGAACCACACATACCATAAAAAAGCTGCTTCTTCAACTCTGAGATGTGAGACTCACTTCCTCCTCTGAGAGGGGAGACAGGGAAGCCCCTGCTCTTGAAGATACGTGAGTGCCTTCCTCTGTCAGCCCCTTGTATGAGGACATAAAGCTCCCACCCAGCCCCCTGCAGCCCCTTCCTGTTCCCTCAGCAGGATTTGCTCACCCAAGATGCTTTTCACAACAATGGCAATTACAGCCTCTGAGTTAATGTACATCATCCATACCTACAGCAGCAGGGAGCAGCACAGCATGGCAAGGATGGAGAGTAGATGGGAACTGGCAGATCAGACAAACAGCTCAAAGATGTGAACAAAACAGGGCTGAGCACTGGCAGGTGGAAAATCAAGGCCATAAAATCATCACCTCCACAATCCAAGAATGACTTGAGTTAGAAGGGACCTTAAAGATCATCCAGTTCCAACTCCATCATCTACATATTTAACTTGGAGGATCCAGGAATTTCCAGTGTCACAAACATTGCTGGTGCAAATTTCTACAGTGAATATTTTCAGGGAATCAGCACATGCTGAATGTGCCCAAGTGCAAGATTCTTGGGGTGATTTGAGCCCAGTGGTAGGTGCCATGAACATGGAAAGCAAAGTGTCTGCTTTCACAGCTTCCTCAGAAAGACCAAGACAGGATCTGAGTCTCAGACACTTGACTGCTTCCTGGTCCTTGCCAGAGCAGATGAAGCTACTGACGGTGACCAGGGCTGAGACAGGTTTGGTTCCTTTGAAAAACAAAGAGTAAATCATTTTTGGAGGCATCCAGAAGTATTTAATTTAGAGAAGAGGAGGCTGAGGGGAGACCTTATCACTGCCTGCAGCTACTGGAGAAGAGGCTGGAGAAGAAGCTGAGGGGAGACCTCATTGCTCTTTGTAGATCCTTTTGCAGGTTGTGGTGAGGTGGGTGTTGGTCTCTTCTCCCAAGTAACAAGTGATGGGACGAGAGGAAATGGTCTCAAGTTGCACCAGTGGAGGTTTAGATGGGATATCAAGAAACATTTCTCCACCGAAAGGGCTCTCAGGCCCCAGCAGAGTCTGGCAGGGTCTGCCCAGGGCAGTGATGGAGTCCCCATCCCTGGAGGGGCTTAAAAATGGGCAGCAAGGTGCTCAAGGGTCTGCTTTAGTAGTGGGCAGGTACGGTTGGACTGATGATCTCAAAGATCTTTTCCAATCAAACAATTCTATGATTCTATTCTTGCTTCACCTGCTGGTGTGGGGCTTTTCCCACTGATTTGTTACTTACAGTGCACTGACTCCTTGTCCGAAGTCTCCAGGCGCCCCATGTAAGACTGGACCTCATGGACCTGCCTATTGGAAGGCAAAGAGGAAATTCACAGGAGTCAGTTAACAGCTACACCATGAAATCATTTCTCAATATGTCAACTTGCAGCTTCTTTTACTTAAAAGTACTTTTAGGAACAGAATAGGAATTGGCTACGTGGTATTCAGTGCAGACAGCACAAACACAGCTTTGAGTACCTCGTCCCTGTCCATGACAGGGAAGTTGGACTGGGTGACCTTTCTAGGTCCCTTCCAAATTCAAACCATGCTGTGATCACAGAATAAGCTGCTATGGAAACGGGAGGAAGATGAGATTGTTCTCCTTACCCATAACTATGGTTATGCATTTCTAGATCAACAAAACAATTTCACACTCCTCCCTCTATATAATTTGTTAATTAAACTCTTAGTGACCGCTCTACCTTCTCCAGCAGAGCCCCAGGTAGCTCCACTACCACAAACAGCTGGATTATGTATATTATCTGTCCCTTTGGTCTCTTTCCCACGTTATTCCATATCACATACAGCCACAGAACTTTCTGCCTTATTTGTGGTTTGCAGTTTCCACACCACTTCCACCTCCCTGGGGCAGCATTCGCTGTGGAACAGGGAGGGTTTTATAGCCACGGAGCCACACGGTTCCTGAGGTGGGAGAAACTGCATCTGTGAGCTGTCAGGAACCCGGCACACCGAGCACATCTGAATTAATCCACATGTCCTAAATGTCTGTACATCCAGACACACACACACGGCCAGCCCCAGCACAGACACACGTTCGGTCAGACACAAGGACATACAGACACACTGCTGGGCGCCGAGACAGACACACAGCCGGGTCCCCGTACGGACAGATGGACACACGGCCGAGCTCGGGGACAGACAGACACACGGCCAGGACAGACATACACGCAGACAGGCCCCGGGACTGACAGAGAGATAAACGGCCGGGCCCCGGGATGGACAGACGGACACACGACCGGGCCCGGGGATTGACAGACGGACACACGGCCGGGTCCCGGAACAGATGGACGGACACAGGTCCAGGCTCAGGGACAGACAGACACACGGCCGGGCACGACCCCTGCTCCCCTCGGAGGCCCGGTCCTTGCTCAACTCGGGAGAGGAGAGGAGGGGAGAGGAGGGGAGAGGAGGGGAGGGGAGAGGAGAAGAGTGGAGGGGAGAGGGGAGAGGGGGGAAGGGAGGGGAGGGGAGGGGAGGGGGGGGGAGGGGAGGGGAGGGGAGGGGAGGGGAGGGGAGGGGAGGGGAGGGGAGGGGAGGGGAGGGGAGGGGAGGGGAGGGGAGAGCCCGGCCCGGGTCCGCCGCCGCCGCCTCACGCACTTGTTGGTGTGGTGGTAGAGCCCCTCCATGACTCCACCGCCCGCTCCGCCGCACACGTCACCGCCGGCTCCGCTTCCGGCTCCTCCGGCTTCCGCTTCCGCCGGGCGCGCGCTCTCTCGCCCGGGCCATGGGCGTGGCCGCCAGGGGGCGCTGCGGGACCGCCGTGAGGGGCGGGGGGCGATAGGAGCGGGGGCGGTGCGGGCTGGGAGACCTCAGAGCCCATCCAGTGCCACCCCCTGCCATGGGCAGGGACACCTCCCACTGGATCAGGGGGCTCCAAGCCCCATCCAACCTGGCCTTGAACACCTCCAGGGATGGGGCAGCCACCACTGCTCTGGGCAACCTGGGCCAGGGCCTCCCCATCCTCACAGGAAAACATTTCTTCCTGATATCTCATCTCAATCTCCCCTCTTTCAGCTCAAAACCCTTCCCCCTCATCCTGTCCCTGCACTCCCTGATCAAGAGCCCCTCCCCAGCTTTCCTGGAGCCCCTTTCAGCCCTGGGAGGCTGCTCTAAGGTCTCCCCAGAGCCTTCTCTTCTCCAGGCTGAACAACCCCTACTCTCTCAGCCTGCTCTTGGATGGGAGCTGCTCCAGCCTTCGGATCATTTCCGTGGCCTCCTCTGGACTCATTCTAACAGAGCACTGAGGCACGAGAAACACAGATACAACCCCTGATTGAACATAAAGATGAGATTAGGACTGTAATTCCTTCCTATCAGTCTGCTTCAATGGAAAATAGTTCTCCACAAGAAGAGCTTGATGGGGAAAAACTGGGAAGGACGTGGATTCTGTAAAGCACTCAGTTTAATACCATGAGATTGGTCATTTAGAAATCAGCAGGAGGAGCCTCTGCCTGTGTGGACCAGGCAAGCATTCTGCTCCTTCCTTCTCCAACCTGATCCAGAGGGAAGTGTCCCTTCCCATGGCAGGGGGTTGGAACTGGATGGGCTTTAATGTCCCTTCGAACCCAAACCATTCTAAGATTCTATGATTCTATGTTTTTATGATTCTCCACTTTTTCTTCACTCTCTTAAAAGTCTTTTACACTCGTTCCTCAGGCTTTGAATTCTCTCTAATGTTAGGCTGATAGGACCCTTCTCTGGGTTCCTGCTGCCTGTCCCACTTGTGGTACAGAGCGAGACACCTGCAGTATCACAGAGAATAATGGAGACTGGACACATGCAAAAAATGCTCTAATGCAGTTAAATACAATGTTTTAAATCATAAGCAGCGCAGGAAGCACTGGAGTGAGTCCAGAGGAGGCCACGGAAATGATCCGAAGGCTGGAGCAGCTCCCATCCAAGAACGGGCTGAGAGAGTTGGGGTTGTTCAGCCTGGAGAAGAGAAGGCTCTGGGGAGACCTTAGAGCAGCCTCCCAGGACTGAAAGGGGCTCCAGGAAAGCTGGGGAGGGGCTCTTGATCAGGGACTGCAGGGATAGGATGAGGGGGAACGGTTTTGAGCTGAAAGAGGGGAGATTGAGATGAGATCTTGGGAGAAAATGTTTTGCTGTGAGGGTGGGGAGGCCCTGGCCCAGGTTGCCCAGAGCAGTGGTGGCTGCCCCATCCCTGGAGGTGTTCAAGGCCAGGTTGGATGGGGCTTGGAGCCCCCTGATCCAGTGGGAGGTGTCCCTGCCCATGGCAGGAGGTTGGAACCCAATGCTTTGAGGTCCCTTCCAACCCAAGCCACCCTGTGATTCTAAGATCCCTCCTGTCTCAGAAGATGCATGGAATTTTCTTGGTCAGCCCTGCTCTGCCAGGTAGTGAGCCAGGTCCCTGGCAGACCATGATCCCCTGGATATCTGACAATAACTCAGACCACCAGAATCCCATCAGTTTAAGGATAAACAGTGTATGAATAAGAAGTGAACTGCAGTGGTAACAAATGCCTTCAAGTCCTTTTCCTTTGTTGTCCTTTATCTGAGCCATTACACCCTGTTTTCAAACACAGTCTGGAAACAGAGAGGTTGAATGGAAATAGATGCCGGGATTTCCCTCCTGGCCAGGGCTTTCAGAAGTATCACAGCAGTTTTGATGAAGTGACAAGCACTGAAATAGAACAACGAATTTCTGTTCTCTTGTGAAGAAATTGATTTTTGCCAGAAACAACATGCTGCAACCAGGCCTCTGTTCTCATTAGACTTCCAAGTCCTTCCAGGAGTCCTTCAGCAAATTGGCTCATTTAGACACAACAGCCAGGAGCACAAGGGTTTTGTTCAAGGAAAGCCTCTGTATTGTAAACAGGATAAAAGGGGATGGAGAGAGTCACTTATCACTGTCTAATGTGTCCCCAGGTCATTCCTGTGCAGCACCTACTGGAGAAAAAGGATTTCGTATTCACTGCTCTCTTAGAAACCCCAAACTGACTGTGAGGATTTTCTCTATCAAACCATCTCCAGACAGCTGTTGCGTTCACCAGTGGCCTCCAAACCCCCATCAGTGCATTCCCCACTGCTCTCCTCTGGCTTGTGTTTTAAAGCCTTGCAGCACCAAAGAGAAACCTGCATCGTTGTAGGGTCTCCTTGCTTCTGCCTGTACCAGTCTGTAGCTACAGGGCTTTGTTCCCACTCCAAAACCCCCCTCATGGAATCATAGAATCACAAGATGGGTTGGGTTGGAAAGGACCTCAAAGCCCATCCAGTTCCACCCCCTGCCATGGGCAGGGACACCTCCCACTGGATCAGGGGGCTCAAAGCCCCATCCAACCTGGCCTTGAACACTTCCAGGGATGGGGCAGCCACCACTGCTCTGGGCAACCTGGGCCAGGGCCTCCCCACCCTCACAGGAAAACATTTCTCCCTAAGATCTCATCCCAATCTCCCCTCTTTCAGCTGAAAACTCATCCTATTCCTGCACTCCCTGACAAAGAGCCCCTTCCCAGCTTTCCTATAGCCCCTTTCAGTGCTGGAATGCTGCTATAGAAACAGACCCTGATGCTCTATTTAAAACCAGACCTTAACAATATCTATCTCTATATTTCTCTAAGTGAACAGGCACAGAAACTCTCTTCCCCCCCTCCCTCTGTTCTTCAGGCACACAAAGTCTTCCCCAGCTCTTTGCATGCTTTCTTGATACTAATAACTATGGCTTTAAAAACAAAGGAGTGCCAAACCTGAGGGCATGCTGCAGAGGCAAGACATTTAGATGAATGCTTGATGGAGCCTCCTCACTCAGTCCAGCTGCAGGCCATGGGGCTGGTCCCAGCTCTGACAGCCTCCCTTACACAAGCCAGACCTCACAGCACGCCTCTCAGCATTTCCAGGCTGTGGAAGGGGAGGAAAAGAGAAGGGGAGACACGACAAGAATGTCAGAGACTCATCTATCAAATTTCTTGTTGGGTGATGTGCTGGACCCAGCTCTTCTTTGGTGAAAAGCTTTTTAAAGACACATTGCACCTTCCTTCTCATCTTCCCAAATTAAGAATGTTTCTACACTGCTATCACAGCCACTTTGGAGACTGATGCATGGCCAGAAGAGTCACAAATGCTTGGACCATCATTCCCTTCTTCATTAATACAGCAGGAAAAGGGATACAGCAAGGGTAAAACAAAAAAAAAACCCAGGCCAATGGAAAAAAAAGTCATGCAACCCCTCAACCACTTCCCAGACTCCCTCCCTTCTGCAACAACATCAGGGAAATGTGGTAGAAATAGAAAAAGAAGGAAAAAATAATCCCCCAGGAGTGAGCAGCACTGCAGCATCCCCATCCTTGGGGATCTTTGAGCCACAGATGTGTGGAGGTTTGGAGAACAACCTGGCTTTTCTCCTTCCCTGGGTATCAGCCACAGATCACTGCTGGAGGTGGAATGCTGACCTCGATGGAATTGTTGTACAGGCTCTGCGTTGGGTGTCTTTGGTCCCTTCCATTCCCATGTTAAACATGGCTCAGTTCTCCATACAGGACTGAGATCCTCATGCCTTTTCCCTGCTGGTTATGTCTCAGTTTGACTTTATCAATGAAAACAGGAACAGAAGAGCCTCCTCCAGAAAAGCCAGGGAGACAGAAAGGACAAGGGATGATATTGCCTTCCCTGGTGACCAAACAGAGGAAATGACAAAGAAAAGTAGCCCTTTGCATCCATTTGGACCTTGTTAGGAGCTCAGCTGCCTTCTACTGAGATGACATTCCTCCCTTAATCCCAAATCCCGTAGCAATCGCTGGGTCCAGGCTTTAAAAGCTCTGGCTTTGAAAAATCTGGATTGTACGGGGCAGCCCTGTTTGAAACAGAAATCCCTCAGGGCAGATTGTGGTTGGGCACTGATGCAGCCCTGGACCGTGTGAATAATCCAACACTTGCATAGGAAAACCTTGAAATACAGGAGCAAACCCGTGTGCTGTTATCCTGCTATTTCCAGGGCTCAATCCCCTGCCAGTCAGTGTCTCTGAAATGCTTCAGGTTAAGAATTCCAACAGAGTCGTTGGGAAATTTTAGGCACAGATCTTTTATACCCGCTGAATAATCACCCATTTGTTAGGTCTAATTCTGGCAATGCGATCCAGATAACCGTATTGCTTTGTTCATTTAGTTAATAGGTTTATTCCAAACTGCTTTCCAAGTCAAATCTGGATGCCAACCCCCCCTCCCGCTCACATTTTGTCAATATGGGGGATCTCAAATTAAAAAGAAATATAAAACCGATTTTCATCCACGTTTCACCAACCGAGTAATCCAGGCGGAAACAGATGGGCGTGCCGGGCTCCCTCTCCCTGTCTCTCACACTGGTCTGGATGCTCCAGGGGCTGCAATATGTTTGTTGTTAAAACAACCTGACACAAAGAGGCCCCGGGAGCTGCGTGCATCCACAGGATAGATGTCTTCTTCTGTCAATCCAGCTGCAGTCCCCCAAGAGGGAAAACTGGCTTGTCCGTGCGGGTGAGGGCTGGGTGGGAGAGTCCTTTGAGGAATGTCATAAAGGAATGTACCAAAAACCTTCTCCAGCAACCTGAACAAAGCCTTACCAAGGCTTTTGCTGTTAAAGGAGGCCAGGAGAAAGTGTGAGGACTGAAGGCAGACACTGGCCATTTGGGCCAGCCCGGTAGCTCCCGTGTGAGGGTCTGTAGCAGCCAGCTTGACTGTTGCCCAGAGTGGAATTATTACAACAGTGTCTTGGTTTTCAGGACATTTTCCAACCCCCAAGGAAGAGTGGTGCTCTACTCAGAGGGATCCCATCAGTTAATACAGGCAGAGCCTGCAAACCTCTACCCATAAGATTGCCCTGAGCTGTGTCTGTCAGGACTCTGAGAGTGGCTTCTGCTCCCAGCTGTGCCACTGGTCCACTGCATGACCTTGGGCATCTCCTTCTCCTTTAATGTCTCTGCTTGCTTATCAAAATTGAAAGTAATCACAGAATCACAGAATTACAGAATGGAGTGGGTTGGGAGGGACCTCAAAGCCCATCCAGTTCCAACCCTCCTGCATGGGCAGGGACACCTCCCACTGGATCAGGGGGCTCAAAGCCCCATCCAACCTGGCCTTGAACACCTCCAGGGATGGGGCAGCCACTGCTTCTCTGGACAACCTGTGCCAGGGCCTCCCTCCCACACTGGAAAGCATTTCTTCCTAAGATTTCATCTCAATCTGTCCTTGAAAGAGGGGCTGAAAGGCTTCAGAAACAAAAAAAAGAGAAGACCCTTCTGTGGGAAGGATCCACAGAAACCACCACCATCCACAGAAACATTGTTATGACTTCTGTTTCCTTGAGATACTCATTTCTTGTAGCCCAGTAAACTTTGGTCTGTAGCAGCACTGAGGAAAGCAGAACATCAGCTCCAGACAGGGATCTCTCCAGGGGCTTTTCTTTTTACTCATCATCCCTCACACTCGGCTATAAAGGGAATCCTGCTCTAACACTGACTTTTCTGGTGCTTTTGCAACCTTTTTCCTTGGGAATTTATTTTTTCCATCATCTCACAAGATAGTTCTTGTACCTGTAGGTAACATAAATCATATCATAATCATGTAGCTATGGCACTTCAGGATATGGTTTAATAGACACAGTGTAATGGGCTGATGGTTGGACTGGATGAGCTTGGAGGTCTTTTCCAACCTTAAGGATTCTATATTTCTTTGGGGTTGGAAAATAGCTGGAAAGGGATGGAGAAGCAGATTTTCTCTTGTTAGCTTTTCTAATATTTAGGAGCAAGACACATCCCAGGCTGAGAAGCATCGTTGGCATCAGTTTGGTTCAGCCCCCTGGACAGCAGGGGTGGACCAGGCGCTGGTGCAGGCGGCTGGAGCTGCAGATGTCCGGTCTCTCCTCTGGCGTGGGGGCATTTACCCATTTGCCAGGATGTCTGCAGGGACAGGGAAGGTGCCACAGCAGGAGCTGTCAGACTGCCTGCCCCATCCCAGTGGAGCAGATCTTATCTCCAGTGATTAGCTTGGCCCAGCACTGCTCCATTCGCTGCCCTCAGCTATCTCTCAATTTGCTGCTTCAATTTCAAATTCAAAGAAGGGGTTGTTTTTCCTAAAGCTTATCTGCTTTATCTGACCAGTCTGGATGGTCTAATCTCAAAAAATTCTACCTCCAGCAGCCAGCCTTGCACCTCTTATGTTACAACCCAGTAGCCTCCCAGGTTCAGCTGCATTTCCCCCTCCAGTCATTGACTGCACTGGCAGCAGGGGTTCATTTGCCCCAGTACAAGGCAGGGTTCATAAAATCATAGAATTATGGAATGATTAGAGTTGGAAGAGACCTCAAAGCCCATCCACTTTCCAACACACCTGCCATGGGCAGGGACACCTCCCACTGGATCAGGGGGCTCCAAGCCCCATCCAACCTGGCCTTGAACACCTCCAGGGATGGGGCAGCCACCACTGCTCTGGGCAACCTGGGCCAGGGCCTCCCCATCCTCACAGGAAAACATTTCTTGCCAAGATGGGCTTGGGTTTGGAGTGCTGAGCAGGGCCTGTCTATACTGAGTGGGAATAACTCAGCATAAGGAGGGAGGCAGTGACTGCACAAGCTGACCAGAGCACAGGAACAGCTTTCTGCAGTGTGAGAGCCTGTTCTCACCGATGGTCTTGCTGCCAGTCTCCATGTACAGCATGAGACTGTACAGCAACACTTCACCTTCTTCATCATTACACTCCTCCCAGTATCAGAGTGCTACCAGTTTCTTTGGTCAAGAATTCATAGAATCATAGAATTGTTTGGTTGGAAAAGACCTTTGAGATCATCAAGTCCAACCATACCTGTCCACTAGTAAACCATCCCTCAGCACCTCATCCACCCATCTTTTAAACCCCTCCAGGGATGGTGACTGAACCACCTCCCTGGGCACCCTTTGTCAGTGCCTGAGAGTCCTCTCAGTGAAGAACTTTTTCCTTATATCCAATCTAAACGTCCCCTGATGCAACTTGAGATCTTTTCCTCTCATCCCATCCCTTGTTACTTGTGAGAAGGGACCAGCACCCACCTCACCACACCCTCAATTCCAGGAGCTGCAGTCTCCCCTCATCCTCCTCTTCTCCAGGCAAAACAGCCCCAGGTCCCTCAGCGAGGGCAGAAGCAGGACCTCAAGCTGTCTAACAGCAGAGCTGAGAAAGGACTGGAGCACAACCCTCTTGTCCCTGCTCTCTGACCACTGGTCCCCACTGGGATCTCCTCCTTTCATTATGAAGGTGCTGAGTAAACGCTCAGCCCTCACCTGGGCTGTTTTGCCCGGTCGCAGGGCGAGGAGAAGCGGCACTGCAGCTCCTCCCAGAGAGCCCCAGGGCACGCAGTCAATGAATAAAAAAACAGAGTCAGAGCTGATTAGGGAGCTCAGGTTTTGGCTCGGACCCTCCAGAGCCTGCAAGGCATTGCAGAGGCTCAGAACCTCATTACTTCTATAAAGTGAATTCAGTAATTAGCTCAGGTCAAAAGTTTAAGACTTGGAGGCTCCTGCTGGGGAAATGGTTCCTCCTGGATGTTAGAAAGCAAAGGGAAGACAGCAGCAACAGTTGGCATTGAGGAAGAACCCCGAATCGAGGATCCTGTAGGTGGGACTGGCTTGCTGTACGGTCTTAGTGGACAGTGATGTCCCCTGAGAAGGAAACACATCACACCCAGGGAGCAGCCAGGACGTTACCACAAATAGTTGTGAACAGGTTGAGAGAGTTGGGGTTGTTCAGCCTGGAGAAGGGAAGGCTCTGAGGAGATGGGGCTCTGAGGAGACCTTAGAGCAGCCTCCCCCTGCTGAAAGGGGCTCCAGGAAAGCTGGGAGCTGATCAGGGAGTGCAGGGAGAGGACAAGGGGAATGGTTTTGAGGTGAGAGAGGGGAGATTGAGATGAGATTTTAGGGAGAAATGTTTTCCTGTGAGGGTTGGGAGGCCCTGGCCCAGGTTTCCCAGAGCAGTGGTGGCTGCCCCATCCCTGGAGGTGTTCAAGGCCAGGTTGGATGGGGCTTGGAGCCCCCTGATCCAGTGGGAGGTGTCCCTGCCCATGGCAGGGGGTTGGAACTGAATGCTTTGAGGTCCCTTCCAACCCAACCCATCCTGTGATTCTATGGATGGGTCTAATTGGATGGGTTCTGGTCTCACTAAGCCAGAATCCTGCCATGGCCAGAACAAGGATTTTCAGTGGCTGAATTAATTTCTTTTCCAATTTAATGTAATATTCCCCAACAATACGTTATGAGACAGGAAAGCCCAGAATCATTTGATGTTTAATTATTTTGTTACATTTTTAATGATTTACCTGGCTCCTAATTTCCCTTATAATGAGCAGACCTTTGGGTCTCATCCCAAGCTTAGTGGCCTCTGCAATTCTACTGCATCCCATGGGATGCCAAGGACGTGTCCCCAGCAGAGCTGCACTGGAGGATCTTCCATCCTTGCCTTTACCTGGGATTATGCACCCTCACATCCTGCCTGTTCTGAGACCACAAGGCAGAGATTGCACCACATGACCCTTGTCTGCTTTCCCCCTACCTGACTGTGCCAGAGAGAATGTGGGACAGGAGCAGGGAAGGGAGGGACTGAGGGATTAAACAAGACAGACCAGAAAGCCTTGAATTTTTCCCCTAATGCTCAGCCATTTAATGACCAGTTTGATGTTAAGCATGAAATTAAATAGACAAAGAAAGTTCTCTCGTGTCTAAGAAGTCAATGAATAATTAGGCTTTGATGGGACATTCTGAGATGCTTTCTGCTTATTTTGTAAGTCTGATTTATGCTGTGCAGTCCTCGATGTCACTGCAGTTTGAATCATAGAATCACAGAATCATTAAGGCTGGAAAAGCCCTCTCGGCTCATCCAGTCCAACCATCAGCCCAACCCCACCGTGCTGACCAAACCATGTCCTGAAGTGCCACTGCCACACATTTTTTGAACCCTTTCAGGGTTGGACACCCGATGACCTCCCAGGACAACCTCTGCCAGGGCATCATCAGCACTCTTTCAGTGAAGAAATTTCTCCTAATAACGAGTCTAAACCTCCTTCTCTCATCCCATCAAAGAACTCTGCTGATCTCTCTGACCAGGACTTGGAGGGATGCTGATGCTGGCTGATGCTTCCTCTGTTCAGAGAGCTGCTGAAACTTCTGGAAAAACATTCAACAACAGAGAAAAGCTTTCTGTTCTTCTCATTTTCCATTTCCCACATTCTTGCTCTTTTAAACTCTTTATAGATCACTTCATCACCAGCAATATTAAGATAAAGGTGTACAAAGAATTTTGTATGGGAGAGGATTCTGCCCATCTACTCGACTCTCATGAGACTTCACCTGGATCCCTGCATCCAGTTCTGGAATCCTCAGCACAGGAAGGACATGGATCTGTTGGAGCAAGTCCAGAGGAGGCCATGGAAATGATCCGAGGGCTGGAGCCCCTCTGCTATGAGGACAGGCTGAGAGAGTTGGGGTTGTACAGCCTGGGGAAGAGAAGGCTCTGGGGGACCTTAGAGCAGCCTCCCAGGACTGAAAGGGGCTCCAGGAAAGCTGGGGAGGGGCTCTTGATCAGGGAGGGCAGGGATAGGATGAGGGGAATGGTTTTAAGCTGAAAGAGGAGAGATTGAGATGAGATCTTAGGGAGAAATGTTTTGCTGTGAGGGTGGGGAGGCCCTGGCCCAGGTTGCCCAGAGCAGTGGTGGCTGCTCCATCCCTGGAGGTGTTAAAGGCCAGGTTGGATGGGGCTTGGAGCCCCCTGATCCAGTGGGAGGTGTCCCTGCCCATGGCAGGGGATGGAGCTGGATGGACTTTGAGGTCACTTCCAATCCAAACTGTTCCGTGATTCTATGATTCTATGAAGACACCAAAATACAGCTGCTGTGGGCAACATTTAACTTGGAGGATCCAGGAATTTCCAGTGTCACAAACATTGCTGGTGCAAATTTCTACAGTGAATATTTTCAGGGAATCAGCACATGCTGAACGTGCCCAAGTGCAAGATTCTTGGGGTGATTTGAGCCCAGTGGTAGGTGCCACGAACATGGAAAGCAAAGTGTCTGCTTTCACAGCTTCCTCAGAAAGACCAAGACAGGATCTGAGTCTCAGACACTTGACTGCTTCCTGGTCCTTGCCAGAGCAGATGAAGCTACTGACGGTGACCAGGGCTGAGACAGGTTTGGTTCCTTTGAAAAACAAAGAGTAAATCATTTTTGGAGGCATCCAGAAGTATTTAGTTTAGAGAAGAGGAGGCTGAGGGGAGACCTTATTGTTCTTTGTAGATCCTTTTGCAGGTTGTGGTGAGGTGGGTTTTGGTCTCTTCTCCCAAGTAACAAGTGATGGGACGAGAGGAAATGGTCTCAAGTTGCACCAGTGGAGGTTTAGATGGGATATCAAGAAACATTTCTCCACCAAAAGGGTTCTCAGGCCCCAGCAGAGTCTGGCAGGGTCTGCCCAGGGCAGTGATGGAGTCCCCATCCCTGGAGGGGCTTAAAAATGGGCAGCAAGGTGCTCAGGGGTCTGCTTTAGTAGTGGGCAGGTACGGTTGGACTGATGATCTCAAAGATCTTTTCCAATCAAACAATTCTATGATTCTCCTCCAGCTCAGCGTGGTGCTCTGGACCCCTTTGGTGTTTGTACAGGTGCAACCCAACGCCAGGTCTGACCCCCCCCCTGGTACCTGCTGGGCTCCCTCTGGGCCGCGGGGGGTTGAGCAGCGAGCTCTGACAGTTCTTGTCCCTTGAAGTGAGCAGCCAGGCTAATGCGTGGCCGTTCATTACCCACTTTCTGAACGGTCAGCTGCAGCATTAGAGGTCCTCAAAGGTCTCTCCAAACATTTACCATCCATTAAAAGCTAACCTTTCCGTGTGTGTGTGTCTGAGCTCTCAGTTCTTGGATAGCTGCGGGCTATGGATAAGACTGGGTGCTTCTCTGGGGGTCCCATTACACTGTCAAACACAGCCCAGCCTTCCCCAACGCCCCGGCAGCATTCCTGAAGTGGACTCTTCCCTCCCCACCTCCCACCTCTCCTCCAGGAGCCTGGAAGCCGTGGGCAGCCTGCTGGCAGCTGGACATTCCTTACGGGCACTGTCAAGTTTGCTGGTCTTTTCTCTCCAAAAATAAACAGCAAAATGGGTTTGAGATCAGAGCTCAACAGCACATGGGGTTCTTTCCTTCCCAGGGCCAGTTTTCAACCATTTGGAATTTTTCCCATCATATATTGTGATCAAAGCAAAAATTGCAGAGGGTGGGGCTGAGCTGACAGCCTGATTTTTCCATGGGATCAATCAGATTTGTCATTTTAGGAACTTTTAAAATGGAATGATATTGTCAGAACTGTAGGGGACAGAATTCTGTCTGCAGGAGGTGAAAGAAGGGCACGTGGCTTGTTGTGGAGCTCACTGTGGGGTGTGAATCTGGCTTGGGGACAATGCTCAACTGCAGTAGCAGGTCAACGTTGTTGTGACAGTGAAGCCTGATGTGGAGGCAATGAGCAAGACAAGACCCATGTGGAGGTTCATGGCAAAGACAGGACTGAAGATGCTGAATGTCCACAGTGGAAACACAGAATCATGGAATCTTCCAGTTGGAAAAGACCTTGGAGATCATCGAGTCCAACCGCACCCATCCTCTGCTAAACCCTGTCCCTTAAAAACTCATCTCCCCATTTTTTAACCACTTCCAGGGATTGTGACTCCACCCCCTCCCTGGGCAGCTGTGCCAGGGCCTGAGAACCCTTTTGGTAAAGGAATTCTTCCCAATATCCAGTCTGACCCTCCCCTGGCACAACTCATGGCCATTTCCCCTTGTCCCATCCCCTGTCACTGGAGAGAAGAGATCAACACTGGCTCTGCCACAGCCTCCTTTCAGGCAGTTGGAGACAGTGATGAGGTCTCTCCTCAGCCTCCTCTTCTCCAGGATAAACAACCCCAGGTCCCTCAGCCGTTCCTCGTAGGACTTGTTCTCCAGCCCCTTCCCCAGCTTTGTCGCCCTTCTCTGGACGTGCTCCACAATATCACAGTATCACAAGGTTGGAAAAGACCTTTGAGATCATTGAGTCCAACCTATGACCCAACACCAACACCTCCAATCCCTCAATGTCCTTCTTGGAGTGAGTGGCCCAGAACTGACCCCAGGACTCGAGGTGTGGCCTCCCCAGTGCCCAGGGCAGGGGCACAATCCCTGCCCTGCTCCTGCTGCCCACGCTGTGTCTGACACAGCCCAAGATGCCATTGGCCCTCTTGGCCACCTGGGCCACTGCACATTGCAGAAGACCCTGAACTACTGATGTAGGACATGGTGATGCGTGGAAGCAGTGACTTGAATATTATATGAGTGGGAAGAGAGCAAGAAGGGGCTGATGGAAAGGCTTACGGACAAGCCGAGGGAGGTCTAACAAAATGCTGCTTCTATTTGCATGCTGATGGCACATCTGACATGAAATATTCTGGCACAGAGTTCACCAATCAGCCCTGTCTGAACAAATTTGAGCTGGCACGAAAAGTTTATTCCAGACCAGCACATTGGCTTGGGAGGCTGTGGTATTTCTGCTGTGGCACTGAACCCCCTCCAGTCACGTGTAGTGTTTCGCTGAACTGCGCTTGAAGTCAGAGCTATACCCTGTGCTCTTCCCTTTCAGGAAAAAACAAGCATCAAAAGAGCTTCCCTTCTTACCCCTTCCATTTAATTTCTCAATTTGAGGAAACACATTGTATGCAAATTTCACCTCCCTCCTCTCAGTTCCTTCCACTTGGCCTTTGGGTACTGGCCCGGTGCCAGGGAATATGCAAATACCATTTTGTTTGTCTCGCCTTAGGACAATGAAGTCTTTGAAATGTAGATGTGGGATCTTCAATTTGTCTTGCTCTCCGAGAGCCTACTTTCTCTTGAGCTCTCAGGTTTTTGAGACAGTTCAGCAGAAGGGCTCTTCCCTTGTGACCCAGGGCTGACATCCAGTGTGCTCTGCTTCTACAAGTGCAGCGTGGTGCTTGCTCAACTTGCTACAACCCATCCCCTCTCCACAGACACCCCAACCACTGCAAAGAGTTAATTTACTTCAACTTTCACAGAGTGCTCTATTTCTTCTCTTTCCTGAAGAGGTTTCAGTTACTCCAGAGCTGTCTTGCTCCGTGAGTCCCTGACATGCAAGTTCTGGAAACTGGAAGAACATCCCGGGGAAGTCTTCTACCTGACTGCCCTGCTTATGTGTTCATCCACGAATATCTTCAGATGGGCTTTTAATCCAGGACAACTGCTCTGCTTTTCTGGCTGCTTTGTTTACTCATGAGGCTTATTCTGACAAGCACACGTGCAGATTGTTTCTAGTCCTTGGGAGAGAGTTTGACTGCATCTCATCATCCCATTCAGAGAGAATTATTTGATTAGGTTAATTTGGTTTAAAACAATGTCACATTGGATTCTCAGCTGAGTTCTTCTAGCTGGATTTTCTTATAATATAATATATTCCTCTATGCAGCAAACCCCATTTTTATTCCAAGTGTAATTTTTCCCCTGGGGGTTCAAATATTCTAAAGACATCTCTTTGGTTTTGCTTCTGCTTATATGGTGCAATGCTTGGAGAGGCTGAGGAGAACTCAAGACATGGGCGAAGAAGAAGTGCAAAAAACACCTAAAGGCCCATGGGATGTATCTACTGTTACTGATTGGCTGCTGGATCTGAAGTTCACCCACAAAATCTCCAACGCGATGCTCTATGATATGTTGGTTTATCATCTTAAATTCTTAGCTTGAAAAGCCCCTCTTTCCTTTGTCTTCCTCTATGAAGGTACAACTAACATCCCTTTTGTTCTTGAAGCCTTCCTTGATGGTTTTCAGCTGAAAGAGGGGAGATTGAGATGAGATCTTGGGAAGAAATGTTTTGCTCTGAGGGTGGGGAGGCCCTGGCCCAGGTTGCCCAGAGCAGTGGTGGCTGCCCCATCCCTGGAGGTGTTCAAGGCCAGGTTGGATGGGGCTTTGAGCCCCCTGATCCAGTGGGAGGTGTCCCTGCCCATGGCAGGAGGTGGGACTGGATGGGCTTTAATGTCTCTTTCAAGCGAAACCTTTCCATGATTCTATAAATCCCACTTCCCTATTCCTGTCCTGACTTGGCTCATGGCTTCAGTGCTGTCCCTGTGGGTTGTCTGTGAACCCCAGAGAGGCAGAATTAAGTCTCACTCCTTTGCTGTTGGCTGATTGGTTCCCCCCCACTCTCTGTAGAGGATCCACTCCTCACAAACACCGCACGTGGGGTTGTGCGCGACTGAACACCTCGAATCGCGCATTTGGTCACCACTGCTTGAATCCCTCTCATGGGTCCAACCAGAAGTTTACAACAGGACCCAGGAGCAGATTTCCAGCACAAGTCAGAACTGGGGAAATAAAGGCTACAGCAGGAAACAGAAAACATAAACTGACAAGTAAGAAGTGCTTAAAATTTAAATACAGTAATAGATTCTTTTCAAAGACAATTTAGGGAAAGTTCCTATGAGCTCCTCTTTGTTATCTTGTAATTTCAGGACAGGTTGGTCTGTTCTTGCTCCAGGTTCTCCAAAATTTAAGGATGCTTGGAACACATTGTTAAAACCAAACTGAAACACTCTGCATTTCACTGCAAAACCTCTTCGATACAGTTTAGAATAGAAACAGCTTTGTTAAAAGAATGAACTGCCAGGGCAGCGGAGGGTGAAATGCAATAGGAAACAGACTTGATAAAAGGATAATTCCAGTAAATGAATAACAATTCCCTTGTATCACAGAAATACGTAACGCTCAGTTCGTGAGAACGGCAACTGCCACCCGTGGTTGGAATTGCCCTTCTGGGAATGGCAAACCTGGATGGGAGCCTGTTGAGAGGACGCTTGACAGTTGAGTCCAGACGAAGGGCATGAGGCGCCACGATCAAAAGCAATCCTTGATGACCAGCACAGCTACAATTGTTTCAATTAACCTGGTTCCCATTGCCATCTCATGCCATTGAAAACATTACCCCCAGTCAGCAAGAGGAGTGTGCAGGTGAATGTCCAGAGCCTGAAGCCACATGGATGGGATTCATCCCTGGAGGTGTTTAAAAGGTGGGCAGATGAGTTTTTTAGGGATGTGGTTTAGTAAGGGGTACAGTTGGACTTGATGATCTCAGAGGTCTTTTCCAACCAGATGATTCTATGATTCCATGATTCTATCTTGGTTTTGGAGCTGGAGGTGCCAAATGTGAGCCCGTTGCTTTAGGCTCTCCTCATACTCAATGAAGAAAAAAGGCTCAGGGCAATTCTTTTGGCCCTTCTTAGAGTGTTCAAGGCCAGGATGGATAAGGCTTTGAACAACATTTTCCAGTGGGAGGTATCCCTGCCCATGGCAGGGGTATTGGAACTCGATGAGCTTTAAGGTCTCTTTCAACCCAAACCATTACATGATTCTATTCTATGATTCTTCCACTGACATCAAAAGGAGCACAGAGCCCCTGGCTCGGGGAGGACACTGCATTATTAGTTGAGGAAGCTCTGACAAAGAGTCCTCTCCATGTCAGGACTCCTTAGGAAGGATCTTTCACTCGATGGCAAGTCTTCAAGCCAATTGTCCCTGAAGTGGACAGTTTTCAATGCTTTCCAGAAGGAATGAGGTGTCCCACATTTTCCTTGTGGCTGTAGCTCCAACTTTCACATCACTCTGGATGAATCTCTTTCCTCTGCTCTTCTTTTGCTAATTACACACCGATGGCTGTGAATTCAAGGCTTAAAGAGAACCTGTGGATCTGGGAAACTGAAGGGCAGGGTCTGCCAGGTGGCATCAGCCAGCACACTCACATCCTGAGCCCAACAGCTCCAAGCAGCATCATTAAGTGCCAGACATCACATTTCCTGCCTCTCACAAGTGTCGAGGGTCGCAGTCAGCCCCCAAAGGCACAGCTACCGGTAACAACTCGTAAGTACCCAAGACAAATATGAATATAATTCCATAACCGCTGAGGTCACAATAGACACGTTAACACTAACACAGCGCACTGATTAGACCTGAAAAGTCAGAAGGTGTGGGAACTGCCTGCCTGTATCATCTCTGCGGCTGACACCAACGTGTTCCGAGCCATGGCGCGAGCCACTAAGCACCTCTCAAAGCGAAGGTGTTTTCCTGATCCCATGAAAATGGTTATATTTCTCTTTGCAATGTACTGATTTTAGATCTTGAAGATATTAGGAATAAGTGTGTCAAGCAAGGCAATCATTAGAAGAGGTGTCAAGGTCCTGCAGTGCCCAGGTGGTCAAGAAGGCCAATGGCATTCTGGCCTGCATCAGGAATAGTGTGGCCAGCAGGACCAGAGAAGTTATCGTCCCCCTGTACTCGGCACTGCTCAGGCCTCATCTTGAATACTGTGTGCTGGGCCCCTCAGTTTGGGAAAGATGTCAGGATGCTGGAGTGTGTCCAGAGGAGGGCAACGAAGATGGTGAAGGGGCTGGAGCACAAGCCCTACGAGGAGCGACTGAGGGAGCTGGGGCTGTTTAGTCTGAAGAAGAGGAGGCTCAGGGGAGACCTCATTGCTCTCTACAACTACCTAAAAGGAGGTTGTAGTCGGGCAGGGGTTGGTCTCTTCTCTCGGGTGACCAGTGACAGAACCAGAGGGCATGGACTCAAGCTTCGTCAGGGAAAGTTTAGGCTTGATGTTAGGAAAAAATTCTTCACTGAAAGGGTGATTGGCCATTGGAATGCGCTGCCCAGGGAGGGGGTGGAGTCACTGACCCTGGAGGTGTTTAAGGGGAGACTGGATGAGGCACTGAGTGCCATGGTTTAGATGATGGTGTTGGTGTTGGTGTTAGTGTTGGGATATAGGTTGGACTCGATGATCTCGGAGGTCCTTTCCAACCTTATGATACTGTGATACTGTGATACGTGGTGCTGGCAAGGGACACTCATCCAAGAGTAGCCAAGACTCAGGCCACACCGTGTTGCCACTTACACTGCAAAGGGTGAGTGAGGAAGAGGAAGGTTGGGTCCTGCCAAGGCCTCTGAAGAAGCAGGTTTGCCTTTCAGCGTGGCCAACCTCTTTAAAACTCTTCTTCTAGCTGCTATGTTGGTGGCAGAGACAGCTGGAGCCCTTCTGAGGTCAGATAGTGGAATTTTAGCTAGAGGCATTTTTTGTCTCCACAGAGATGCCGCCGGTTTGTTCGGCTGAAAGATCTAAAGTAGGGGCCGCTTCGGCAGAAACCCACTCGCTTGGGCCAACCACTGCCCACCCACCCTGGAATTACTCCAACGCACTCACCGGACCCCCCACCTCTTGTTTAATCTTTAATGCACCTCCAGTTGCCCTAGGCTGGACACCAGCAGGGCGGGCAAGATAGGAGTGATGATTAGCTCCCTGACCCCGCGTGCCGTGCCGGGCGTTGGGAAATGTGTGTCTAACGGCTGACCCTCCGTCGATCCCGACTGTGTCCTCCGGGCAGGAGGAATCATTAGCAGCAGCTCACGATGGAGGGGCGTGCAGTGCCTCTCATTCTCCTGGGTGTAGGTGCACGAAAAAGCCACAGGCACAGCAGACCTGTCCTACCTGTTCGTGCCCCCCTGACTCTGGGTTTGGCTGTTCGTAGGTGTAAGGAGGAACGGGGGAAGGATGAACAGCGTTGCCCCGTGCGTTGCCCCTTCAGATGCAGTGGGAGGTGTCCCTGCCCATGGCAGGGGTTGGAACTGGATGGGCTTTGAGGACCTTTCCAACCCAAACCATTCCATGATTCTGTGATTCAATGAAATGGAGTTAAGACAAATCTGCCTCATTTACAGGGAACAGAGAACTAGAGGCGTAGCAGATATAAAGACAGCACTTGATATTGAAAATATATCTGAGAGACTGAGAAATATTCTAAAAATGGTGTTTTTAAAAAGTAAATGCCACATTTGTGTTGTCTCCTTTAAGAAAGCTCAAAGATATCAACCCCATGAGATAAATGTGGAGTGGGTTCTTCTTAAGATGTCAGATTTACAAAGAACTGGTTCTGCCTCCAAGCTGAGACAATTTGGGGTCTTATAGAAATGCATTTGCTGAGCTGCAGGAGTTGCAGTGGCAGCTGCTATCGTGAAGTCAAGGTAGCAGAAGAGTTGTTCCTCTAGCAGAGGTTAATCAGGATCCTTGTGGCATGGGAAGGACCACGTCCAGTCAAACAGTCACAGGAAATTTCTTCTTCACAGGAGCAAGGGACTTGACTCTTCATAAAAGCAACGTCAGGCAGGCATTCAGTTTTGGATTGGATGTTGTGTTTGGGGTTTTTTCCCCCCCTAAGAAGCCAAACAGTGAAGCAATGAAAAAAATTGCTTAGATAACTGCAAAAACCCTTTCAATTTTATCTTTGCTCAAGCCACAGGCTCGTCTTATCTTCCCCACAATGCCACAAAATGCAGCTCTTGTGAGCTCTCCACTGTGCCCATCCTATTCTTGCCTTTCAATAAGTCCCAAGCAATCCCATAAAGACTCCTGCAGGAATTTGTAGCAACACATTCCTTTTCCATCATCATCTGCACTTTCAGCAAAGCTCTTCTCCCATACATCTCTTCTGACAGAATATGAAACCACAAGTATTTTAAGCTGAGACAAAGAAAGCAGAGGGCTGTAATCCAACCTGACAGCAAGGTTATTAATTGGGAGAGAAGAGGCTGAGCAGAGCAGATTGCTCAGAGATCTGAGAAATGGCATCACATTGGGAGGGGACTCCCAGGTAGTTCTGGCCACTGGATGGGCTGCAGAGCCTCTCTGCTGGAGGACATCACATCAGTCCCCAAAGGCAAGAGTAGGAACAGGGCCGTGAGACCACCCAGTGTCGAAGCGCACCCATTCCTAGCGTCTGCTTTTCTTCAGAGGTGGTTTGAAGCTTTGATCAGATCACCAGAGAAAAAGAGGGGCATTCCAAAATGTCTCAGCAAGGCCCTCTTCTCTGGGGAGGGGCTTTTTCCAAGGGCCTGTAGTGATAGGACAAGGGGGAATGGCTTTAAATTGGAAGGGGGAAGATTATATTAGACTTTAGGAAGAAATTCTTCATGATGAGGGTGAGGAGGCCCTGGCCCAGGTTGCCCAGAGAAGCTGTGGCTGCCCCATCCCTGGAGGTGTTCAAGGAAAGGTTGGATGGGGCTTTGAGCCCCCTGATCCAGTGGGAGGTGTCCCTGCCCATGGCGGGGGGGTTGGAACTGGATGGGCTTTGAGATCCCTTCCAACCCAAACCATTCCATGATTCTATGATTTTCTGGGTGTCAATTAAACGAGTCCACAATTCAACAGGATCTTTTCCTCTCCTCCCATAACTTTTCCAGTAGCCCAGATTTCCTAAACTTCATCACTAATGACTCCAAGCCTCCCAGCCAATTCCTCTTAATTTCACAGCTGCAAATTATTTGACCTCATCACTACCAAAAGAACACGACATCTTACATAGAATCCAAAGGGAGAGGAGGGGTCTGATTGTTCCAATTGAACATACCTGCAACACCACATCATTGCTCTGCAACTCTGGCCTCTAAGAGGGTCACAGGATTGCTGTATTTCCATTTATCAGTAGAGAATTTCAATCGAGGAGAGGACTTCAATCAAGGAGAAGTGAGTCAACGCTTATTTACTTCTCTTCATACCAAACAATCAGAATCTGAAATATAGGGGAATTAAGGAATAACTTTGAGTCACTCCAAACCTCTTTGGTCTCGTGTTTTCAAATCTCTGTCTTTCTTCTCTTACATTTGTTTGCTTTTTAAACAACCCAAGTCATCCTCTCGGGAATAACAACACAGCCAGGGCGATAACCAGACCCGCCACAAGTTTGTAAGCAACTGTGAGACAGGCTTTATCTTCTCAAGGGTTGTCTTGCAGCTTCATAGATTCACAGATTTATCTGGTTGGAAAAGACCTCTGAGATCATCAAGTCCAACCATACCTGTCCCCTTACTAAACCACATCCCTCAGAAATTCATGCACCCATCTTTTAAACCCCTCCAGGGGTGGTGACTCCAACACCCCCCTGGGCAGCCTCTGCCAGGGCCTGAGAACCCTTTCAGTGAAGACATTTTTTTCCTGAGGTCTAGATGAGGTGGTGGACCCTGACGTGGTGGACCCTGACGTGGTGGACCCTGACGTGGTGGACTCTGAAGCTAAGCCAGACCAGCCAGAGCTAAACTTCCAGGGGAGACAAAGTGTGAAAACTGCACCTCGTTCAGAGGCTGGGGAGTTGGCTTGTGGCGTAGAGATGGGTGATGCTCTGAAGGTGGTCTTCCTTCCCAATCCAAGTCTCCTCAGTTGCTCTGGAAGCTGAACTTTTTGGAGGTTTACATGAATTTGTATTGAAATCATGGAAAAAGGTCAATGGAAGATAGGGCAGGGACAAACGCTCACACAGTTCCTTACTTTTTCCAGGCCCCAGGACGCTCTTATGTCAAACTGAATTCTACCTCCAGTAAAAGGTAGACTGGGACAACATCACCCCTTCTTCTGGAATTCAGACTCATACTCCAAAACTTCCCCAGTACTGTGCCTGTCCTTACTTATGAATATTAATGACAATTAATAGTTGTCTTAGGTTAACATCTGGAGGCCTGGTATCAGCCTCAGCATCTTTGTCCTGCGCTGCCCGAAACGTGATCGTTGAGGACATGGAAGAGCTGCCCAGTATCCACTGCCAGGAGGGTGATGTTGGAGGATGTGTCAGAGGAGGGGATGGCCTTGCTGCTCAGTCCTTCTCTTGGCTGTCAAGGGCTGAGGGTCAGGGAGGGTGTTGGGTTGTTGCTGTAAAAACAACCTAACGGGACACGTTGCTGTCTGCCTCGCCGAAAGCTCATTTGACCTTGGGCCACCAGCACAGCCTAAACCTCCTGTTCCAACGTGACCCAGCTCTTCCCACAGCCCGAGCAGGAGGAAACGTGAGACGCGACGCTGGCAGCTCTGGATCTTGATGTGTGTCACCTTCCCCCTTCAGCGATTCCCCCATCCTTTCCGGAGCCAGGGTGGGAGCAGAGCCCTCCGTCCTCCACCGCACCTGCGCGGGCGGCGGCGCTGGGAGCCTCTGGGCACACGGGGTGAGCCGGGAAGCGGCTCGGCGCAGGGGAGGGGAAAACATCTTTCAGGAGAGTGCCTTTTTTAAAATAAAAGTGTTCTTTCTGGTTTCAGGTGACCTCAGGGTGTTTTGGGATAGCGGGGAGGGGATGATCCTCCTCTCTCCCATGTCAGTAACACAACTGGCACAACCTGGATCAGCCCAGCTGAGCTTCTGTGCTTCCTCCCATTCTGCTGGGCTTGTCCAGGCAAACAGGCAAGGGTCTACTGCAAAATGTGGTGGGGAAGGGGTTTCCCACCTCATCTGCACTTGTCTCCTGGCTTCTGCTCTCCCTGTGGGTCACTTGTGCCGGTACCTGAGTGTTGCTACACTTTTACTCGTGTTCTTGCATCTGTTTTTCCTTTCCCCATCACTAGAGCTGCTGAATTCAGGGAGGGGTGAAAGGATTGAACACTGGAGGATCTTGACCCAGAATTGAAGAAGAGAGAGAAAAATGAAAACAGGACCTGATTTTGGACTGTGACTTAGATGCACAAGAGACCAGAGCCTTTTACATCTCCCACCTCTCAGACACCAGGGGACTTCGATGAGAACTGTAGCGACTCTATGAGTCCTCCAACTCACACCCTGCCAGCAGCTCTTCTCAGGACAAGCACAACTCCAAGAATCTGGAAAGAAGTGCCCTGCAGATGAGCACAAACCACAACCTGAGCCACGCAGGGAGCTGAGAGACCAGCAACCGTTCTCCCTTGCAATATGTCTTTTTCCTGCATGGTTGAGCAGCCGGCTCACAAGGCACGGCTGGGTTTGGCCCTGCTTACCCTGCTAACCCCAGCCATGCCCCCATGCTCCCAAGGTATTTTTGGCCTGGAGCTTGCCTGGGGCGGTGCAATGCCATGAATAACTTTCCTGCTAAAAGCAAGAGGGGATGGAGAAGTGGAAGAGGCGGGTGGGTTTTGGCAAGAGCGATACTGAGGGAAGGATAAAGAATCTGGGTTCAATCAGGGAAGCAGGAGGGAACAGAAACAGAATGAAAAGCAAAGTGAGGTAAGGGCCGTTGGAGGAAAGCCAGCAGATCAGGTCAGGCAGCAGTCAAGAAGAAGGTGGTATCGAGGCAACTACAGGGCATGGATTTGCATCTCTACAACAGGATCAGGCAAGCTTAGAGTCACAGCAGAGCCCTTCCAAGGGCCAAGAGTTGACTCAGAAGAATAAGTGATTTAATGGGGAAGAGCTGAATCTGAGGAGAACTCCTTCAGGGGACGTTTCGACAGCACGTGATGTTATCTTGGTTGGCTTCTTCATCCTGTCCATACTCAGAGTAGTGTCCCCAGGCCTACCTGGGGCCGGCAGGAGACCTGTGAAACTCCCCAGCACAGACACCTGGAGTGGGGTGTGGAGCTGGGGATCTGCACAGGTGCTTTGGGATGAGGGTGGGAGACAAGGAAACAAAGCTGCTAAGCAGAGTTTTGACCAGACATCTATAATTTCTTGACATAAACACGGGTCTATGGAGGTGCAAACCAGTTGCAATGTGGGAACACCCATGCCTCTCCAAATGGTGCTACACCTGGCACTGAAGCAAATGTCTCATAGCTCAACATGTTGGGCCTGAGATCTTACATCTAACATCAGTTCCCAGTAGTGATAGAGGAAGGCAGTTGGCAGCAGATAGAGCAATGGTGACAAAATAAAAGAGCCCTGTTGTACACTCAGTTTAAAGCATCTCTGTAGGCAGTCGATCTTAGTTCTGCAAGGTCTCCAAACCAGGGACAGCAGCTGAGCAATTTTAACACACCATTTGCACGGGAACTTTTCCATGTAGTCTTGGGATTTATTTCTGCATCCAGAATTTTTGAGGTATCGACAGCATCATCGCTATTGGATAGATCTGAGGCACCATGGAGTCATGGAATGGTTTGGGTTGGAAGGGACCTCAAAGCCCTTCCAGTTTCACCCCCTGTCCTGGGCAGGGACACCTCCCACTGGATCAGGGGGCTCCAAGCCCCATCCAGCCTGGCCTTGAACACCTCCAGGGATGGAGCAGCCACCACTGCTCTGGGCAACCTGGGCCAGGGCCTCCCCACCCTTACAGGAAAACATTTCTCCCTAAGATCTCATCTCAATCTCCCCTCTTCCAGCTGAAAACCCCTGGTCCTATCCCTGCACTCCCTGGTCAAAAGCACCTCCCCAGCTTTCCTATAGACAAATATTTGCAGACCCATGTTCTACTAACTGAGGATAAAAGGAGAAGAACTTCCAAAATGTTCTGGAAAACATTTGTGAAACTGAGTTAAAAACCAGCAGGGACCTGTAAGCTCAGGGGGAAAACCTGCACCTTGACAGGAGATGAGGAGTATCAGTGAGTAGAGAAAACCAGTGATGTGCCTCTATCAGACAAAGGGGATACAAAACTTGCAGGAATTTATATGTTAATGGGTAGTTTCTACCTGGTGTGGTGCCAAAGTGAAGCACATACAAACATATATCCCAGAATATATCCTGAGTCCTGTGCAGAAGTAGCAGAGGACAGCAAAGGCTCTCTAGGTGGGTGTGGACAGGCTGATCTCCAGCCACGGGGTCGCTCCCTTTCTCCCTGCAAAAGCTGGCTCTGGAGGAGCTGAAACATCGAGTGGTGTTTCAGCATCCAGGTTGATGATGTCAACAGTGACAAAGCGTGCTGAGGACACACAGCTCACACACTTTGTGGCTGTCACTTGTAGGGAACGTTTGGTTTGCACAATAGTTCGGATGCAGTCGTGGATGAGAGGGGGAAATTGCTTGGTTGGGAATGCCCAGAGCTGCCCAGTGGCATGAAACAGGAGTATGATTTGTGCTATTTATCACTTGCTTGCATTGAGCCTCTTGCTCCCCCAAAGAAATGGGATGTTGACCGTCCGTGATGCTACCTATAGAAGTAATTTGGCCTGGAAGACATTAATTGGTCAAGAAAAGGTATTTCCAGCATTTCCTACACCGAGGATGTGACTTGAGGATCTTAGAGGTCTTTTCCAACCTTAATGATTCTGACTTGCAAATTGCTCTGGAGGTTTTGTGTCTGGGCTCCTGCTTCTTGAGAGCTGTGACCTCAAGGAGCTTGCTGGAGGTCTCCACAGCTGTGTCAGCCTGGCTGCCCGAACCCAGCACATCTCCCACAAACCAGGAGGCCTGCCCAGCCCTGATGGTCCAGCTTTTCTCCATCCAGCAAGGTTTGGGGATTTTCAGCATGGGTGCACAAATGAGCAGGCATCCTTTGCCAGAAGCTCTTTCCCATGACACTTTAATCCCGCTGCGACAGGAACAAGGAGCACGAGGAGGTTTCATTGCACCCACCCGGAGCACGCACAACCCCTCCACCCTGAGTATGCTCAGTGGGACTGAGAAAACAAACACCTCAAATTGCAATCAGCCCAGCTGATGTGAGCCCAGGAAAATAGCTGCCTGCTAAGGGCTTGGTTGGCCCTGCGTGTGCCCGGGCTCTGTGCTCTCTGACGCTGCCGAGGGAGGATGGCACAGCCACATGGAGTTTAACTCCTCTTTAACGTCTTCTTAAATGGCCTGGATGCAGGACTTGAAGGTTTAATAACTAAGTTTGTGGATAACACAAAATTGAGGGGAGCTGTCAACATTCTTGGGGGCAAAGAGGCCCTTGCAGAGGGGTCTGGGCAGACTGGAGAGCTGGGCAATCACCACCCTCACGGAGTTTAACAAGGGCAGGTGCTGCGTTCTGCCCCTGGGACACGGCAACCCTGGACACAGGGACAGCCTGGGCTGGGAGAGGCTGGAGAACAGCCCTGGGGAGAGGGACCTGGGGGTTCTGGGCAAGCTGGACCTGAGCCAGCAGTGCCCTGGCAGCCAAGAGGGCAACCGTGTCCTGGGGGGCATCCAGCACGGCATCGGCAGCCGGGAGAGGGAGGGGATTGTCCCGCTCTGCTCTGCACTGGGGAGGCCCCACCTCGAGCACTGGGGGCACTTTGGGGCACCACAGGGTAAAAAGGGCATCAAAGCACTGGAGAGTGTCCAGAGGAGGGCTTCCACAGGCTTCCCTCAGAAATCCACTCCTGTCTTCCCATGGAGAGTCTGAGAAGCACACAGCACCTTGGAGTCATGGAGGTTTTGCACCGGTGGCATCAGCCCAGTTGCCAAGTTCCACAATAACCACATCCAAAGAGTGGACACAGAGGCAGCAGAACGGAGCCACCAGGCACACCAGCATCCAGTTTGTGCTGCTGCTACGGGAAATCAGTCACTGATGTGTTCTTGGCTCACCTGTGCCACATCTCCTTAACACAAACACACCTGAGCTCTGCCCACCTGAGCAACCCTTACTGCTGGGTGGGCAGACACAGACTTTTCTAGTTGTCTTCTGGAGAGGGTGCAGGTAAAGGAGAACCAAAGGAATAACAGCAATGTGCCAACAGAGGAATGGAGTTATTGGAAGCTCTTCCCCAGGGATGTTCCTTGAAAGGCCAAAATTCATATTCTTAGAAAACAAAAGGTATTTATTGACTGACACGAACACCAGCAGTACAGACATGAGTGTGATACTGGACAACACAGCCCCCTACACAATTATGCACGTTATAATCAAAAGGTTTATATAAAAACTAGGACAAGGCACAAGCAGGACTGCAATGCAACTCAAACCCCATAGCACCATTTTTTTTTCTAGCAGATATGTAAGAAATATAAATAACATCCATAATTCTCATCACAGAAGTTGGACATCTTGAGGTAGACAAATGTTTGGTTTCCCTTAAAGCACAGCATTTTGTTTTTCAAGTGACCAATTGGCCCTCCAGACTTGCCCAAGGTGTGGAAGTGGCTGTTGCACGAGTGCAGTTGGTTACTTGGCTCTTTAGTGCTTCTTGGCTTGCTCTGGTAAAGCCCCCCTGACCCCAGCATTGCACAGCAGAGCTGGATGGATCCCTGGTTAAGCCTCGAGGAGGCTTCTTATGGGACAGCCTCCAGGTTCAGACAACCTCCCAAGCAGGTTCCTTTCTTCACGTGGGGATGGAGGGGTCCATCCACACCACAACTTTATCCATTTCTGTAAACATTTTGGATTTGCAATAAGCAGGGTGGATTTGCTACTACCAAACTCACCAGGAGAGGCAATAAAAACTGGACTAGGAAGTAGACACAGGGACAGGAACCAACCTGTGTCAGCAGAGTAGCTCTTGTGTGGGTAGTGAGGATCCCAACCAGTGAGGAGTGTTAGAGCTACCGCTGTTCCCAGGTTACTTGGATCATAGGTACAGAGGAAAATATCCTTCCTGAATCAAAAAAAACATACAGGAAAGCACACACAGCTCAGATTTTTCCCATCAAGTCATGCTGAGGAACATTTGCACTTGGGAAAGAACTTCTTTTATAGAAGGGCATAAGGTTTCCCCTTTGCTACTGAAAAGATTTCCATATAAAGACTTAAGTGTGATTCCTTTATAGCTCCAGCCTGTCATTCCAGCAATTCCTTGCTCTTATAAGCACACCTACTGGATATTACTACATCATAAGGAGTTAAACATAATTAAAAAGCTCACACACAGATCAAATGGAAGGCCAGGTCTCCACATTCCATGTCTCCAGGAGGTGGCAGAATAGCTTTGCTCAGGATGATGCTTGGTTTGATATTTGGAGAAAATACAATTCAAGCAGAAAAATACAGCATCAAAAACAGACCTGAGTTTTGTTTCCTGGTCACACAAGGACTCCCATTGCTGTGAGCTGAAGTAAATCACGTTCTATCAACCCAATTTCCCTCAACTGTGGGGGATAAAACTGTCCAGAGTGGAGGAAAACCAAGCTACCTGCCTCAAGCAACCTTTTCCACTCCTGTGTCCACAGCACCATTTCTAAAAGGCTTGGTATTGAAGGGCACCAAAAGGAGTGAACATTGCCTCAAGCTCAAAATATGCTCAAGTCTTTCCCTCAGAACTTATATGGGATATTTTACATTATTTATTTCCCCATCAGTTTCATCACTTGGTGTCCAGGCTGAGATGCCACGTGTCCTGACAGGCAGGGGTTGAATGGAAAGCTTTTCAGCAGTGATGGGAGGGGAGGCTTTGAGTTCAGTTTGCAGAGCAAAGCCAGAGGAGCTCAGAATTCCTGCCCACACTTCATAGAATCACAGAATCATGGAATGATTTGGAAGGGACCTCAGAGCCCATCCAGTCCCACCCCCCTGCCATGGGCAGGGACACCTCCCACTGGATCAGGGGGCTCCAAGCCCCATCCAACCTGGCCTTGAACACCCCCAGGGATGGGGCAGAACCACTGCTCTGGGCAACCTGGGCCAGGGCCTCCCCACCCTCACAGCAAAACATTTCTTCCTTAAATCTCATCTCAGTCTCCCCTCTTTCAGCTGAAAACAGTCACCCCTTGTCCTTGGCTTAACAGCAAGCAACCAAAATTGACCTCAGCCAGAAGCCAAACCTCCATATTCCACTGAATCCAAATTCAGGGGCCCTGTGCAAGTCCTGCTGCCTGATCTGCCCCAGGTGTGAATCCCAACCTGCAGTGATGTGTCTGCTGGAACCCCCTTAAGTTCCCTTCATCAATATTGACCCAAAGAGGAAATAAAAGGGAAGGAGACCATCAAGAACAATTCCCAGCACCTCTGAGCACCCTGTCTGCCCTGAAATTATGGTGTGTGGGTTTGGAGAATGGATTGTGCATGCCTAGAAGCTGCTGGCCAGTGGACAACTGAGAAGTGCAGCTTTGATAATAACAAAAGGACACAGTGGTGTCTCCTCCACTTGTTTCTCAAAAAAATGGGATCCACCTGTGCTTCCCCTCTCCTTCCAATGAGTCCTGGTCCCTGTTTAAATGAGAACGCTCCATGCAATGGCATGGGATCCCCAGGCAACCCTCCTGTGATGTCATATTCCCTTCCTCTCCAATGCTGGACAAGCCAGGAGGTCAGTGGAGCAGATGGCATGGGATCAAGAGTGGTTGCTTTGCCATTTCACCTATGATGCCAATTTTAACTCATTGGGATGCTTTTTCATTGAGTGCTCAACATTGAGACCCATGGGAAGGTTTCAGTGATAGAAAGATTAAAAGCAAGATGTAAATATTGTCTGCTTGATATTGAGTTCTTGGGTATTTAGGAGGTAAAAAAAATATAAGGCAAATTAACCCAATTTGGAGTATTATTTGTCATAAGCACTTTAATTCTGTTCAAGTAAACTTGAGCCAGAGAAAGGATAAAAAGGAATAAGCCCATTAAAAGACCTGTAGGCAGACAAAGGGAAGGTCTTGCCTGGTGTAGTGGGAGGTGTCCCTTCCCATGGCAGGTGGGTTGGAACTGGATGACCTTTAAGGTCACCTCCAACCCAAACCTTTCTATGATTCTGTGATTCCTCGTGGCCTCTAAACAGCCAGATAATGACCAGATCTGCTCTGAGATTGTTCTCTTCAATCCTTTTATGAAGTAGAAATCAAAAATGTCATAAAATCCAGAAGGGCAACAAGGTCAAGGTAAAGAGAGTGTGAGTTCACACTCATCACTACAAAGCAATGTTCCGAGCACGGGTCAATGAGGGGATGAGCTGCCTGACCAGCACAGCCACACGCCAGGAGGACACAGGTGGGATCTTACTCAACCACACTGAAAGCTTGCCCAGTTCAACCATCTAAACAACCCAAACCACCATCACCACCCCTTATATTGCCAATGGATTTCAGTCTGAGCTCAAGGCTTCTTTTTGGCACAAGCCCATCTCCACGCAGGCAGCCTGCTGGCTGGTTTATGGCCATTGCCAAGACTGAGCAAACACAGCAGCTTTGTTATCTCTGGGAGTCTCCAGAGCTGCTCACAGGACAAATACTCTACTGCAGTGGGATTGATCAAGAGGAGCCCTGGAGAAGGCTGTTACACAGCCCAACACCCAGACAGGTTGTGCTACACCCCTCTGTGTGTACCTGGTGGTCAGGTCAGGGACTGCCTCTCTGCTATTCCCAATGCACAAACAGAGAATCAAAGCAGGTTGTTTCTGCTGTGTTTGACTGGAAGTTATCTAAAAAAACATGACTCAAAGCTCAAAGTCAGGGGGTCACAACTCTGTGACAGACTGGGCGCTGTCCCCGAGGTCACCTTCTCTCGTGCCAGGTGTCAGCACTGTCTGGATATCAAACTGAGGTTGCCACTCATGACTCAGGGAGTGCAGGGATAGGATGAGGGGAATGGTTTTGAGCTGAAAGAGGGGAGATTGAGATGAGATATCAGGAAGAAATGCTTTCCTGTGAGGGTGGGGAGGCCCTGGCCCAGGTTGCCCAGAGAACTGGTGGCTGCCCCATCCCTGGAGGTGTTCAAGGCCAGGTTGGATGGGGCTTTGAGCCCCCTGATCCAGTGGGAGGTGTCCCTGCCCATGGCAGGGGAGAGGAATGGGCTTTGGGGACCTTTCCAACCCAAACCATTCCATGATTCTGTGATTCTATGACGTGCAAATGTTTTAGGATGGCCCATTCCTGCAGTTCCTAATTCCCTTTCAGAAATGTTCCCTGTCATCAGCACAGGGCACAACTGGGGCATGCGATGCACCTCAGGCACCAGGGCACAGAGCCAAAAAGGCAACTGACAGATTGATTGGCATGGGGAAGGGGGTTGAGGTGCATAATTGGCACCATCACCCTGGATCCACCTCTATAAAACAGCGCCCTGCCAGGTAGGTGCTGCTTCACAGCCCTCAGCTGAGTTCCTGTGATACACCCGCAGTCACAGAGGCAATTCCAGGTCTTCTGTGCACAGTGAGGTTAAAACATGGTTAAAATGCCCTTGGAGTCTAACAACCAAACTGTAGACCTGGCAGATGATGGACATGAGCTCCATTTCTTTGTAAACTGGTATTTCTGAGGCACGATTCTTGCATCAAGATGAGACCACCCCACAGCATCTTTGAGCTCAAAGAAGAAAGGATCCAGAAAATGGCACTGGAAATGCCCTCCTGCCAGGGTCTCAGTGCAGGAACACAGCTGCCCCTGCTCCATCAGGGTACTGGTCCCTTAATTCTCTTCTCTCCAGGGACCAAGGCACAAGCCCTCACTGTTTCAACGCCACCACCCCAAGGCATTTACATAAGTGCAAGTGAAGGGCGCAGGAGGGGGACATTCCTGCAGATGAGAGTACAAGTTTTAGCTCAAGAGGGACATTTTTGACAGCTTCAGTGTCTCTGCTGCCCCTGCATCACCTCCCCCTCTCTGTCCCTCCTTCCTGCTCTGATACCTGACAAAACCTCTGGGTTTCACCCCTCGTGCGGGGGGCTCTCCCCAGATGGGAGCATCTCAACGTTGAGATGATGGGAGCACAGGACACGTTTGGTGCTTGCCTTTGCCCTCACCCCGCAGCAGAGGATCGTCTCTCTCTCTCCCTACTGCTTCCTTGAGCTCAAGGGCTTTTCTTGACCCTCCAGCACTGCCTTTACTGCTTGCAGCTGTAGACCACCTCCTCCTGCATGCACTGTTGGCACTCAACGTAGCAACACCACTGCACCTGACAGTGGCAGGAGAAGGTAACCAGCCGGCTCTGGGTGTTATAGCCTCGTCCACAGCACATGCTGTCACAGTTGCCCTCCCGAGAGCAGATCCTCCCAGCGGTTCCCAGGGAGTATTTGCTGGGACGACAGAAACTGGGGGAGTCTTCCACATAAACCAGGTCGGTGGAGCGGGGCGAAGCGGAGTGCCTGGGGGAGTGGCTGTGTCTCTGTGGGCCGGCCAGCTCTGAGTGTCCCACGGCATCGTTGGTGGTGCTGAAAACCTTGACAGCATCATCGTAGCGCAGCTTCAGCAGCCGTCCAATCTCGTGGAAAGGGGAAAGCTGCTTCCAGCACGTCCGGACAGCGCACGAGCCAGAGACACCGTGGCACTTGCATGTGGTTTTGAGCCCATTTTTCACAGCCTGGTGAGGAAGAGAAGCAGAAGTCATTATCTGCCAGGAACACGAGCCTGGTTGTGGGTAGAGACAACCCCTCAAATTGCAGACAGCCTGGAAGTACTTCAGGGTTATTGGTATTATTCCTGTTTTATGGAGGAAGAACTAAAAAACCAAAACAAACCAGAAGAATGACTACAGAGCTGACTGGTGAGCCAGAGAGCAGAAAGCCTGAGTGAGGACAAATGTCTGAATACTGAGTAAATCCTTACTAAGCACATTTGGAATAGCAGGAGTAGTCAACTATAAAACTGAGAGTCTGCAGCGTGGTGGATTGTCTTTCCTGGAGGTGTTCAGGTTCAGGTTGGATGGGGCTTTGAGCCCCCTGATCCAGTGGGAGGTTGCTCCCATGGCAGGGAGATTGGATCTGGATGGACTTTGAGGTCCCTTCCAACCCAAACAATATTATGATTCTATGATACTCAAATGAAGACACTTGAACAAGTACGTGGACTCCATAAATGGAACACAAGGATAAGTCAGTAGCCTGTAACACACAGGGCAAAATGCTTGATCTAACTATCTCCCTGACCCAAACTTTTGACATGACAAGGTCCTTCACCCATCCCACCAGCTCTGAAGCTCTAGCTGTTCTCAGACTCCCCGTGGCTGTGGCAAAACAATTCAGCCACCAAATTCTACAGCTGTTACCGTGCTGTGTATCGGTGCCCTGATACCACCAGAGGATCCAGGATGCTTCTCTGACACTCAAGATGAAAACTACTCACACCAGAATTCAGGTGACTTTCCAGAAAGCTCTCAGTGCCACAAGATCCACAATGCACAGGTAAACAGGTCTGGTTTGTGAGCAGGGGGCAGTGAACACCCCTCTCACTGACAGCCTTGGCACTGAGCCCTCAATTCACTCTGGGCCTGCCAGAGCAGCTCCTCACCTTGATGCCAACGTTGGTGTTGTGGATGTCCACCTTGGCCCGCAGGTCTTTGCCAATCCTCTTCTGACCCAGGAACTTTTTGAGGAACTTGGTGCTGTATTTGAGGTTGTCTCCACAAACGCCCCACTGCCAGGCCTTGCGGTTCTCCAGGTCCGGAGAGTCGTCGCAGGTGCAGCGCTCCATGCGCCCAGCACTGCACGCTCTGGCCAAGGAGTGGGTGAGAGCTGCAGAGGACACTGCGTAGAGGAAGGCAGTTTCCTTAAAACCTGCACAGGAGAAGGATTAGGAGAAGGATTAGGAGAAGGTGGGAGCAGGAAAGGCAAAATGAATTGTCCGTTCACCTCGCTGGATCTCCTGACTCTCCATGAACCAAAACCTTATACTTAGGACCACAGACCTGATCTAGTCTTGAAGTTGAGCAGAGGTTGGAAGGCACCTGCAGAATTCATCCAGTCCAACCTCAAATCTCTCCAACATTCTGTTCCCTCAAAGAATTCTCATACAGCTGTAATTACAGATCAGACCACTGACTGCTGAGATCTGCATTAGGTCACCATAAATCTGACCAGAGAGCAGGACAAAGAGTTCTTCTGATTGCTATCAGTAAGAAGAGTGAAACATTGATTAACCATTAACATAATGGAAAGGCTGTGTTAGCAACTTGAAGGCAAATTTCATAGGAGCTCATTGGAATTCCAGAATTTTAGATGAAAAATCTAGCAACAGCATGGACGTGGATGAAAGAGACAAGAAACGTGGAGGAGGAGAAGGAGATCAATCAACAAAGTACTTCCTACCTCACCATTTCAGTTGTTGTATCACTGGGACAAGTAATTTGCAATTAAGCTCTCTGGTTGATGATGCCCTACAACATCTCTCAGGGTATGTGAAGAACAGTGAAAAAATATCACTAAATCCATCAACAGTTCTGGAAAAGCTGACGCAGCCAACACAGATCGTGGACAGCGCCGTGATCCTGGCACATTTCCAGAGGATTACAGAATTACCTGAGTTGGAAGGGACCCACAAAGTTCATCGAGTCCCTGCACAGGACAACCCCAACACTCACCCCCTGTGTCTGAGGGTGTTGGCCAAAGGCTTCTGGAATATTGTCAGGCTGTGAGTGCTTCCCTGGGGAGCTGTTCCAGGGCTCCACCACCCTCTGGGTGAAGAACCTTTTCCTAATGTCCAACCCAACCCTCCCCAGCACATCTTCCTGCCATTCCCTCTGGTCCTATCACAGGTCACCAGAGAGAAGAGCTCAGCCCCTTCTCCTCCTTCCCTTGTGAGGAAGAAACAAACTGTGATGAGGTCTCTCCTCAGCCTTTGCTTCTCCAGGCTGAACAGACCAAGGGACTTCAGCCTCTCCTCACACACTTCCCCTCCAGACCCTTCCCCAGCCTTGTGCCCTCCTCTGGACACTCTCCAGTGCTTTGATGCCCTTTTTACCCTGTGGTGCCCCAAAGTGCCCCCAGTGCTCGAGGTGGGGCCTCCCCAGTGCAGAGCAGAGCGGGACAATCCCCTCCCTTGAGAAGTGAGAGGTGATTTCCAAACAGTGGCTGACCCAAAAGAAGGAGCTCAGAGAGGATAAGATATATTTGAGACCCTAAATCTGAAAAATAATTCCAGAAGCTCTCCTCCAAAGGCTTACCCAATAGGCCAATGTCCCAATATCCCATGTGACCTGCTGAAACCAAAGAGAGGAGAGCATTTTAGAGACGTTTTCCCATACCATAGAAAGCAGGCAGTACCAGTCAGCCCCACATACCCTGCTAAATCTGACTTTGTGGAACACCACACTCCTTCTGCTATTTCTGACCAGTGATGGTTTGGTTCTTCTTCTCAACGTAAGTGCTGGCCAAATTGCAGCCCACTTGAAATCAAGACCATTGCTTGTGGTCAGGCCACTGGAGACAGCAGTAACTGGCGATAACAAGCAGACTTCCAAATCATCTCCTTCTTTGCACCCCTCCCACCTCCTTTTATAGCAAAGGTTCAATGTCATCAGGCTGCCAAATGCTTGTTTGAAAAGTCCAAGGTGACTCCTTCAACTTTGTCATGAAGGACTGATCAATGTTTTGTTGTTTAATTCACGAATCGCACGAGTAAAGGAAAAACTCAATGGTCCTTAAGCCCTTGTGGAATAACAATGAGCAACAGAGCAGCTGTTGAAGCTTAGTTTTCAATAGGATATAGAACAACTGAGCAGCAATTGGCTCCAACAAGCATGGATTGAGAAGATCTAAATGGAGGTTTCTCCATCTATCCTGGGTGTCTGTAGTCCCACTGTATCAACGGAGCTCTTGTCACCACAGCCTGTGGAGCCTGGAGCCAATGCCCAGGCTGTGGGTTTTAGTGATGTGTCGCTGTCCCGGCCCCATTGAATGAGTTATCAGTGACAACAATGAAATCTTAAACATCAGAAGAATATGGAACTGTTGGAACAAGTCCAGAGGAGGCCACGGAGATGATTCAAGGGCTGGAGTCCCTTTGCCGCGAGAGAGAGAGTTGGGGTTGGTTGGTTGTTCAGCCTTGGAGAAGAGAAGGCTCCAGGGAGAACTTACAGCAGCTTCCCAGGACTGAAAGGGGCTCCTGGAAAGCTGGGGAGGGGCTTTTTACAAGGACAGGGAGTGATAAAACAAGGGGAGTGGCTTTAAATTGAAAAAAGAATATTTAAATTAGACATTAGGAAGAAATTCTTCACAGTGAGGGTGTGGAGGCCCTGGCCCAGGTTGCCCAGAGCAGTGGTGGCTGCTCCATCCCTGGAGGTGTCCAAGGCCAGGTTGGATGGGGCTTTGAGCCCCCTGATCCAGTGGGAGGTGTCCCTGCCCATGGCAGGGGGTGGAACTGGATGGGTTTTGAGGTCTCTTCCAACCCAACCCATTCCCTGAGTCAATGATTCTTAAACACTCCATGCTAGAGGGCACATCGAGATGCAGATGTCTTTCCTTGCCAGTTTAATTGCAAGCACCCAGCACAGAACTTAATTTTGAGATGCTGAAACAAGCCAGTTTCCCCCGATGGGACCTTGAGAATGTCCAAGTCTTTTCCTAAGCTCTCTGGAATGATTTCTTCAGCTCAGCAGCCTATAAATACAGAAGGATGTCTGCTGCAAGGCAAAGCACTGCTCTGTGGTGTGCTCTAGACCACAAGGAAAACTGTAACAGGAGGAGTTTAGCCATGTGGTGATTCCACCAAAGGAAAGAAGCTCCAGGTCAAAGATTTTTCAGTGCTACAACACAGATAGTGTGAACATTTCAGAACAAGTGAAAGAGACATCTGAGATGGGAAGAGCAGGCCAGAAAGCTGTGGAATTATGGGAAGATTTAGGATGGAAGGACTTCTCAAGGTCTTTAGTCCAACCTCCCGCTCAAATCAGGGCTGACTCTGATGGCAAATGAAGTTGCTCAGGGCTTTGTCCAGCTGAGTTTTCAAAATCTCCAGTAATGGAACTCCCCTAAATCTGCTGCTCTGACCCAACAGCTCCTGTAGAAACAGCCTCTCCATGAGACAACAAGGATTTTCAGTTAAAATCTTTCATAGAATTATAGAATCACAGAATGGGTTGGGTTGGACAGAATCTCAAAGCCCATCCAGTTCCACCCCCTGCCATGGGTGAGGACACCTCCCACTGGATCAGGGGGCTCCAAGCCCCATCCAACCTGGCCTTGAACACCTCCAGGGATGGAGCAGCCACCACTGCTCTGGGCAACCTGGGCCAGGGCCTCCCCATCCTCACAGCAAAACATTTCTCCCTAAGATCTCCTCTCAATCTCCCCTCTTTCAGCTCAAAACCCTTCCCCCTCATCCTATCCCTGCACTCCCTGATCAAGAGCCCCTCCTGAGCTTTCCTGGAGCCCCTTTCAGTCTTGGGAGGCTGCTCTAAGGTCTCCCCAGAGCCTTCTCTTCTCCAGGCTGAACAACCCCAACTCTCTCAGCTTGTCCTCGTACAGGAGGTTCTTCAGCCCTTGGATCATCTCCATGGCCTCCTCTGGATCCGCTCCAACAGCTCCCTGTCCCTCCTGTGCTGAGGACTCCAGCAATGAATGCAGGACACACTGGGACAGGATCTTTTCTCCTCTTGCACTCAGAAGACCTTTAACAGCCGTGTGAATTACTTAGTGTTTCTCTAGGACCATGGTGTCGTCGAACTATTTAACCATTTCTAAACCCCTTCCTCTCTCCTTGAGTGAAAGCTGCACAGTCCCTTGTCTGACCAACAATTTCCAAGGCAACAACAAAACAGCAATAGGAGTGAGAAACAGATCCAAAGTGGCAGCTGAAAGTGCTCATGTTCTTTGTGAAATAAACTACCTATTTGCACGGTAAAGGCGAACTAATAATTGCTTCCAGCCAAGTGTCCTCTCAGACGGGAGAGGCACAGAGCATACTTTGCTGTCTTAAATCATCATTTGATCCTTAAGATTGTGTAATAAAAGTTTACCCTCATCTGCCAAAACGGGTTTTAAATTACAGGTGATATTTTACTTTGTCAGTCAGGAGCCTCTGGAGATGTTGAGGCTTGCACCATGCTATACTGAGATGGTTTCCAGCTATTTGAAGATGAGGATTATTCAATTGTCATTTTTGAGTTCTTTGAGGTTGACGAAGGTACAGATGTCAGAAAGTCATTCAAAATGATCACAAAGTCTGCTAAAACATTCACAATTGAGGCTTCCAATGAAGCAAATCTGGTTTTGTACATGTTGGTTTACTAAAATATTAAATTAATATTTAGTTTAATAAAATTTCATAATTCTAAATGGAAATTTCTTCTTTTAGGAAGACATTTTTTGCACTTAGGGTGGTGAAACACTGGCACAGGCTGCCCAGAGAGGTGGTCATTGTCCCATTCCTTGAAACATTCAAGGTCAGATTGGGTGGGGCTTTGAGCAACATAATCAAGTTGAAGATGTCCTTGCCCATGGCAGAGGGGTTGGACTGGATCATCTTCATGGTCCTTTCCAACTCAAACCATTCTATGATTCTATGAAATATTAAAAAGCTTCAATGCCAATGGTAATTAAAATTAGCATTTTATTTTCAGCAGAATTACCATTGGCTTTTTTAAAGACATTAACCTATTAAACATTACCAAAGGACTGAAACTAAATAATACTGAAGACTACAACTTAGCAAATGCTGCTGAACCTTCCTGAAGGGCTGAAGCTCAGCAACAGTCCGAGCAGGCATTGTTTGGGTGAGGATGGGTTCACTGGTTTGTCTACATCCTCCGGGAACTTTTAGTAAGAACTAGTGTCAGGCTCCCTCTTCATTCTGTATTTCTCAAACTCTCATAATTTCACAGAATCCTGGAATGGTTTGGGTCAGAAGGGACCTCAAAGCCCATCCAGTTCCAACCCCCTGCCATGGGCAGGGACACCTCCCACTGGATCAGGGGGCTCCAAGCCCCATCCAACCTGGCCTTGAACACCTCCAGGGATGGGGCAATTTAAGGATTTATTATGCTCCCTCCTGCCTCAAATAGAGACATTCCAGCACATTTTCTTCCTTTGAAGCCTTCTGTAAAACAGAAACCAGTGGCCACTCTGTCTGAACTCCTGAAGATACTCCAAATATGTGTGAGGGGGCATTAGGAGATACTTGTGACCATGCACTGAAATGCCTTGATGTTGATAAGGACCATTTTCAAACAGTAAATTAGGATTAAATCCTGTATCTGAGAAAACAGAGATTTACATATGGAAATATCCAAAGAGCTAGAAAGAACCTTTCTTAAAACCTCCCTTGACCTAAAGCACGAACTCATATTTTTGTTGAAGATGTCCCTGCTCACTGCAGGGTGGTTGGACTGGATGACCTTCACGGTCCCTTCCAACCAGACCTATTCTGTGATCCTATGATTTTTCACAGCACCATCCCCGTTTGCCAGCCAAGGAGGATGGTCAGCCCATGGAACTCCTGACTCGGACACAAATCCACAAGCCAAGGGTTTGAACTTCCTTCTCCTTTCTCAATCCCTGACAAATCACACAGGAAGGATGAGGATAAGGCGTGTTTCGTGGCACATTGCCCAGCTCCCGTTCCTAGGTGAGGCAGCTGCCCTTTGCTTATTCTGGGATGCACATTCCAAGGGCTACGGCATCGAGAGAGATGTTGGACTGCAAACACAAGACTACCTTGTACCTCGCTTCAGCAGGCTGGTCCGTCCTTCCAGGCTGCAGTTCCAGCGCTCGCTGCGGAACTGGTACTGGCATTCCATGATCCCGAGCCGGATGGCATCCCGCAGGGTGTCTGCCAGGCCAGGCTCCCGCCGGCACAGCCTCTTCTGCTTGCGGGACAGCTTCAGCAAGTCACACTGCTTGACGTGCACCTTCCCCTGGGCAGAGTTCGTGGAGGGTCCCAGGGCTGGGAAGTGGGTCAGAGCCTCTTTCCCAGTCAAGCTGAAGAAAGTGGGAAAAACAGTCAGTTATGGAAGATGGCAGTCATGGAAGAGAAAAGATGGTCAGAGGGAAGGATGTTCAGAAAGCTCCTGGTCAGGGTGTTTTCCAGCTCAGAAGATTAATCAATACAGATTGATTAGATCTAGAATCCCATCTCTGCCACACATCAGGGCAAAGTAGGATACTGTGGGGAGAAAGAAGAAACACGTGTGTTGTCATCAAGGGAGAAGGTCTCTTCCATCCCTTAGGAATTTAGAATTCCTTTACCAAAAGGCACTGGAACAGCTGCTCAGGGAGGGGGTTGAGTCGCCATCCCTGGAGGGGTTTAAAAAACGGGGAGATGAGTTTTTGAGGGACAGGGTTTAGCGGAGGATGGGTTCGGTTGGACTCAATGATCTCAAAGGTCTTTTCTAACCAGAAGATTCTATGATTCTATGATCCATGAGAGAACACATTTACACCCCTCCAGGTCTCTTTCAGTCACTGTCACACACAGAGATTTGTCAGTGCAGGTCACTCTGTGTCACAGCTCTGTGCTAACCCAACAAAGCCTTAACCACATCCTACCAGGGCTGGAGCTGTTCCACTACAGAGCCTGGAGACACCAAGAGGAAGCACAGCTTGTGCTGGAAAACATTATCTGGCTGAAAAAAGAAAGGTGGGGGTCAACTAAATACATTGCCCAATGCAAAGGGCAGTGGTGTGGAATTCAGCTGAAAGGTGGCACAAATCTTTCATAAAAATGGTTTCACTTTTCATGGCAAGACAATATGTTTCTTGAAAAATATATCTCCCTTCATATCTGCCCAGAGCAGTGGTGGCTGCCCCATCCCTGGAGGTGTTCAAGGCCAGGTTGGATGGGGCTTTGAGCCCCCTGATCCAGTGGGAGGTGTCCCTGCCCATGCAGGAGGGTTGGAAATGGATTGGCTTTAAAGTCTCTCCCAACCCACTCCATTCTGTAATTCTGTGATTCTATGATAACTTTCAATTTCAATAAGTAAGCAGAGAAATTAAAGGAGATGCCCAAGGTCATGCAGTGGACCAGTGGCACAGCTGGGAGCAGAAGCCACTCTCAGAGTCCTGACAGACACAGCTCAGGGTAATCTTATGGGCAGAGGCTTGCAGGCTCTGCCTGTATTAACTATACCTGTGTTTCATTAGGGTAAACCCAACATTTGCCCAGCTCAGGATCATGGTACAGGAACATTCTTACCAGATTAAACATGAAATATGCAGATATTTGCAGTTAGGCAAAGTGCACATCGCTTTCAGGTGATTTAGAGGTTATTATCTACAGATCATACAGTGGAAAAAAGCAAACTCTTTGAATTAATGCACACCTGCTGGCAATCTGAGAGAACAATAAGGATCTCAAACTTTTATTTCTCTCTACTTTTCTCTCTAAGCACTTTGCTAAATTCATCTATTTCCTTTAATCTCCTTCCAGCCACATTCCAGCTGCTTATGAGACTTTTAATGAGAGCCTGTTCCTGCGCAATGCCCGATGTCCTCTGGATCTGAAAAAGGTCTTAAAAACCCCCTAAAAATATGCCTTTTCTACCTCTTCCAAGGAAGGAGAAATATCAAAAGGAGCCACAACATCACTGCATATCTGATTTCAGGGGCCTCTCATGTTCCACAGAAATACCTACACCCCACGGAGAGCTGCAACAGGCCTTCGGGAAAGGCTAAGAGAATGTGGGACGTGTCGGATCAAATCAAGGCAGCTCTGGTGCACAAAGGGTCCTCAGCTCTCCTCTCACCCTCGGTGGAATTGAGTTTTAATCCTTTCAGAAGCAACACTGTTAGCTACACCTCAATATTAGCCCCTGGACAAACAGTTGTCCAGCAGCCTGGTGGTGTCTCGACTAAAATTGATGGTCTCCCATGCTTTGCACCACCCACTGTCTACAGAGAAGGTGGCAGAACTCCCCAAAGCAGCATCACGGGATAAATGGTTGATCTCAAAGGTTTTTGACTTTTCTCCATCAGAGCTGTCATCTCAGATCCTTATGAGAGGTGGTTGAGGGACCTGGGGTTGTTCAGCCTGGAGAAAAGGAGGCTGAGGGGAGACCCCATCACTGTCTACAACTGCCTGAGAGGAGGTTGTGGTGAGGTGGGTGTTGGGTTCTTCTGCTAAGTAACAAGAGATAGGACGAGAGGAAATGGCCTCAAGTTGCCCCAGGGCAGGTTCAAATTAGACATCAGGAAAAACTTATTCACTGAAAGGCCTCTCGGGCCCTGCCAGAGGCTGCCCAGGGAGATGGTGGAGTCACCATCCCTGGAAATATTTAAAAGACAGGTTGATGAGGTGCTCAGGGATGGTTTAGTAGTGGACAGGTTCCTCTCTAGTCCATCATCTCCAATGTATTTGAAATTACCCATGTACTAATCACCACCATTCACTCACTGAGTTCTTAGACTTCAGTTCCCTTCTTGTGATCTTTCTTGTGACTTTTAAACGAAGAGGTGAGAACACAGGACCACTGCTCTGGGCAACCTGGGCCAGTGTCTCACAGGAAAAAATTTCTTCACAATCATCTCAATCTCCCCTCTTTCAGTTTCAAACGATTCCACCTCCTCCTATCAGAATTAAAAAACTTAAATCCAGCTGTTTTCAGGAAGATTTCCAACAGAAAAGAAATACAAATCATTGTCCTAGGGAAGTGATGCTGAATCAGCAGATGCAAGAAAATGTAGAAAGGTCTGGGATGTGATGGGAGGGTGGGTGGAGGGTCCCACAGGAGGTGGAGGGTGGACCCAGGTCCACACAGACCTGTCCTGGGTGTTACAATCACTACCAGCAGTGGCTGAATGTACCGATGGTTACGTCTCTCCTGCGATCACTGTGATGTAGGAACCAAGAGCTCTGGTTACCTTAAGAGAGTCTGAAAACCTGTCTGAGCAGCAGTTTACTGAAAACAAACCAAAACACTTCTTCACAGGAAATTCTGCATTGATCTAACCTGTTCAAACCCTTTAACCCAGGAAAACTAATGTGTGAGGCAGGAACACACACCTAGGGATGTTTACCCCCCTTCTGCTCTGCTCTGGGGAGACCCCACCTGGATCCCTGTGTGCAGTTGTGGAATCCTCAACATAAGAAGGAGATGAAACTGTTGGAGCAGGTCCAGAGGAGGCCACGGAGATGATCCAAGGGCTGGAGCCCCTCTGCTCTGAGGACAGGCTGAGAGAGTTGGGGTTGTTCAGCCTTGAGAAGAGAAAGCTCTGGGGAGACCTTAGAGCAACCTCCCAGGATTGAAAGGGACTCCAGGAAAGCTGGGGAGGGGGGGTTTACAAGGGCCTGGAATGTCAGGATGAGGAGGCTTTAAACTGGAAGGGGGGAGATTTAGATTGGACATTAGGAAGAAATTCTTCACCATGAGGGTGTGGAGGCCCTGGCCCAGGTTGCCCAGAGCAGTGGTGGCTGTCCCATCCCTGGAGGTGTTGAAGGCCAGGTTGGATGGGGCTTTGAGCCCCCTGATCCAGTGGGAGGTGGCAGGGATGTGGAACTGGATGATCTTTAAGGCTCCTTCGAACCCAAACCATTCTGTAATTCTATGATTCCATGATCTTCCATTCCATTTCCCTGTCCCGCTCTTGCACGCATCGATCCTCCCACCCCGTCTCCTTTCTCTGGGTGCCCGGGAGCACGGCGGGGTTGGGGGTCCTGCCGTGCCCCAGCACCCTTGCCCCGTTCTCCTACCACTCTGCCGCACAACGTCCCTCTGGCTGCAGTGCCCCGGGCCATCCCCGCGGTGTCGGGGCGCCTGCGGGGATGCGCCAGATGCGGGGATGCACCAGATGTGGGACCCTGCGCACTCCCTCCCGCATCCCCAGCGCTGCCCGCGGAGAACCCACGTCTCAGTCAAGCACCCGAGGAGAATCCGCGCTCCCTCCCTCATCCCCAGCGCTGCCCCCAGACCCTGCGCGCTCCATCCCGGGTCCCCAGCGCTGTCCGCGGATCCTGCGCGCTCCATCCCACTTTTCCAACGCTACCCGCGGAGAATCCGCCCTACATCTCGCATCCCCAGCACTGCCCGCGCATCCTGTGCCTTCATCCCCAATCCCAGCGCTGCCCGCGGAGAATCCGCATCTTAGCAAAGCACCCGCGGCTCCTCCGCGCTCCCTCCCGAATCCCCGGCGCTGCCCGTGGTTCCTGTGCGTTCCCAAGAGCTGCCCCGCGGAGAATTCGCATCTCAGCAAAGCACTCGCGGAGAATCCGCGCTCCCTCCAGCGCCGCCCGCGGATCTTGCGCCCTGCATCCCGAATCCCAGCGCTGCCCGCGGAGCATCCGCGCTCCCTCCCGGTTCCCAAGCGCTGCCCGCGGATGCTGCGCGCTCCCTCCCACGTTCCCCACGGAGAATCCGCGCTCCCTCCTCCTTCCCCGCGCGGATGCGGGGCCGGGCCCGATTCCCGCGGGCGCTGCTGACCCGAAGTAGGCGGCGGCGGGCGGCGGCGGCAGGAGGAGGAGGAGGAGGATGAAGGTGAGGATGAGGATGCGGGCGAGCGCGGCGGCGGAGCGCATGGTGCCCGGCGGTGCCGCTGCTCCGCGGGTCGCTGCACAGTGTCCCGAAGCCGCGGCTCTTTAAGGGGGAGGCGGGGCAGCACCCCCTCTCCTCCCATCCCAACCAGACCCGTCCCGTCTCGTCCCACAGCCCTCGGCGATGCCGGGCACCTCCGAGGCTCCCTGAGGACCCCAAGCCCTCGGGGATGCCGTAGCGAGTGTCACATCCCACCCAGCCCTTCCATCCCAGGACACGCCCCGATCTCCCTGGGGACCCCCAGCCCTCAGACACACCATCTGGGGTCAAATCCCACCGATCCCGTCCTTCCCAGGGCAGCCCCTGGGAAATTGTAGAACACAGCACATTGGCAGTTCCATAGCCAGCTCTAGGATGCTCGATGGTGCCGTATGGAATAGCAACGGTAGATGCAGCAGGAGAAACTCCCACATCCAAGCTTTACCACCACCTGTGCACCAAGGAGAAGATGAACCTGCAGTGCCCAGGCACTGGGCGTTCACCCATCATAGTCCTTCTGCTTGGGCTCACTGCTCTAATGTTCATGGACATGGCAGGTAGATCCCAGCTCATGGACTGGGGCACATCCCACAGACACACATAAAAACATGCGTTGTATCATCTACCCCATCCCTGGAGGTGTTCAGGGCCACTTTGGGTGAGGCTTTGAGGAACCTGTTGCAGTGGAAGATGTCCTTGCCCATGGCAGGGGGGGTGGAACTGGATGGGCTTTGAGGTTCCTTCCAATCCAAACCATCCCATGTTTCTATGAAATGCTGGTGAGAAAGATTTATGGAGTCTCTAGACCAACCTCTTGTCCTGAGCCAGGCTGCTGCCAAACCTGGATAAGCTTGGCTGTGACTCTGTCCAGTGAGGTCTTGGAGAGGCTGCACAGAGGCTGCACAGCCCTCCAGGGGAAGGGTTGTTTAGAGCCCAGCCTGATCCTCCTGAGTGCAATTACACAAATATTTGCAGGGGAACTCAGAAATAAATATTCAGAACCCAGTAGTGACCATTGGGATGGATGTGAGGAAGTGTTCTGGGAACACTCCCACAAAATCACACAACTACGGAGACACATCCGTGCCTGGGCAGTAGGCAGGCACGTAGCCATGTGAAACCAGTCTGCCCAGGCACTGACTGGGGATGGGAGCTTTGCTGAGCTCCTGGTGCACTGCTGCCTTTCACAGGCTGTGGATCTGGGAACTCTGCTTTGCAAACAGTGTAAAGGTCTGTGCAAGGACCTTTTCATGGAATTTCAGTTGCCACCTGACTTTATTTGATTCACAAGAAGGAGATGTATAGTGTAAGATCTTGGAGAAAAGGTATTTTGAGGGATTCATGAGGAGAACCAAAGAAAACTTCTCACTCAATGTTTCTGTATGTTGGAGTTTTGGCTTCAAAGAATTTCTCATATTCAGATGTTGAACATGTGTATTGGTAAAATGATACTCACACTTTCCCACCCAAGGGCTCTGCAAAACCCCACCCCAATCTTCATCTAAGTTGTAAATTAGTCCATAAAACCCTGTCCTGAAGAGAGAACAGGTCCCACGCTTTGGAGAGGGCATCCAGGACTCCACAAAATGACTATGGCTTGTGCATGTGTCTAAGCCCTCAAAACAAAAGCCCTTTCCCTTCCTCAGCAGAAGAAAACTTTGAGGTGGGCCAGCACAAGTGCTTTCCAGCACCTTGCTCAGTGTCTGCAGGTCGAGACACCAAAGGAGGTGGATGGGGAGGTGAGACCACCATCAAGCCATCTCCTCTAATCCGGATGCCATTTCCTCTTGGCTTCTGTGGAGCCCAGGGTTGGTCTTGTTCCCAAGACCTGGGTGATGTTTTCCGTTTCTGTCCTCATAGGAAGTTCATTCATCCCAAGACAGAGGTCACATCTTCTGCAATACTTCATAATCTTATTAACACTGCAGTTAAAGTTAATAACCCTTGCCAAGAGCGTTTTGTGGGGAGTAGGCAGGGTGTCTATTGTAACAATAGACAAAAATTAGGAGCAAGACACGTAGGCTGAGGGATTCACTTATATCCTGACATCCTCATGTCATGGCTGCCCTCAAAGTCTTCTCCTGAGGTACCTTAGGCCCAGCATGTTGCATGATCCTCTTGCTTCTGCTGCACCTTTCTCTCTCACAGCGGGGTGAGGAGACCTACTTGGACTGCCCCAAACCTCCTGGCTCCGAGCCATGGTGTGTACTGAGTGTGCTGGAAGTGCCCAAGTGATCCTTTCCGTGGTTTTTAGGAATTACAACCATAGCAACACTGATCAAAGACAGAGAAGGGCACCTGTAGAGTAGGCTGGAAGATTTAGGAAGAAATGTTTTGCTGTGAGGGTGGGGAGGCCCTGGCCCAGGTTGCCCAGAGCAGTGGTGGCTGCCCCATCCCTGGAGGTGTTCAAGGCCAGGTTAGATGGGGCTTTGAGCCCCCTGATCCAGTGGGAGGTGTCCCTGCCCATGGCAGGGGGTTGAAACTGGATGGGCTTTGAGGTCCCTTCCAACCCAAACCATTCCATGATTTTACAATCCTTCAGCTTGGAAAAGAGTTGATTGATGGGGATACAGTAGAGGTTTTCCAGGCCAAGTGGCTGATGGAGGGTGGACAAGAACTTACAGTTATTGGGGCATGAAATTGAGCCAGCTGGTGTCATTAAAAAAATAAACCACCAACAAACACTGGATATAAGTCCTCACACAGCCAAGAGATCTTCACCAGGAGCTGTGGGACTGCAGGCTACACCAGGTCACAGAAGCCAAATGTCTGCACGCATTTTAAGAAGAAACCATGTAGATTTATGGAAGAGGGGGAAAAAAAACCCTATTACTAAAACCATCAACACCACCTTGGGCTGGGGAAGTCCCTGAGCTGTGAATTCTTGGTGTCTGGGATTTTTTTTCAAGGGAAGAGTCTCTACGTGCACATTCCGTTCTTCCGTTCTTCCCGAAGGAATCTGCTTTTGCAGAGTTGTCGTTGCTGGGCACGAGCCAGGCTGGAAAATCTAAACAGAAAATTGGGGAAACTGAGAAACAGATCAAAAGAAAAATCAAATTACAAAGATGGTAAAAATTAAGGGAAGGGACGGGTCAAAGGATCGGAAATTTGCGAAACTGGGATAGAAGAAAGGCAAAAGGGGACATGATGAAACTGCTCTGGAAAAGCCCATCCCTCCCTGTGGAATCCAAGTAGCTGGTGGGGGCTTCCCAGGGCAGTCTTCTCTGGAGAGGCAATGGCCTGGGTGCAGTAGTTGGACACACAGTCACCTGTGGTGGTGGGCAGTGGCCACATGCACCCACTTGTAGAATCATGGAATGTCCTGAGTTGGAAGAGACCCATAAGGACCATCGAGTCCAACTCCTGTCCCTACACAGGACACCCCAACACTCACCCCATGGGGCTGAGGGCACTGGCCAAAGGCTTCTGGAATGCTGCAGACTGGGTGCTGGGACTGCTGCCCTGGGGAGCTGTTCCAGGGCTCCACCATCCCCTGGGTGTCCCATGGGACAGCTTGTCCAGTGGGCAGAAGCTTAGTCAGAGCAGGAGGACACCAATGAGGAGCCAATGGCCAGGTGGGCCCTTAGGTGAGGTGGAGAGAGATAAAAGGGAGAAGCAACAGCAGGATTCTCTAGAGGACCTGAAGGATGGCTTGAAGTGCACACTCACCAAGGTCTGCCTCTCACCACAGAAAGCAGCTGCACCAGGGCTGCTGTGAACTGCAGTGTTTGCACACCCACCTTCACCACACCATGGTGCATCTTCCAACCTAAGTCCATGCTTAGACCTGATAGAAACTGAAATCCATGATTTGCACCTTTCTTTGCTTGTGAAAGGTCCTGCTATTCTACATCTGTGCAGCAATCCCGGACAAGGAGAAGGAGTGATCGGATGTACTTCAGACCCACTTGGAAGTGAACCATCCTGGTGTTACTTTTCCAGGTAAAATGGTGCTTTGGGCCCTCTGGGAAGGCTGGTGAGATCCATATCTAACAGTATGTTTGGAGAACAAGTCCTGTGAGGAGCAGCTGAGGGACCAGGGGTTGTTCAGCCTGGAGAAGAGGAGGCTGAGGGGAGACCTCATCACTGCCTGAAAGGAGGCTGTAGTTTGGGTGAGACAGGAGAGTAGAGGGGAGGTCACCCATCCCTGCTCATGCTAAAACACTGTCAGCCTTGATAAGGACCTAGGAAAAGGCCAACAGCTCAGAGAGGCCTCCAAGGAGGTATCTGGGATGGATGGCAAAGAGCTGTTAATCGTAATTAATATTCAAGCAGTCCACGTAGAGCTGTTGGGTCCCAACAGGGGAATCTGAGGATGCTAAAAAATGGCAAAGTGAGCCAGTGTAAGAGCTCACTGCTGCCTAAAGAGGAGTCACTCTCCTCCTCCTTTCTCCATCCCCCTTCTGCTCCCAACAGCAGCCCAGACCACTATTTTGCACAGGCTTTTTTTTTTCCTTATTGTTCATACTCAGTGAGCTGAACTGGTCCCTAGAGTATGAACCAACCTGATTCCAGATAGGATGCTGGAGAGGCAGAAGAGATGTGGAGAGCAGACCCCTCCTTTTGTTAGCAGTTAGCTGTTAGCTGAGCTCACACCATCTCATGGAGCTTCCCCTGAGAACACCCCATCCCAGACCAATGTGTGCCTTGGTAGCCCAACTCTTCAGGCCCAGCATGGACCAGGTGTCAGACCTCCTGCTCAGAGTAAGCCCTGCACCTCCAGCATTTGACCCGAGGTGAGCTGAACCTCAAAAGCATCTTGAATTCAACACCATCATCTTCAGATCGGTCCCTTTTTTTCCCAGTTAATCCAGGTGTGTCCACAACTCCCAGGTGCTGTGTTGGTACAAGGTGATGATTTTGTGGGTAGGAGCAAATTGTTACTTCCAAAGCACTTAACACACACATCCTCAGTCAGGTGCACTTGGGTAGATGAGTCAGGTTTAGGAAAACAAATCCCAGAGTGCAGCCAAGCAAGGATTCTCCAGACACTTCCCCATCCTCAACCAGTGGGACCACGAACCAAGCACGGAATCAAGTCCTGGATCATTTCTGAACCCACATAGCCTAAGAAATACTTTCAGAAGTTGTGCTTTGAGTCCTTTGGGTTTGCTTTAAACCACAGTTTCCTGGCCACGTTGTGTGGGCTCGTAGCTAAGTGCACAGAGCTTCTTTTGGCAATGAGCTGCACACTCCAGAAACTGCTCTGTGGAATAACCAGGGAGAAGCCAAACTGTGATCCACAGGAGCAAGAAAGCAATCAGGAGGAAACAAAGAATGAATGGTGGACTTGAGCACTTTGAGATCAGGAGCAGACTCCCAACAGCCTCAGATCAATCATCTGCTGTTTGTTAGGCAAATACATTTAAGTGGGGTAGAGCCTGGGAGACAGAGGGTGAAACGTGCTGAGATGGACAGGAAAGAAGAGAACAGAAATAAATCCAGGCTGAGAGGGAAGGTAGAAAGCAGTGGTGTAATGCCCACCACGGAGAAGAAGAGGGGAGGGGTTGAAAACATCACAGCTTAATAAGAAGGGAGGGGCTCTCGATCAAGGAGTGCAGGAATAGGATGAGGGGAAATGGTTTTCAGCTGAAAGAGGGGAGATTGAGATGAGATCTTGGGGAGAAATGTTTTCCTGTGAGGGTGGGGAGGCCCTGGCCCAGGTTGCCCAGAGAAGTGGTGGCTGCCCCATCCCTGGAGGTGTTCAAGGCCAGGTTGGATGGGGCTTTGAGCCCCCTGATCCAGTGGGAGGTGTCCCTGCCCATGGCAGGGGGGTTGGAACTGGATGGACTTTAAGGTCCCTCCCAACCCACTCCATTCTGTGATTCTATGATTCTAAGGAACCAAAGAAAATGCTATAAAAACCCACCCATACAAACCCTTCACACCAATTTGGAAAACCTGTCTGGGGCTCTGTCTGGGGGTTTGCTTTGCCTGTTTTTTGCAGATGGTGCAGCCAACATCAGTGATTTTGGCTGGCTGAGAGGCAAATCTGTCCATCACAAGGATGGCTGGACTTTGAGGTCCAAATTTGCAACCTAACTATTTAAAACTGGGCTGAATGAGCAGCAGGCGTGAGTCCTGCTCTAATTCTGGAAAAGAGGGAGCAGCCAGGGCTCGTTTTCCTGCCCGTGTCCCACGCCCTGCTCTGCTGCCGTCTCCCTGCCAGCAGGTGGTACTGTGCTCCCAAGGATCGCTCTTTTGCAGGAGAAATCTTTCCAAACGATTGGGGAAGGTGCCTTCTGTTTTTCTCTCCCCTACCTTCCCACCCCACCACTCTCGGAGTCCTTTTCTCCCCGAACCGCTCTTGCCTTGTGCTCCCAGGTGCAACTGGGGCTGTTCATCCTGGAGAAGAGGAGGCTGAGGGGAGACCTCATCACTGTCTCCAGCTGCCTGAAAGGAGGTTGTGGTGAGGTGGATGCTGGGCTCTTCTCCCAAGTGACAGGTGATGGGATGGCAGGAAATGACCTCCAGCTGTTCCAGGGCACGTTCAGATTGGATATCAGGAAAAATTTCTTCACCAAAAAGATTGTCAGGCCCTGGCAGAGGTGAAGTCACCATCCCTGGAGGTGTTCAGAAGATGGGTGGATGAAGTGCTTAGGGATGGTTTAGTCATGGACTCAATCTCAAGGGTCTTTTCCAACCAATCAATTCTATGATTCTGTGGGGTTCAAGGTGCCTGATTGCAGCGAGAGCTCCCATCGTCCCTCGGTGATGTTGACCACACAGGTGAGTGCTAACTGGGATTTTGCTTCCCCTCCATCGCCTGGAGCAGCTCCATCCCAGAAAGCTGTGAGATGTGGGGTGTGATGGGTCAGTCCTCCATGTATGGCTCTTCCAGAACAGTGGTCTTCCTTCTTCCTCCCGGCTGGGACACCCGAGTGATGGACACTGCCAGGTACCCAAGGCCTTGGGAAAGACGTTTGCAGGGTTATAATCTGGAACCTGTGCTTTGCTGAACAGCCTGGGTTTGTTTGCTGTGGGACCAGCAACATAGACAACCCATGGCCTGTTTGGGTTTGAGCTACAGTAGAATCAGTTTTGTAATTTCAGCTCAGCCTTGTCTGAGTATCTTCATTCTCTGAAAGCCAACTGCAGGTTTCTCAGGCAGTTTCTCACAGGGCACTGGGATGCAGAAAGGCCAATGTTTGTATTTATTCCTCTGGTAACCAAGGTCATCCTGGAGCTGGTGGAGCCGTGAGGGAAAGGGGCAAAACAAGGCCACACCTGCAGGGAGGGGCAGACAGGACAGGTGACCCCAAAGTGACCAACAGAGTGTTCCATCCCACTCAGGATAAAACTTGAGGGATCACAAGGGTCAAGATCTCTTCTTCGATGACCAATGTCCAGTGAGGACCTCATCTCTCTGTTTGCCCCTGATCCCAGATCTGTGCATCCTTGAATCCAGCCCTGAGCTCAGCTCCCTCCTGACCCAAGACCCTTCACTGCACCTGCTCTGCAGCATCTGTGGTGATGGAGTCATCAAGGAGGGGGGCAGAATTTAATATATTTTTGTGTGTATTGTTATTATTGTTGTTGTTATTATTATTGTTGTTATTATTATTATTTCTTAATAGCCATTTTCATTTCCAGCTCACAAGTTTTTCCTCTCATTTCCCTTTCCCTGAGGGTGAGGGGAGAAGAGAACTGGGAGCCCAACTGCTCGGTTTTAGTTGCCAAACTGGGCTGGGCTGGGGCTAAACCATGACAAAGCCTCAACCGACCTCACCAATGGACGTGCTGCTTAATGTTGCTCCATGGTCAGCGGTGGCAGCTCCACTGGATGGCACTGTGTCCCACATTCCCAAGCTCTCCTGGCAAGTCTTTCTCATCCCAGCAGGCTTATTCCCCAGATCACAGAGGGGTGCAGCTGCTCTGCAGGTCAGCGTTTTAATCTTCCTTTAAAATGAAGGTGGTCTTTAGGAATCACCAGTAACTGAGAATCAGCCGGTGGTTGCAAAAGTACGAGGAGCCCATCTGCTGTCCACCCGTGCTTGAAGGCACAGACACACACTAAACCTTTCCCCTCCTGTGAGCACCACCCATCAAAAATGTGATTACAAGACAAAAGGATAATTATATAAAGGTGGTACCTATGTAAATTGAGATTGCAGCCCCCACGGTTATTTTCGGAGCAGCTCAGCCTCCAGCTGTGATTCCCCACTTAACCCCACGGACAGGATAGCAGAGGGAGGAATCCCAGGAGGGGACTGTGGTGGTGATCACACTACGACAGAGAAACTGAAGCCAGAGCAGTCACCAAGGAGGGGCTGAGGAGCCCTCACCACTCCATCTGGACCTGGAACACTGTGGCTGGGTAAAAAACAGGACCACACTTTCTGAGGGATGCTCCAGTGGGGTTTGTGCCTTGCTATGGAGCAGAAGTGGATTTACATGGTTCTACAGTGAGGCTCCAGGAAGCTCCAGCTGCCCCTGGCAATAAGAGCTCCAAGGGTGGCAGGTTTGCCAGTCTACATGACAGGGAAGAGGATGCTCACACACTCTGGGGGGAGCGAGTTCCTTCTATTTTTGTCTCGGGACAGGAGGCAAGAGCATCCTCAGACACTGCCAAAGCACTGAGCACAGAGCCTGGAAATTACCAGCTGCTCTGCAAAGCAGGACCCTGGTAGGAGCTGAGAAATAAAGGCCCCATTGGGTGTTTGGAGGGTGGAATGCACAGGGTTGTGTCCAGGGAACACCAGTGGGAGGGGAGACATAGCTGCCCAGAACAGTAAAACCTGGCAAAGACAGAGACAAATCTCTAAACATTTGTCCAAATGACTCTCAATTGTCCCAGCTGCTCTTCATTTAATGTCATTAACCTGCCATTAACCTCCCTTCATTAAGGGCAGGTTCCTGTGGGCAGGGAGGTTCATCACTGAGAACGGGGTGACAAACCAGACACCATTCCTCCTCTGGCAAGCAGGCAAGACCCGTGTCTGAATTTTTTCCTGGGTTCCTGGGACTGTGCCCACTTTCAAGACAGCTTCCAGGGATGCACTGCTGCTTGCACCATGCACAGTGTTTAGCTGGCCAGCCACAGGCTGTACCTGCTGCATGGAGCCTGGAGAACGAGCAAGCAGGATCTTGGCTTTGTGACCCCTCAGTTGGGAAGGAGTCCTGGTTTATTTAAGTGTTTTGTATTATTATCATGCACAGAAACTGGACTAAATAGTTAATTAACTATCAGCATCAACAAATAGAAGTGCTGGTGGGGAGAAACCTCTGGAGGTCTCCAATCCAACCTCCTGATGAGGGCAAGACTGATCCCAGAAGATTTCCCATGGTTTTGTCTGCCTAAGTCTCCAAAACCTCCAAGGATGGAGATCCCACAACCTCTCCAGGTAATAAGATCTCTTCAAACAGAGTTCTGGGTTTTAAAAAGAAACCCAACCAGCTGATGGAAAGAAACCGAGGTCTGCATGATCATTTCAACTCCATCAGGCCAGCACTTGGACCCTCCAGTCCCATTCAGTGTTTGGCTCCTGCCAGGAGCAGGTTACCCAGCCCAGCCCAGCCTCACTCCTGTCACAGCATCCAACACCACAGCTCAGAGGCACAGGGGAAACTGGGCTCTGGAGCAACATCCCAAGGGTTTGGAGGGAGAGCAGAGCCCAGCCTCTGTCATCACCCCGTGCCCACGGCCACGCTTGCTCTTCCATGGCTCATCATGACACTCTCACCACCAAAGGTCCAAGAAGACACCAATATCCCTGCCAACACATGGAAAAGGAGAACTGGGCTCTGATAACCCAGCTGTGTCCAGCTGGCCAGGAGCTGAGAGCTGCAGGCTGAGATATGCTCTGCTCCCCCAGCTGTGCTACACCTGCAGGAGACTCATTCCTCTTGCTGGCACCTCTGCCTTCCCTTTCCCTTTTCATCCCTCGTGTAGAACATCAAATGGGCCCGAGCAGGATTCTTTTGCAACATGGATTGAAAGTGCAAGTATCCAGCTCTACCTCCAGGATAAGGAAGACCCAAGAGCATAACCTGAGCACTACAACACAACTGGCACTGAAGGAATTCAGGAGGCACCACACAGCTGAATTTATCCCTTTTGCTTTAATTCCTGGCATTCGGTTGCCCAGACCCCTCCCAAAAACCCAAGCTGTCTCCAGCTCCCCTGGAAAAGGTCTGCAGCCCCTTTTCCTCGTGGAGGCTGTTCCACCTCGGGGGCTGCTGTGACGACAGCCGGCGTTGAGCTGTTTGTCAGCTCTGAAGGCGTAAAAATTTCATAACTCCAGAGGGAAGGGGGGCGGCGAATGGTGGAAGGGAATAATGGGCTGGAAGAGGTAGCGCTCTGCCCTGCGGGGATGGGTCCCCAGGGCAAAGGGTGCACAACTTGTCCTAGATTCTTTCTTTTCCCTGAGATCCGAATGTATAATTGCAGGAGGGGACAAGAGGGAAAACGAGCTGAAGGCTCTTAACTGCAGAGGCCGGTCCCTGTGAGCAAAGGGCCACATGTCCCCTTTTATCGCCAGCCATAATTCCCTCCTTGGCTCAAAGGAGGCTGTGAAAAGAGCAGGACTGGTTCAAACTTCCTTGGGGTCTCCGTGGCAACCAGCCCTGCAGGAGCCTTTTCTTCCTTTCCCCCCTTTCCTCTTTTGTTGTTGTTGTTGTTGTGTCATTAAAACTTCCCGGATTGAATCCCCACCAGGCTGCTCCGCAGGCACCGCTCCAGAGCTCCTGTCTGCTTCCAGCCAGCTGCCCTCGCCTTTTCTCAGCCCTTGGATGGGCAAAGCTCAGCCCCAGCCCAGCAAAGCCCAGTCCCAGCCCCAGCTCAACAAAGCCCAGCCCAGTTCCCCAGCAGGGCACTTGTCCCATCCCCCCCCCACCTCATTCCTCCGCAGGATTTTACTTTCTTACAGTCCAGACCAACATCCTCATAGTGATCCAGTGCAAGCTGTGACTCCCTGAGCTTTCAGGCTGAGCTGTCTCATAAAGGGCACAGGACAATCCAGACCTGGCACCCCTTCACTTCGTGTCCACAAGTAGCTGAGCCAGGTCAAGCCTGACCCGAGCTCCTCCTGCATCGAGTGTTCAGACACAGCAGGGCGGTTGGGAACCTGTGGAGCATCGTGTCCTTGGAGAGTCAAAGTCTTGGCCATGCACAGCAATGCCAGACCCAGCAACCATCTCAGACCCACTCTGCAAATGCAGGTGATAACCTAAGAATCCTGGGTTCAGTTTTGGCCCTTCACTCCAAGAAGGGCATTGAGGGGCTGGAGCGTGTCCAGAGATGGGAAGGGGCTGGAGAACAGGGGTTCTGGGATAAGCTGAGGAACCTGGGGTTCTTCAGCCTGGAGAAGAGGCTGAGGGGAGACCTCATTGCTCTTTGTAGATCGTTTTACAGGTTGTGCTGAGGTGGGTGCTGGGCTCTTCTTCCAAGTAACAAGTGACAGGATGAGAGGAAATGGCCTCAAGTTGCATTGGGGAGGTTTAGATTGGATATCAGGGAAAAGTCTCTTCACTGACAGAGGGGTAAAGCCCTGGCAGAGGCTGCCCAGGGCAGTGGGGGAGTCTCCATTCCTGGAGGGGTTCAAAAAACATGTGGCTGTGGCACCTGGGGACAGGGTTTAGTCAGCACGGTGGGATTGGACTGGATAAACTTAGAGGTCTTTTCCAACCTTAATGATTCTATGATCCTATTCAAGAAAGCCTGAGATCTGTCTCATCAATCCCTGCCTTTAGCAGTACCATTAACGTGGAGAGTGCAGCTCTTGGAACTGTGTCAAAAAGGAAAATATATTGCTTATCTCTGTTCCTGGGTCGTGTTGGCTGTGCTGGACCATGGCACTTCCCTGCTGGCATCCCCAGGACTGGGGTGTGAGTGGATGGGGACGTTATAGCTGAGCACTGCACCTGGGCAGGTGGCGGAGTCTCAGGAAGGAGAAGACATCCAGAGCTCCAGTGCCTGTTCCTACCATTCCCCAAGCAGCCCAGGAGATACCCAGCACTCACCTCAATGCCTGCAGCTCTTTTTGCTCCAACAACACAAGCACTTGTCTGCATCAGAGGGCCCTGTGATTCCCAGCTACAACATCACTGTGGAAAGTCATAGCCTGCAGCCAAAAATATCCAGTCTCATTTTTTACCACGTATTCTCCAGCCTCTGGGAAATTGTTAGGCTGGAATTGTGAGGAATGAAGGAAGGGAGAGGAATGGCTCTGTTCCCTTTGCTCTCCATACCTTCCCCCCACACCCCGTCCCCGGGATGCATTCCTCCAGATGTCAAGGGAGACAGGGCTGTCTTCAAACAAGCCCAAGACCTGGGGCGTAGTTTCTTCGTGTGCTCAGCCAGCCCAATTAGTCAGATTCAGTGCAGCTGTGAAAGGCACCTCAGCCTCTCCTGTAGAGCCAGGCTGCCCTCAGCCCATAAGGTGTAAAATTGCCCTTCCCTACACCGTGTCACACATCTGTTTCCCAGCAATCCCCGAGACTTGTCTTGGTTCCCCCAGCAAAGCTCTGTGTGCTCATGATGACCAATCTACACGTGGATGTCCACCCTCAGCCCTCTCCACCTTCACCTACGTGTGGACCAGGCACACCTATGGTGGCAATCACACACACTTGACCATCCCAGTCGTGCCTCTCCTGTGTCCTGAGCTATTGCTTTAAACCGAGGAAAGAGATGAAAGCCATGTGCAAGACATCATAGAACAGAATCATGGAATGGTTTGGGCTGCAAGTGACCTCAAAGCCCATCCAATTCCAACCCCCTATGACAGGCAGGGACACCTCCCACTGGATCAGGGGGCTCCAAGCCCCATCCAACCTGGCCTTGAACACCTCCAGGGATGGGGCAGCCACCACTGCTCTGGGCAACCTGGGCCAGGGCCTCCCCACCCTCACAGCAAAATATTTCTCCCCAAGATCTCATCTCAATCTCTCCTCTTTCAGCTCAAAACCATTCCCCCTCATCCTATCCCTGCACTCCCTGATCCAGAGCCCCGCCCTATCTTTCCTGTAGGCTCCCTTAAATCCTTCTGAGACCTTTTCCACTGGGTGTTACCCTGCCTGAAATTGCTCAGGTGAAGACTGAACAGAATCCTAAATCCAGAAACCCTTTTCCTGCTGGTAACTGATGGGTGATGGGATGTGTCCTACTCTACCAAACTCCAATCTTCCTTTGCTTCAGAAGAGAGTTGGACAGAGGAATCATAGGTTGACAGAGAGACTTGAAAGCTTCGTCCCAAGTTCTGTCTCTTTCCAAATCCTTTGCTGAAGAAGTGTCTCCACATGATGCAAGGTGAGCCAACACCTCCTCAGGCAAACCTGTGCAAGTCAAATGTAATATTTATGTCCTTGCATCTACTGAAGTTTGATACAGGTTTCATTGCTTGCTCTCTGTGCTCCAAGTTGGTACAATCAGTAAAAACCCCATGTGCTTTAGGGCTTCATTAGGTGGGTTTTTTCCTGAACATCTCTGTGGCAAAACAGAGGAAAGATCTGAAAACCTTTCCAGAGTTTGCACTGTGAGAGGCTGAAGGGATTTTAGTAGGTGACAGTGAAAGAAAGAGGTTTTATTCCAAGTCTGTAACAGCTCCTGTTCAGTGACACCCAGGCCCTGAGACCAAGGGTCTTTGGGAGATTTCTGTCTCACTGGCAACGGTGGAGGAAGCAGCAGCCAGCATTTCCACTTCACATAATTCCTGTGATCTCTGGGCAAGGAACAAGGTGTACGTGAATAAAAAGGAGGAGAGAGCCTAAACCACGGGGAGCACCACTTAAAATTCCTTCTGCTCTTCAAACACAGGGCCTGGGATTCCAGGTCTGCTCATCCTTTCAGTAACAGCGGTACCATTAATAATAATAAAAAGGGGTTTTATTATTAAGTCTGTGATTCATAGCTGTCCCTTGATGTTCTGGTTCAGGTCAGCACAGAGGGTGAGACAGTTCCCTCCTGAAGGAAATAACAGGATACACATAGAAGTGATTATTTCCCAAGTTTTACAAGCAAGAAGTACAGGGCCAGGTCAGGAACCTGAGCAGTCAGAATCATGTGAGGAATCATTGGCAAAGTTGAGAAAACAATTCAGGTTTCTTGAATTCACACACGATAACAGGTGCTACAGCAGGTTACTCCACCAGTGTTTTAAAAATGTGATCTAAAACAAAAGAAACAAAGCAAACACCTCAACAACAAAAACATAAACAAACCCAGAGTCCCAGTGCCACAGCCACAGGCGTTCTGGGCTATTTCAGTAAAAGTTTGGTTTAAAAGAGTTCCTATCATCACTTGGAAGATAACATTTATCCTAAGTGCAGTCCAGTCTTTCTATACCTTGAGCTTAGAATAGTTTGTGAAACCTGATCCACTGGGAGACATCCCTGCCTGTGGTGGGAGAGTTGGAACTGGATGGCCTTTAAGGTCCCTTCCAACCCAAACCATTCCATGATTCTATGATTTTTATGAAAAACATGGAGTGAGGTAAGGTTATTCACAGAAAATAATAAACCATGCAGTTATTCCTGGAACACTGAAAACGATGGAAAAGGGTTTTGCTAAACTCAGAGCTTCCTGTTTCCATCACATCAACATCCACCAGGTCTTCAGCTGAAGCCTGACTTGCCTCTGCTTCACCCAGGGGAATCTCCAGAAAAATATCCAGTAGAAACAACATCCTGGTGCTCATTGGGATAAGAGAAGATCCCTTTTCCTATTGCAAGGGACACTTTCCCCCTGTGGCTGCCTTTTCTGTAGACACCAAACAGCTTCGCCCATCAACTGCAGGCAGGGCTCCACTGGACAGTGGAAGGGCTGGGAGAAGATGAGTTCTGGGAGAAGATGAGGGACCTGGGGATGTTCAGCCTGGAGAAGAGGCTGAGGGGAGACCTCATTGCTCTTTGTAGCTCCTGGAAAGGAGGTTGTGGTGAGGAGGGTGTTGGGCTCTTCTCCGAAATAACAAGGGATAGGACAAGAGGAAATGGCCTCAAGTTGTGCCAGGAGAGGTTTAGATTGGATATTGGGGAAAATGTCTTCACTGACAGAGTGGTGAAGCCCTGGCAGAGGCTGCCCAGGGCAGGGGTGGAGTCTCCATCCCTGGAGGGATTCAAAACCCGTGTAAGAGTGGCACTTGGGGACATGGTTTAGTCGGCACGGTGGGGTTGGGCTGATGGTTGGACTGGATGAACTCAGAGGGCTTTTCCAACCTGAATGATTCCACAATCCCGTGATTCTAAGCAGGTGTGAAAGGCAGCCTTCCCACGAGCTTACTTGGAGAGAATATTTCAGGTTTTGGGGAGTAAACATGGATCTGAGGCACCAAACAGGAGTGAGGGGTGTGCTAGGCCAGTCTGTGCAATGTCAGCATCCTGGAGCACATCACTGGTGATGGAGAACACTCTGAAGATACAGGGAAAGACACAAAGATGTTCCTGTCCAAAGATCAGAAGAGATGCAATGGCCATTGAAACCCTTCTTTAAAGCACTCTGCTCAGGTGTTGACACAGGATTGCTGTTTCCAGGTAAGGAAACCTTGGAGTGCCCACCTGAACTGAGGTGTGAAGGACCAGAAAGAGCAGAGGAAGCCGGTCTGTTACAGCTGGAGGGAACGTGAAGATTGAGGAGGGAGGAGATTGGCTCAAGAAGATTGAGGAACAGGTAAGTCAAGAGGGTTTTATGGTTTGAAGGGCTCAGATGGCTCATTCATGCTTTGGGGCAGGATTTCTTCAGCTCCTTAAATACTTTCCAATAACAATTTGCTTTGGGACTAAAGACATCAAAGAACTAATTTGCTCGTTTACCTCTACTTTAGATATTAAGACCAAAACTTTGTTATTCAACACACTCAGCTGCTTCTAGACCACGGTCCTAAGGGACCCACCTTCTCAGTTTCTGTTTCTGGCCATGCCCAGAAGTGCCCAAATGTGCAGTTCAACCCCCAGCACCCAGCTAAGCCACCCCCCACACACACACTGAAGTGGAGTTGACCTGTAAATCAAGTACTCTGATACCATTGCTTTGTGCTGCACCACGGATCACAGGACTTGTGTGTCCCCTGCCTTCCCCAACACATCAAATCAGGTGTCTAATCCCCCTCTGTCAGGTCATTCCAGATATCTCCTGCCCTTTGCTGACCGTGGGGTGGTTCCACCAAGGGCAGCTGAAGTGCAGCAGGAAAGGTTTGGGTTCCTGGGATCCCACACTCATCCGTCGCTCGGTGCGTTGAAGCGCAGGCTGAGAACAAATCCAGGAGACTCCATGGTCCCATCACCTTCCCCGGGCACTTGGTTGTTTCTTGCTTGTAGGTGCTGATGGAGAAAGAATGAAAACTAGGAGAAGGAAAAGTGGCAGAAGTTAGAGCAGTGAGGGGAAGCCAAGGTGTGTTCAACGTGGTGACAATGCTCCTTTCAGAGTATCACAGGGCTGGAAAAGACCTCTGAGACCATCCAGTCCAACCTGTGACCCGACACCAACTCCTGCTCCTCGTCTAAACCAAGGCACCAAGTGCCTCATCCAATCTGCTTTTAAACACCTCCAGGGACGATGACTCCACCCCCTCCCTGGGCAGCTCATTCCAATGGCCAATCACCCTTTCAGTGAAGAATTTTTTCCTAATATCAAGCCTAAACCTCCCCTCTTGAAGCTTGAGACCTTGTCTTCTTGTTCTGTCACTGATCACTGAGAGAACAGACCAACCCCTGCCTGCCCACAACCTCCTTTTAGGTAGTTGTAGAGAGCAATGAGGTCTCCCCTGAGCCTCCTCTTCTCCAGACTAAACACCCCCAACTCCCTCAGTCGCTCTTCACAGGGCTTGTGCTCCAGCCCCTTCACCATCTTCGTTGCTCTCCTCTGGACACCCTCCAGCATCTCAACATCTCCCTTAAACCGAGGGGCCCAGAACTGGATCATCATTAGAATAAACCAAAGGATCACTTTGGATGCCTCAGCACCTTCAGTGGTTGAGTTTGCAGCACCACAATGTTAGCACACTCCAGAAGGACCTTTATACTGACACTAGAAAGGCCACAGGACTTTGCTTGGGCAGTCAGATCTCTCACTTCCTCCATTTTTTCCATTTCTGGGCATATTAAAACTGGTTGTTACGAGTCAATATTGCCAAACAGGACAGACCAATGTGATTGGGCAGACCCTCAGTAACTAAAACTGTCTGTCAGCAGCACAAGGAGGTGTCTATGAGTGAAACTTTGACATTGCACTCTTTTGGGTGACTGTCATTTGCTCTTAGATATTACCTTTAAAATTAATGTTTGCCATAGAACTTATAAATATTTGTTCAGGTTAGCCTGAAGTGGCCTCAGGATAATTTTAGCACGGGCACATCAGATCATTTCACAGCAGAGAAGACTGGAAATGAGTGTGTTCATTTCACAATGTGGTCTTCATCCCTGTGAGACAGATCATACCCCTTGGTGAGACATCTCTGCCCTTTCAAGGCCTGGGGGATCTGGGCTGTATCGACCGAAGACACAACTGAAACCCATCATTGTTCTCCTCCTTGTTTTCTGCTGTTTTCAATAGGAGAAATTTGGAGCAAGGGGGCACATGTGAGCAGGGTTGGGGACCACAAGGAGCCTCTACTTGCAGGATCTCATGGGATTTCCAAGCCAAGCAACTTGAATCGCAGTCTCATCCCAAAAGGTAGGACAACACGAAACCCCCCAATCTGCTTGGGATCAGCTCTTTACCAAGGTCTCTGAGCAACCTGAACTGGTTTAAAGTTGTCACTGCTCCTGCATGGCAGGGTGGACATGGCAGGGTGGACTAGATGACCTGTAAAGGTCCCTTCAAACCCAAAACACTCTCTGATTCTATAATTCTATGATTCACCTTTCAAAATCTGTCTCCATGGGATGCTGAGCAGTTCCTGGTGCTTTTCTAATGCAGCACTCCCTGAGGTGTCACTGAAATCTCTGCCCAATCCACAACAGCAAACAAAGTCTTCGCAGTTTGGGTCTTAGGTCACATCCCCCCACTTGGTTGTCTCCAGAAGAAGCACTTTGTGGCTTGATTTATAAATTCCTGCTTCAAGGAATGGGCAAAGAGCACTTTGTATTGTTCCCCAGTGTCTTATGGACAGGAACATCCCAGCCACCAAGACCTTGGGGATGGATTCCAACCAACCATCCCATTCAGATTTCAAAAGCTTTCCCCAGCTGGATTTCTGCAGTGCTGGGGATTTTCCATTCCTTCCCGTGGGATGTCAGTCACCTGTAGCATCACCTGAGATACCTCACTTCAGTCTCTCCTTTTGCTGCCCCTTTAACTGTTTGATACATAACAACAGAATTTCTCTTCAATCCTTATTCTGCCTGTGGGGCTCCAAAACCTCCACCAATCGAGACACAAACCTGTGTGGCAATTTAAGGTCAACTTCACTAAACACAGGCTCTTCAGTGGCAATTCCCATATTCCATGGCTTACTTGAACAAGTTAAAAGCACCTCTGGCCATTCCAGAGAGACAGGGACACAGGATCACCTGCATCCATCCCCCCTAACCTCAGTTAACCCCCAGAAAAGGTGGGTCACATCTTGAGGGTCTGTTTAGAGCAGTTCCTGTTCCACACTAACCCCAAATCATGTCTCAAATCTCTTCCAGGCTGTGCAAGTTGGCCAGGTCAGGCCCATGCCAGGGTCCATGCATCACAGCTAAAAATATGGAAAATTGAGTTCAAGATTTGGGGAAGATTCCCAGGTAGTGTTTAATTTAGTGGAATAGATGAAATCCAAGTATCTCCAGATGCTCTTTTGATAACCATTGCTTTCTTAAACCCAGGTGATCGTGTTCAATAGAACACAGCTGGGCACAGGTAAGAGGTTCACCAGGATGGACTACACCCAACACACCCTTTGGGATTTGAAATCCCACAAGAGGAAACAAGTTGTGTTTAACACCTGATGGGTCACAGAGAGCTGGAAAAGCCTTTGGACTAAGCCTGGAGAAGCTTGGCCTCACAGTCCTTGCAGCAGATGCAGGGACTGATGAAGAGGTGGGGTGCAGAGCCAACAGTGGGTGAGTGGGTGTCCTCTTTTGGATGGCTGATGGCCAGGAATCCAATCACCCCTTATAAGGACAAATCTGGGTGTCCAAATGCACTGAAATCCAGAGGAACTGGGAATCAAGAGTGACAGAAGCTCGAGGCAGATTCATCCCAGTGGTTAAATAGCAACAAGGATGCATTTTCACCCCGAGCCCCGTTATCAGAAGATCGCTATCTTTCAAAACCATGGGACACACTGAGCTGCCCAAGACCTTGGACCTCAATTATTGCATTGCTCTGCAATAAATTGCTTTACTGGCTGCCCCTAAAGCAGCTGATCTTCAGGCAGTGACAAACTGGGCAGCTCCACTGCAGGCAATAGAGCTGAGATTGCTGAGGGTGCTTTATGAGGGAGGGCAGCTTTTTTTTTGACTTTTCACATTACTTTGCCCCATTCTGTGGAGTCACCCCCAAATCTGCTGCTCTGACACAGCAGCTCCTGAAAAAACAGCCTCTCCCTGCAACAACGAGGATTTGCAATGAAAATCTTTCATAGACTTATAGAATCAGGGAATGGTTTGTGTTGGAAAGGAAATTAAAGCCCATCCAGTTCCAACCCCCCCTGCCATGGGCAGGGACACCTCCCACTGGATCAGGGGGCTCCAAGCCCCATCCAACCTGGCCTTGAACACCTCCAGGGATGGGGCAGCCACCACTGCTCTGGGCAACCTGTGCCAGGGCCTCCCCACCCTCACAGCAAAACATTTCTTCCTAAGATCTCATCTCACTCTCCCCTCTTTCAGCTGAAAACCCTTCCCCTCGTCCTATCCCTGCACTCCCTGATCAAGAGCCCCTCCCCAGCTTTCCTGGAGCCCCTTTCAGTCCTGGGAGGCTGCTCTGAGGTCTCCCTGGAACCCTCACCTCTCTCAGCCTGCCCTCACATGGCAGGTTGGTTCTCTTTGCAACATGCAATCATCTTAGAGAAGTGCCAACACTTGCAATGTCTTTTCTCATTACATGTGTGATTTTTTGGTTTATATTATTTCCATCTTTTTGCATGCAAAGACTCACTCCAAAAGGAAATTCCTTGATGGGACACCTTCCCATCTGCTCCACTCTCACCAAGCCATGCCATTTTTTTTTCTCAGTACCACAGGTTCTCCCATCCATCCATCCCACCCACAAGCTTGGAAAAACCTGTCCAGTGCAGCTTTTGGTTACAGTTTAGAACTGGTTTTGCCCACGTGGCTCACATCAGCACTTTCAGAGAGTGAACATGGTGCTCCCATCAGCTTTGCCTCCTGCAAGGGTTAACTTTCACCTCCCTCTACATTTTATTTTAAAGAATAAGTTGTCTATCTCACCCCCACCAAGTGCAATCACAGTCACCCTTGTCCTTACCTTGCAAAGCCTTGGAATTCAGGGTCAGAACCTCCTGGATTTCTAAGTGAAATTTAAAAAAAACAAACCAAACAAAAAACAAAATGTAAAAACTGAGAAAAATGCCCCCAAAATCTCGCTGCCCCAGTAAAGCCTCTGGCACAGAGGGTTTGTCGGTGGAAGCGAGGAACAAAGTTGTGGGTTGGAGGGGGAGGCGAGGCTGATTGACAGCGCTGAGCGAGACTCATCCCTCACCTTGGGCCCTGCGCTCTGATTGGCTCCCGGCTGACATCCCCGAGCCCTGCACTTTTTAATAGACGCTTTGGGATGATCTACGGGGAAAAAGCCTGGGAGAGGTGTGTTCCTGACAAGCCAGAAAGTCACCCGCACTACGAGGGACTTTGTGGAACTCTTGGGTGTTTGGATTTATTTTTTTATTTATTTATTTTTTCCCCCCCTGGGTTGGGGGGGATTTTTATTTTTTTTTCTTTCATTTTTCACACTTCATGTTTTGCTGAAAACTTCGCAGCGATTCCCCCTCTGCACCAGCCTGGACTGATGGATTACCACCTGCTCGGACTAATTCTGTCTTTTCTCTTCAATGGCACAAAGGTCTTAGCCGGGTACCCAATTTGGTGGTAAGATTTTCCCCCTCCTCCCCTCTTTCTATGACTGATTAATGAATTCATTAATTATTAGCCATGGGATCCGTGTGGCTGCATCTTCCTCCCTTTCCACCCTTCACCCCGCCCGTGAACCCGAGCCTAATTTCTTCAGATTTGACCAGCAATTAATGAAAAGTTTGGGGGTTGTGTTTAAAGGGCAACATCTTGGTTTCCCTTTGCACAAATGGAGCCTTCCCCACCACTCTTAATTTCTCCATTTTCGTCCCTGTAGCGACAGGCGTTTGTTTGAGTTCCGAAAGGATGCGGATTTATTTCCGTGTGCAGTAGGAATTCTGTCTGTCGTGTGGCTGGGTAGCAGGTATTTTCCTCCCTCCCATCAAATTGTGTTTGAACCTTTAAAAATATACATATATAAAATCCTATTTTCTATTTGCCTGCTGCAGTTTTTGGACTTCTTGCTCTTCTTTTGTTGTATTCCACGTGAATTTAGTTGGGCAAATAAGCTGAGAACGTAAATGGCACCTGAGAAAATATTCCTTAGGAAAATTCCTCCAAGATGGGTTTTGTTTAATCATGGAAATGTCACTTATTTCCTTACACCGATGACAAGAATAATTTTTAATTGGTTATATCTTATAATGTGGCTGATGAGAAAACTGAGTTACTTGTTTTAAAAATAAATATATCAGTATATAAATAAAAATACCTTAACAAAATGTAACTGGAAGCACTTCAGAACAAAAAGTACCGGATACAACATTTCAGGGCATTTAAATACAGGAGACAGCGAGTTGCATAACAATATTTTGGTTAATTCCTCCCTTTCTGGGGTAGGATTTCTCATCAGAATATATCACGTTAAGTTTCTGTATGTGCCAGGTAGGGGCTTTGAGCCTGATGATCCGTAGGGCAAGGAGGGAGATGTTGGCATTTGGTGCTGCTGAGATTCCTGGGTTATTTTCGCCTTTCCAGAAAAATCCTCTTTATTTTAATAACTGAATTCGATCCTTTCCTTGCCAACATGGAGATGGGAAGGAGTAGGTGGGAGTGAACTTGGAAATGGACTGCCATGACCAGGAATATTTCGAAATCAGAAAGGAAAAGCCCATTATTTTTTTAATAATCCACTTATTACCGCGGGTTTGAGAATGAAAATGTGCAGTTCCAGTAGAGAAGGACTGAGAATACAATAAGTCCACGCTCAGGAAGCCTCTAAAGGCTACACAGGTCCATGAAATGGCTAAATCAGAGCACGTTTTGCTGAGGAATTACATGATTCCCTCGCCCTGAGCGTGGCTGCCCAAGTTCAGGTCCTAAGCCAGGGGCAGGGGCACCGGCAGCAATAGAGGCAGCATCACTTTGATTCCTTACAGCCCTTTGCTTCTGCAGCTGGGGACCAGGGTGTCAGGACAGGGGAGCACAGTGGGTTGTAGAACAGGTCAACATCGCGGGGCTGGGTCTAAAGGCAAGGATCTGCGTGGGGCAGCAGGGTCCTGCTGGGTCCTCAGCTCTCCCAGGGTCTCACCAGCTCCAGACCCACCTCAGGCTTCGGTGTAAACTGGGATTTAACACCCAAATAGAGGAGGGTTCTGACTCTTAGAACCAGAAACCAAAACCTTCTTCGCAAAAAGGTCTGGGGTTTTTTTTCCCCCCTGTGAAGCAAAAACCTCCCTGTGAGCAAAATGCCCTTCCCTGTTTTCAGGAGAAGGTGCTGCAGAGGGGTGTCTGCCCTGTGCCCTTCCTCCTCCAAAATCCCTGTGAGTTCACCCAAAATGAACAATAACACAGAGGACACGAAAGACACGAACACCAGGGGCACGGCAAGCAGCATCCATGGGAAAGGAGGGAGTGGAACAAGCTGTCTGCAGAATTTCTTTCAATAAATCCACATCTTGCATATTTTTTTGGAGATTCTGGCAATACCAAGGCTGTCAGGGAATCTCCTCTGCACTGAAAGGGGGTGTTGAGATGACCCACGGAGGGCTGAGGGGCTGTGAGACCCGGATAAGGTTGCGGAGATTGCTTGAGGGCTGAGGGAGCAGAAGGGTAGAAATACCTGGGGCCAGGGCTCCCCGAGTGCTCAGGCAGAGACAAAGCTTCCCACAGCATGCAGAATAAAATGCCTCCTTCTGAAGGCTTTGGATGTCCCACCCAAGGCTTTGGATGTCCCACCAAAGGCTTTGGATGTCCCACCCAAGGCTTTGGATGTCTGCCCTGTGGAGCTGAGCGCTCGTGCCCTGTTTGCTCCAGCATGAGGTGGTTTACACTCTGAAAAAAAAGCATCCTTCTCCTGTTGTCTGACTGATCCCTTGCTCCTCAAGCAAGCACAGAGCAGATTTTAGGGGGTGACTCCCTCTGGCAGGGTTCAACGCACCCCGAGGCAAGGTGGGGGAGCAAGGATGGGACACCAGCCCAGTCCCCTGAACTGGGCTCTGCACCCTTCCAGGCCAGGCTGGACCGGAGATCATCGGTGCTTTCTTATCCTCAACTAAATCCATCTCTGCTAAGTAGAACATCTTTGGGAACAGTGTTCCTCTTGCAGGACCCCCAGACTGCTGGTGGGCAGTGCCTGGCCCTGCCAGGGCCACCTCGCTGGGTGTTTTCCTACTGCCCAGGGAATTCTTTGGCAGCAAAATCAAATCAGATCATTTCCGTTTTGGGACATAAATGGGGAAAACGTTTATTCCTGTGGTGGGGAGGAGAGTGCACAAGGGAAAGAAGTGCAGGGAGAGCAGGGTCTGGGCACCTTGTGATGGGCTGGAATAATCCGGCTGCTCCCCGGTGCAGTCAGACAATGCCGGCAAAGACGGCGTCGGGGACCGCGCGGTGGAGGGGATAAAAGCAACAAGATGAAGGTGCTGAGGGTTTGCCCCGAGTTGTATTTTTAGTGAGGGGCCAGGGAAGGATGCTGCCCTTCTGGTTGTTGTGTCTAGAGAGGGCATCACTCAACAGCATCCCTCCAGCTCGCACGCCATCCTGTTGGAGGGTGGATCCTGCCCTCAGGTGGTGAATCACCCTTAGGTGATCCTCCTCTCCGTGGGGAAACGTTCCAGGAGAGGCAGTGAGGCTCAAGTGGCCGAGTCCTGGCGTGGGGAGGAGTCTGGACAGACAGCAGCCAAAGGGAAGGACTTTGGGGTGCACACGCGGTGCCCAGGCTCGCGGGTGGCAGCGGGAAGGTGGACACACCGGGCTGCAAAGCCAAGAGCAGGGTCTGCAGTCCAGGCTGATCGCTGGAAGCTCCCTGGCACCATCCAGTCCCCCAGCAAGGAGCATTTAGTGAGCAGGGCTGGTATTTTGCCACGGGTCCAACCCTTCTCATCACGTGCTTCCATCCTATCACAGCAGTGAAAGGGAACAAATAGGGCACAGATAGGAAAATGTCATCTAAATGCTGGCAAGAGGAGCTGAGGCTCCAACACTTACACTGTCAGGGTTACTGCTGCAAAGAGAGGCAGAGAAGGAGCTGATGGAGAGATGTGGTGAGGCCACGGAGAGCAGGGATGCTGCTCCTCCTGACCCTTCAGGGAGGAGCTGGCTGGAAGCGGGGCCATAGCTGGCACCCAGCTCCACAGGCAGCACCCACAGGACATGCCAACAGCCTCTTTAGGTGCCAGTGGAAGGGCTGGTGGTGACACCGATCACACCTGAAGTGAAGTCATTCATTAATTCCAAATACCTTAATGACAGCGTGGATAACAGAACATGTCAGAGTCATTGGGGCTGGCCCAGGTAATGCAGCAGCCTTCTGGGAGACTCCCAGGACTGAAAGGGGCTCCAGGAAAGCTGGGGAGGGGCTCTTGATCAGGGGGTGCAGGGACAGGATGAGGGGAAATGGTTTTCAGCTGAAAGAGCAAGATTGAGATGAGATCTTGGGAAGAAATGTTTTGCTGTGAGGGTGGGGAGGCCCTGGCCCAGGTTGCCCAGAGAAGCTGTGGCTGCCCCATCCCTGGAGGTGTTCAAGGCCAGGTTGGATGGGGCTTGGAGCCCCCTGATCCAGTGGGAGGTGTCCCTGCCCATGGCAGGGGGGTGGAACTGGATGGGCTTTAAGGTCCCTTCCAACCCAAACCATTCTGTGATTCTTATGTCCTGAGAGAATTTAGATCAAAGTCTATCCCATGGCCACAGCTGTGTCAGTCCAGGCCAACAGAGACATTGTGGCTCAGGAAACAACTAGAAATCACTCCCAGGATGTGCAGGAGCTGAGTAAGACAATCAGGGAGACAACTCCACCCATGAAGAAATACCAAACTCTCCTCTTCCATGAGTGTCATTCACCAAGAAGCCCTGAAAACCTCTGGTGTGTCACTAGCTTGGAGATCTGAGCCAGATTTGGAGTCATTGGTGTAAACAGGGAGTAAAAAATTCAGCCCCACTCCTCTCACCTTTCCCCAAGACGTTGTATTAATAGGTCACTGCCTCCAACTGTGACTCTCACCAAGTGCATCTTCCCTTCCAGCATCTGATGGCTTCTAAGGAGGGGACTTCACAACTGGAAGGAAGGCTTTGTCCGTCCTATGTTATTAAAATGTGGTTCTATCTCTCAGAAAGGTTTTTAGGGAAAGCTGGAGGCTTTGGCCACTGGCTGAGGATCTTTAGTTGTCAGTGTCTCACCTTGCTGGGATGAAGGGGAGACTTCATTGTCTTGGCAGTCTTGGTGTTTTCATTCTCTGAAGGTTCAAAATCTTTCTATCTTGTGTAGTCTGTGTTTTGTTACAGGAATAAGATTGCAGTGGAGCATCAGGCTATGAGGGTGGATTTCCTGAGGCAAATCCAGCTGCTGTAGCACTACAAGGGGTGCAAAAGGCCTCACATGGGATCTTCCTACAGTTTAAAATGCAGCCAGCTCTGGGGAAATGATGGTGTTTGTGAGTGACAGAGCTGCCAGCACTCATCGTGCAAACCCAGAGGTGCTGCTCTGGCTCTGGGGTTGGCACACAAAGCCAAAGCTCCTCCACCAGCAGCCTGTGGAGCTCTGAACTGGAAGAGCTGACCCATAAAGCACACACTGCCTTCTGCTGGCGCTGCTGGAGGGGTGCTAACACCCCCCCTGAGGCTGAGGGGCAGTGCCACTGCCCCTGGAGGGGTCAAAGCTCGGCTGCCAGAGCTGAGCATGAAGCTACCTGGGGATTGCAGTGAGGCCAGAAGTGATGAGGAGAGATGTTGGGGTGATGTGTGGCTGCTCAGGGAAAGGGCTGTCCATAACTAAATGGTCACAAGGATTCCTCTACTGAAAGAGTGGTGAAGCACTGGCAGAGGGTGCCCAGGGCAGTGGGAGGGTCCCCAATCCCTGGAGGGGTTCAAAAAGCACTTTGGGACAGGGTTTATCTGTCACGGTGGGGATGGGCTGACAGCTGGACTGGATGAGCTTAGAAGTCTTCTCCAACCTTAATGATTCTATGATCATTTAAAGGTCTTCCCAGCCTTTTCCACAGCCAGGCATGGCCCACAGGAACCCACATCTCCACCTTGCTGAGTGGGATGGTCGGTCCTTACCGTGGCAGAAAGAGCTTTCCACGATCAAGCAGAAATTCAGATTTGTTGTCTGTCCTCTCCAGCAAACGCTCATGGGCAGCCCTAATCTCTGCCAGAGCTGAGCTTCTGAGGATGCTTGTGAATCTCAACATATTCCAGGTGTTGGCAGAGCACTGGCAGGGCCAGGCAGCATCCCTTGTTGGTTTTCCCTCTCCCCTTTATGGCAGAGCAGTGCAGTGGAGCCCTGGATTCGGGAGCAGCTTCCAAATGCTCCTGGAACACAACAGTAAAGAGCAATAAGAATTTTCCTACATATCAGGAAGTCTCATTCCCTTGAAAGCTCATCCCTCCTCCTGGAGTGTCCCAGCCCAGGGATCCTCCCAGGCCAACACAAGCCTGGAGCCAGACAAACACAGAGAGAAGGGCTCTGACTCACATAAAGGCTTGAAAGTATTTCTGCCCTCAAGCCAGAAGTCTCTGTTACCACTCCTGTAACTGAATTCTGAGTAAGTTTAAGTGGTCATAAAGAGCTTTTTAAGAGGCAGTTGAATTGCAAAGAGATTGCTTTTCATTTGAATCCTTTATTAAAAACAGCATTTGACAAAGTGAAGCTCCTGCCTAAGGGACCCCACGCAACAGCACTGGAAGTTCAGGGGAGGCTTCTGGCCACCCAGTACTCAGCTGGGGGCTGGCTGCGGGGTGCTGGGGTGCTGGAGGCCACCAGTTGGTGGATTCACAGGCAGATTCACTCCTCTGGGAAGAGGAGTGTGGGCAGCAGTTTGAGGGGAGCTGTCATCATCTGCTTGGCATTTAGGGTACACGTAATACTGTCTGGAGAAGTGTCCCCCTCTCCCCACAGCTCCAGAGGGATGTGGGGAAACTGGAGGGTGCCCAGTGGATGCTTCCAGTGTGGTGAGGGTCAGGACATAAGGCTTACCAGGTAAGGCAGTGGGATTTGGGCTCCTTTAGTGTGGCCAAGGGGAGCCTGAGAGATGTTCAACAGCAGCTTGGGGCTTCTTGAAGGGCTCTTACAAACCTAATGGAGACAAACTTCTCCCCACAGTGCCAGACAGCACAGCAAAGGGCAATTGCCACAGGCTGGGGCTTCACAGGTTTGTGCTTGAGTGAGGAAACTGTCCTTGCTCAGGAGGCCCTGAGCTAGATGTCTGTGGAGGAGAGGAGATTCCCTCCTTGGACATGTGCAGGACAAACCTTCAAAGCCCTGGCCACCCTGGGCTGCTGCTGGGGAGTGTCCTACTTTGTGCCAGGGGCTTGGACAAGAGCCCTCGTGGGATGCTCTCAGCCATCATTTCTGTGCTGGTGATGCACCCTTTGCCCAAGACCAACAGAAGTGTTGAAAGAGATGCAAAACCTTCAAGAGGTCCTGGATTACTCAGTCCCCAGTGTGTGCCTGGTGAGGGGTGGGACATTATTTAGGACCCTGAACATTGCTAAGCAGCTCTCACCCACACAGCAACCCAAGCCTCACGATGGCAACGTGTGGCCCCACACACACGAGCTGAGGACAAACCTGGTGGTCACTCACGTCACCCCTGCTCTTCTGTGCTGGGCACGAGTTGTTGCCTCTGCAACTTGGTCCTGACAGGTCTCCAATGCTTCCTCACTGCACATCTCTTGGCTCTGTTGCTCTCCAGGCCCTGCACCACAGTCCCTGCTCCAGTGGGTGTGTGAACCAGGAGAGGGGCTGGAACACCTTCAGCCCTCCCTCCCTGCAGGCACAGGGCAGACCCGCTCTGTCTGAGCCCTTGGAGTACATAATTTTAAGGTCACTAAATCATTTCTGACTTTTAAATTATGTTTTCAGAGTTTAGCTGAGGGCACTTGATTTCCACTGCTGTCCTGGAGGCCCAGGGAACACAGCCCACCTGCTCATCAGGGCTGGTAACCAGGAGGTAGGCTGCCTTCCCCCTGACATTGGTGGTGGAGTCTCAGTGATGCTCACTGGGCCCTTCCACAGCCTAAACCAGTGGCTGAACTTTGCATGGAAAGGCAGGGGAATATCCAAGTAACCAATTCTAAAGCAAACCTTAAATATGAAATAATAGAAACGAAAGAATTGTTCTGTGTATTGAAAATATGCAGATAAAATGCACACTTTTATAGAATCTTCTGGTTGGAAAAGCCCTCTGGGCTCATCCAGTCCAACCCTCAGCCCTGCCCCACTGTTTACTGCTAAACCCTGTCCTGAAGAGCCATGGCTACACATGTTTTGAACCCTTCCAGGGATGGAGACTCCACCACTGCCCTGGGAAGCCTCTGCCAGCCCTTGACCAAGTCTTCTCAAAGCCTTCCCAGTCCCTGATGAAAGTCAAGGCTTTTGTTTGTGTATCCAATAAACACTTCTGAGTAGCCATTACCATTTTTAAAACCTTATGAAGCTCATACCAAAGGTGTTTTGAAGGTGGATTCATGGATTTTATTTGGGTCCATGTAGGTGTGATCATGTCACATCCCATAGAACTATAGAACCATTAAGGTTGGAAAAGATTTCTAAGATCATCCAGTTCAACCAACAGCTCAAACTCATCATGTCAACTAAGGTGTCCCAAAGTGCCACATCTGCACATTTTTTGATCAGGTGAAACTTGGGAAATAAAAATCCAGCAGACTGATTAATGTATTAATCACACTCATACTCTCAGTTTCCTAAAGGCTCCAAATGGAGTGTGTAATGGAAATCTTGCTCAACCTGGCACAGCTCTAAGAGGTTCTAAACTGCTTCTCATAACACTGATCTATAGCAAGGAATTGGGATGGGATTTCTCCCCCAGAAGGACAGGAGTGTATGACATGCAAATAGCCAAGGCACAGCCTGCTGCTGATGGAAGGATGATAATCCTCTACAAGGTAGAACTCCAGAAAGTCTACCTTAGTCCACCTAAATCCTTATCTTGGAGAGGATAAAATCACCTGGTGTCTTCCTTCTGCTGGTAGATGGAGCCACCCAGTGACTGCAGACCAGACACCCATTTCCACTGGCTGTTGTTGCAATGAGACAAGGTTAAAGAGGTGAAGTCTCAGGAAGAAATGTTTTGCTGTGAGGATGGGGAGGCCCTGGCCCAGGTTGCCCAGAGCAGTGGTGGCTGCCCCATCCCTGGAGGTGTTCAAGGCCAGGTTGGATGGGGCTTGGAGCCCCCTGATCCACTGGGAGGTGTCCCTGCCCATGGCTGGAACTGGATGGGCTTTGCAGGTCCCAAATCATTCTATAAATTTGATGTTCACCATCCTGCATTTATCCATAATCTCATTCTTCTTCAGCTCCAAATACCACTCAGAGGATCAGTGATTTTCCTAAAGGGTCTGAAATGGGATGGATTTGTAAGGAACTTGGCTGTATGATTTACAAATCACACCAATGGACAGTTACAGCTCATGCTCCTTAAAATACTTATAGTTTGATTTTAGCCTTCTGCTGGCAGATCCAACGTTATCTTTGCTGACCTGATGTGAGGTTAATTTGGTATCTCCAAATGGAAATGGTCTATTGTTACTCAAGTGTGGAGGAAATATTACAGTGACTTGGGTGCAATGAAAAACTTGTGATATGGAGAGGTATCAGGTTATGTTATTTAAGGTTGTTTGTGGAATTTTTCAGGATAAAGGCCATATCCATGATGAAAAAACACATCCCAGCATCATCTGTGAGGCACAGGCTGAGAAATGCTGTGTTATCTTTAACATTTAGTGCCTTTTTAATCCTATTTGTGCATTGACTTCTGAGGGATTGCTTTATCTACAATAATACCTAGAAAGAAAACACAGGACTGGGCACACCTTAAGAGTTCCCACATTTCAGACTCCAGAATCCCTTTGTGTCTTACCATTTACTCTGACTGTGAGGACAGTCAGGACTTCCCAAAAGCTCCAAACCAACCCCAAATGAGAAAAGATTTGCAAACCACCAGGTGAGACAGTGGTCCATAATAAATTATCCTGTCTCCCTTTAATACTTCACCTGAGCTAAAGGATTCCTGGTTCCAGACTGTACATCCATCCAGCAGGTTTAGCAGACAGGGTAGTGCTGATCCAGGCTGGTCAAGCCAACCTCCACTGTCACTTAGGAATGAGGCAGCTGAAAGGGCTGCACGGCCTTGAAAAATGGAATATTTACCCTTTAACTACAAAAAATGTTTTAATTAACCTTACAAATCTCATCAGGTCTAACTGGCACCTTTCCCAGTATTTGCACCTCTCATTTTTGAATGGGAAGCCCTTTCCTTGAGCCTCTCAGGCACTGGAGATTTTCCTCCACCTTTGCTGCAAACCAACCCTGCAGGTTTAAAATAGAAGGGATGATGTTTGCTGATAAACCCTTGATTTCTTTCACTCTGATCCCATTTCTGTGTCTCATAGTCACCCAGGTTTTCTGAGTTGCTTTCTAGCAATTGTGGAGAATGATAATTCAGAAATTTACAGTGATCCTTGAAAGCTGTCACAGGAGCTTTTCACAGCTCCAGTGGAATCCTAACAAGTGCCACTCAACTTCTTACTCCTTAATCCTCTCCTCCCACTGGAGATCAAAGAATCATACAATGACAGAATGGTTTCAGCTGGAAGGGACCTTAAAACCCACCCAGTTCCAACCCCCTGCTGTGGGCAGGGACACCTCCCACTGGCTCAGGAGGCTCAAAGCTCCATCCAACCTGGCCTTGAACACCTCCAGGATGGGGCAACCATGACTTCTTGGTACTAAATTCATGGCAGTTTGTGTCTAACATCTTTCTAGTCCCCAGTACCCCTCCTCTCCTAGGGCTACTTTGCTTTCTGTGGCAAGAGGGTGGCCAAGGCAATATTTTTCACCACAATAATCCACCAGGACTTGTTCTAGACCTGGTTTCCAGAAGATTCAATTCACTTTTTCTATGTTGTATCTAACACAAAGCACTTTAAGATCAAGTTCATTCAGGTGAGGCAGGACTCGGTGCCTTAGTCTCAGCTCTGTGACCCAGGATGGGCAAAGCCAAGCTCAGTGCAAGGCCATGACACCCACTGTGCCAGGGCATCTCCCTGGGGTAGCCCCGGGGTTTTATAGGAGCAGAATCACCCCTGTTATCTTCAATCCTGGTTTCAGGGCACAGTGAAGGACTCTCCAAAGACAGTCACCCCTGGCATGCTCCAAATTATGAGGCAGTTGGGTGGATGCAGTAATCCTCATCCATGGTGTCCAACTGGATGTTCCAGAATAGGAGGCTGAGGGGAGACCTCATCACTCTCTGCAACTCCTGGAAAGGAGGTTGTGGTGAGGTGGCTGCTGGGCTCTCCTCAGTGATATGATGAGAGGAAGTGGCTTCAAGCTGTACCAGGAGAGGGGGAGACTGGATATTAGCAAAAAATTCTTCATGGAAAGGGCTGTCAAGCACTGGCAGAGGCTGCCCAGGGCAGTGGTGGAGTCACCATACCTAGAGGTGTTTAAAAGCCACGCAGATGTGGCACTTGGGGCCATGGTTTAGTGGTGGCTTCACATTGTTGGGTTAATGGTTGGACTTGATGATCTTAAAGGTCTTCTCCAACCTAAACAATTCTGTGCTTCTGGGTGTTTCTGTAAAGGTGAGCACTGGGCAGAAGCTTTTCAATCCCAAAGCTGGTGGCTCCAGGCTGTTGGCACTAACCCCTAGCCACCACCGAGGCCTCTCCAAAGGGAAACTCCAAACTGGAGACATGCACAGACACCTTGGCTGACCAGGACACGAACAGCCTCCTCGCTGGCTTGGGTGGAGGTGTCCTTTTTCCTTCTCTCTGTTTCTGCAATGCTCCAGTCTGGATCCGATGTCCCATCACCTCCTCCTCCCTTGTAAGAAATGATTCCCCTCCTGCAGCACCAGCCTCGTGGGAGAGGGAGGAGAATCTGAGAGGTGGGTTATCCCTGGGTGGAGAAGGTCTCACAGGGCAGGACTGGCAGTGGGAGGGTTGGTGAGGGGACAGCAGCACCGAGGGATGAAGGAAGGTGTCCCTGCCCATGGCAAGGGGGTTGGACCTGGATATCTTTAAGACCCTTTCTAATCCAAACCATTCCATGACTCTGTGAGGTGGCCTTGGCCTCTCAGGGTGCACATACAAACCTCCAGCCCTGCCAGGACTTCCCAATTTGGAGTGAGCAAGTCTCCAAACGAATTCCAACCTCTCTCTCTCTCTTTGGAGGAAAGGTTTTGCAGCGCTGCAAATCTTGCTGTGTTTATTGCGGTCACAGCGTGGAAGCCTTCATTTGCATATGCAAATCGTATGCATTTATGCAAATTTCCTAGGCGAATAATATTATCGCAGCCCCTGCAGAACAGCTTCTCTCCCGTGGTGAATCACTTGATTGTGTTTTCTAAACCGAGAGTGACATCGCTTTGACTGAACGTAACATTTATATCTGATGCACGGAACAATGAAGGAGCCCGGTTCCTGGACCCTCACCCTTGTCAGCAACTTCATTCAGGAGGTGCTCCTTAGGAAGGGAAGCAGAATCCAGCTCCCAAGCCCTGCCCACCACCCCCCCCTCCCCATCCTCCCAGCATTCGCCGGCGAGTGAGTCGGAGCCGCACCGTGGGCGATGCCAAGACAAAGGGGTGGAAGGCAGATGCCAAATCACTTTCAAGCCCATGACAGAGCCCTGAGTCACCCAAAGTGGAGCAGCTCTCCCCGAATGGGCTCCTCGTACAAAAGTGCTGTTGCTGCAGCAACACTAATCCACTCGGCAGTGGGCAGAGGGATAATGGGAAGGATGCGGCCGCGGATTCGCCCGCTCACCGGCACGCTCAGGCAAGGGGGAGTTCCAGCAATCTAGAGGGTTCTGCTCGCTCTGCTGGGAAGCCCTTTGTTGTGGGGACACCTCGGGCATGAGAGGGAACCCGTCTCAGTGAAGATAAATGTCTCAGGTCTGACCCCACTCTCTGCTCTCCCTCTGGGCATCCCCACAGGCAGAGCGAGGGGCGTTTGACAAAGCTCCCTTTGCTGGCAGAGGGACTCCTCCACCAGCACCCCCCCAGTCTGGTCTGAGGAGCCTCAGGTCCTGTCCCTGATTCCCTCCTGGCAGTCAGTGACCCCTCTCTGCACACTTCCATCCCAGCTCCACGCTGGGGACTCTCTTCTTCCTACCAAGGAAGGTGCTTCTAGAGCCAGGCAGGCAGTGTGGTCACCACCACCAAAGCCTGGGAAGTGTGGCAATGTGAAAAACGTTTGCAAATGTGAACATCAGCTGGTTGGGAGAGTTGAGGAAACACCTCAAGAAGTTACACAAGCTTTGGGGTGAGCCCCTTGCCTGCTCACTCATCCCATGGTCAAGCAGCGGGTGAAAGGCAACTGTCTCACAATTGGGGCTGGAATTGGGGCTGGAATTGGACTTGCCCAGCTCAGAAAGCAGAAGTAGATCTGGGGAGGAAGCAGCAGTCACCCAACAATAAGGAAAAAGGACCAGAAGAGCAGCATGGCTGGGGATGTCTCAGTGGGGAAGCGTTGAGCACGGTGGGTGTGAAGGTCAGGATCATGCAGAAAGAGACTGACCTCAAGGGATTAAAGGGAATATGGAGACTGCAAAGAAGGTTGACAGAAACAGAGGACCAGGCTGTCCCTTCAAGGATGGGAGCAGAACAGCTGAGGATAAAACACATCAAATGAGTGAGGAGAGACAAACAGAGCTGGGGAAACAACTGGAGCATTAAAGGGAGGAGACAGGACCCAAACAGCAAGGATGCACGAGGACCAGGAGGTGGAAAAGAACCCTCTCAATACCTGAAATAGGACTCAGAGGCAGAGGAGGAGGGGAAGGGATGGCTGGGAACAGAAATGCAGAGGTGTGGGCGATGGGAGAAGGGGAGGGATAGTTAAGACCACCGTAGGAGGTAAGAGGGTTGCAATGAGTAACAGATTAAAAGGAAGGAGGAAAGTTCAGAGATAGGTTTATCCCAGAATCCCAGAATAACAGGTTGGAAGGGACCTCAAGGATCATCTGGTCCAACTTTTAGGTGATCTATAGCTTCAAGGAGATGGCCCAGCAGCCTGTCAAGTTGAACCTTAGAAGTGTCTCTTGTAGAGGACTCCACCACTTCCCTGGGGAGAGGACTCCAGTGTTTCACTGTTCTCATAGGGAAACATTTTCTCCTGGAATCCAATTGGAATCTCCCCAGGACCAACTTGTACCCATCACCCCTTGTCTTTCCAAGTGACACCTCGTGAAAGGGGAGTCTCCATTCTCTTGGCAGACACCCTTTATGTACAGGTACATAAAAGAGAGAAGAGATTTATGGAAGAGGAAAGCTGTGACCGAGTGAAGGGAGTGTGAGCTGATGACATCTGTGGGATGAGAAAGAGAAGAGCTTTTAGGGTTGAATTTTCAAGAGGTGATGTTGAGTCACAGGACCCAAACTGGGCCAGGTGGGCTGGGCAGTCGGAGTCAGATTTGCCCTGATAGCCCCACAGCAACGCTTCTGGTCATTCAGCATCAAATCCATGGTGTGTTGCTAAAGAACTAAATACTTACTCACAGATTTAGAGAACATCTCAGGCTCTGGAATTGCCCTCCAGAGATCATCCAGCCCAGCCCACGAGCTCAGAGCAGGGTTAAATGGAGCAGGTTACCCAGAGCTGTGTGCAGCTGGGTTATCACCCAGGGTGGAGGCCCCCCAAGCTCTCTGGGTAACCTGTCCCAGTGTTCAGCCATCCTCACAGGAGAAGTTTTCTATGTTCAGACACGATTTCATGTGTTTCAGTTTGTTCCCATTGCCTTTTGCCACTGGACACCACCCAAATGAGTCTGGCTGCATCTTCTCTACTCTCTCCCACCAGGTATTTATTCCCCAAACCTTCTTTTCTCCTCTTCTTCCTCGTGAGTCCCAGCTCTCACAGCCTCTTTTCATATGTCAGGTGCTGCAATCCCAGAACACCTGTACAGATGTTTCACAGCTCCACACAGGCTGATTAAAGGGGAAGAATCACCTCCCTCATTTTCCTAGGTACTGTCCCAGGGTGCAGCTGAGCTTCTTCCCTGCCTGGACAGAAGGGAATTCTCCCACCAAGATCCTTGGTCCTTTTCTGCAAAGCCCTGTTCTAGTGAGTCAGCCCCAGCCTGTCCTGTTCCACACCAGAAGCAGGATTTTACATTCAGGAGGTTCCCATCAACACATTTCTCACCCTGTTGAGAATATTTTGTCTGAGCAAGTGAGACTTTGAGCCTTTGGCCACCAGCCTGTCAGTCCAGTGGTCCACACACCCCTCAGTCCATCCATCTGGTACATATTCCATCTGTTTTTCCATAGATACTGTGGAAGATAATCTCAAAGTTCTTGCTAAAGCCGAGGTGAACAACAACCACAGCTCTTCTCTCACCACAGAGCTCATCTCATCACAGAGCAGCCAGGCAGAATTCGATTTTGGTAAATCCATGCTGGCTCTTCCCAATCATCCTCTTGTCCTTGATGGGGCTGGATGAGGCTTCCAAGAGGATTTTCTCCATACAGTTTAAGTTCAGTTTCTCATGCCAGGCTCCTGAAGCTATTGGTGTGCCAGCACTGTTCCAAGTTTTCAGGATGGACTGTTTGAACCACCACCAGGGAGAACGCAGGGCCAGCTGCATCTCAAAGGGGGCTGTTCATGCCCAGTAGAAATGTGACCAGTCTAAAACTGCATTTAGCAATGGGAACACAGAATTATGGCACAGCAAAGGGGTGTGCAGGGCAAAATCTGTGCTGATAGAATCATGGAATGGGTTGGGTTGGAAGGCACTTTATATATCATCCAGTTCCAACCCCCTGCCATGGGTAGGGACACCTCCCACTGGATCAGGGGGCTCCAAGCCCCATCCAACCTGGCCTTGAACACCTCCAGGGATGGAGCAGCCACCACTGCTCTGGGCAACCTGGGCCAAGGTCTCCCCACCCTCAAAGCAAAACATTTCTCCCTAAGATCCCATCTCAACCTTCCCTCTTTCAGCTGAAAACCGTTCCCCCTCATCCTATCTCTGTACTCCCTGATCAAGAGCCCCTCCCCAGCTTTCCTGGAGCCCCTTTCAGTCCTGGGAGGCTGCTCTAAGGTCTCCCCAGAGCCTTCTCTTCTCCAGGCTGAACAACCCCAACTCTCTCAGCCTGTCCTCACAGCAGAGGGGCTCCAGCTCTTGGATCATCTCCATGGCCTCCTCTGGACCCTCTCCAACAGTCCAGGTCCTCCCTGTGTTGAGGACTCCAGAACTGAACACAGGGCTCCAGGTGGGGTCTTATCAGAGCAGAACAGAGGGGCAGAATCCCCTCCTGGCCCTGCTGGTCCCACTGCTTTGGGTGCAGCCCAGGGTATGTTGGCTTTCTCCTTACACAGTTTTCTGAATTCCTAACAAAGATCCTGTCTCAGAACAAATTATCCCTGGTAAGAACTGGACCTGAGAGAAGCAAAGGGTGTGCAGGAAGCCTGTGACAGATCAGGAAACTGGTCCAGGTTTGGTCCAGGCACGCTGCACTTAGAGCTGCTGAAGGTGCTGCAGGATTACTGTGGGCCCTGTAGCAGAATTCATGTCTGTTCCTGAGCTACCAGGACTCAAAACCCAGCTGAGACTATGAAGAAAAATGCTGACAGTCATTGCAGGGCATGGGAGGGAATGAGGAAGTCACCTGGAGTCACCTGGAGTGGTGGGAGCAGCTCCCACATTGCCACTGTTTTTTGCAGACTGTGGATGCTTTTGCAACTGCAGGGAGAGCACCTGAAAGGTGTTTTAAAGCTGATTTCTTCACAAGGCTTGTTTGGTTCAAAAAGGAATAGATCCAGCAGAGCATGTAGAGCCATAAAACAGCTGCTGAGGGGAGAGGGACTTCCCTCAGTACTCTCTGAATTTAAGGGATACCTTAGCACTGGGAGGGTGTCCAACACATCCAGTTTGGGGAACCCAGTATCCATTCTCCTGCACTGGGAGCTCTGGGATTCATGTGGGTCTGGAGTTCTCATAATGGTATTTCAAATTACTGAGTTGGCTTTAGACCCGTTACGTGCAGTGCTCCTTTAGCCTTCCACGTGCCTCACCTGGTAATTAATTTAATGATTTATCAAATGCTGATGGAGTTAACCTGTGTTTAGAGGGAAAATAAGGAATATCGATTTTCCAGAAGCCTCCCCTTCCTTTACAGCTGGATCCAAGCTCCTCTAACCCTGCACATTCTCCTTCTTTGGCTGCCCCTGCCAGTGCAGCCACGATCGAGCTGTGCAGAGGACCATTACAGCAGAGCTCAGACCAGACACAGCCCCATCCAGCCTCTTCCTGAATCCAGAGGACAAGGAAAAAAAACCCCACCCTCCTTGCAAAGCCAGGCAGGGCCGTGCACTGTGACCACTCAATGCGATCCTTTTACCCCAAGGGTGAGGAATTCATCTGTATTGGCTCAAACAGCTCTTTTCAGCAAAGCCCAGGCTGGGTTTTGAAGTCACCCAGAGATTCTGCAACAAGTGTTGGGCGTTTGTTGGGTTTTTTTTTTCCCCATTGAAACTTGTGCCTTTGCATTTCCCTGGTCTGAATTCCCACTCACCACCCATTGTCTTGCCCTCTTCTCCTGGACAGAAAGTCTTAATCTTCCCCTTCTTCTCACTGTAACTACATAATCTCTCAGAAGTCTTTCCAATAGACTAATCAAACTGTCAACATAAGCCACTGCCTCAGCTCGCTCCTATTGCTCTTTTGTCCCCTTTCCATGTTTAACACCCTATTTACAACAAGGAGGAGGTGTAAAACACTCCAGTTTCTGCAGTCGTGGCTGCGGCATCGCGAGCTCTTGACTGGATCAGACGGCACACGCTGGGCCAGAATTCAATGAAGGCAGCAGAGGTCCAAAACCATCCTTAGCATGTCCAGAAGGGGAACCACAGACAACCCTCAGAGCCTGAGAGCTGAGTAATCCAATTTCATAAACACGACGCTGCCCTCTTTCCCCTCGGATGTCTTATTTAAGGTTGCTGAGTGCCAAAGGAGATGGTTGCATTCTCATGGAGATACCACTGTAGGTGGCTGTGCCTCACAGCTACAGGAGCTTCGTTAAACCACGGGGCAGCTGTTTCACAACCCATCTGCTGGTGGAGAAGTCACCTTTGAGGGTCAGCTTTTGATGTGCCCCAACGGTACCTTAACACCGCAGCCTCGAGGAGATGCTCTGACACCAACAGACACATCCAGCCCAGTGGTCCTGGGCTGCTGCCCGTGGGTTTGGTCAGTGACAGGGGTGCTGGTGCTGTAGATCCTGCTTCTGCCTCGCAGCTCATCTTAGAGCTGGCCAGTTTCTGCCTCAGTTCATCCCACCTCCTGCCTTGGTGTTGGGGAAAAGAGAGGTGTTGCCACGGCAAGGGGAAAGCAGAGTGCCACAGAAGGCGGATGGGTGGCCATGGCCACAACCATCAATATGGTTGTTCTCCAAGAACCACACCCTTTGGCATCCCTCACTGTCTTTTTTTTCCATTTCAACAGGTGTTTCTGAGCTTCCCATGCACCAAACACAATTGTAATATATGAGATGAATACTAAGGTTTGGATTACATGTCCTAAAAATCATAGAATCATGGAATGGGTTGGGCTGGGAGGGACCTTAAACATCATCCAGTTCCAACCCCCCCCTGCCTCTCCACTGAGCACTTTTGGGTTGGGATGAGCACATCTCACACAAGAGTTGCCTGGTTGAATCCCACCTCTGGCAAGGAGATGCTAACTTGGTGTCTAAGGGTGATGTCCCACTGGTGGGACCGTAGTTCTGAGCAGGACCTTTGGGAGGCTTTGGGAACCAGGTGTTTTCACCTGAAGACTGATCTGCTCTACCTGTGAGGTTAAAACTCCTGTTCACACCCACGTTCCCTCTCACAGGCCAAGGAGCCACCTTCCATAGGAAGAACTGGTTTAAGGCCACTCCATAATCTCCATCTCACCTCCAAATAGAGGATCTGACCTTGCTGAGTCTGACTCTGGACATGATGAACCAGGTTCCCTGGGGCTGACTGGAATAAAACACGTTGTAGGAATCCCTGTGCTCTGAAACTGCTGCAACAGAAGCAGAGGGAGTTCAATCCCTGATCAAGAGCCCCTCCCCAGCTTTCCTGGAGCCCCTTTCAGTCCTGGGAGGCTGCTCTAAGGTCTCCCCAGAGCCTTCTCTTCTCCAGGCTGAACAACCCCAACTCTCTCAGCCTGTCCTCATGGCAGAGGTTCTCCAGCCCTCGGATCATCTCCGTGGCCTCCTCTGGACTCATTCCAACAATTCCATATCCATCTGAAGTTTGGGAATCCAGAACTGTGCCTCCACAGCTGTACAGACACAAGCTGATTAGTAGCTCCAAAATAATTCCAGCAGGATCGTGCTCTGGGTCAGCACTTCAGCAGTACCTGCCTGTTCCTTGGGTTTGTTGCCAAGGCAAACCAACACACTGTGCTTTGACCAGAGGAAAACAACCTCAGGTTTACACATGCACGAGAGCTCTTGCTGGTTGGACACAGCAAATTCCCACTCACTTGCTTGTTTGCAGAGACTTGTTCAGATCTTATGCCCTCTGATGGTCTGGAGATGGCAACCATCACCTGTGAGAAGCATCTGTCTTCAGACAGGACCATGGAAAATGCACATCCAGCACTGAAATGCACACAATGCTGCAATTAACCTGAGTGTGATGCCATTTGTGTGTGCCTGGTCTGGTGGAAGGGCCAGAGAGGTCTGTGGGCCCTGGCAGGGAGAAGCACCTCGCAGGGATTGCCACCAGAAGAGTTTAAGTTCTTTGATGTGGAAGACTTTAGGGAAATGCAAATATTGCCAGTACGAACAGGTCCAGACTAAGACCAGAAGTGGCTTTGGTGGGTGAGGATTCATCTGGGTGATGAGGTGGGTGCAAGAGTCAGGACATGTTGGGTGCTGTTACCCAGCGTCGAAGATTCAGAAAGGATTTATTTTGTCAGCTTTCCTGGCAACCTGGGTGTGTCCAACACCAAACTGATGGGAACTCCTGTTCTCCCTACAACTGGGACCAGGGTCAGTTCTCCATTTAAACCCCAGGGTAACTGGTGGAGAAAAGCAGGCACCGCTTGGGCAGAGTTAATGTACTTCATGTGCTGTGGAGGACAGGTATTGTGCTCCAGAAAACTCCATTGGCATTAGGAAAGGACTTCTCAACCCAGGTGAGATGAACCTGCCCTTGAGTCCCAGACAATGTAGTCCACGTGGCCTTCACGGCGTGGAGGTCAGCACAGAGAACCACCAAGGACAGGCCTTTGAGGGCAGACCAAGGGCAAGAGGCTTGCAGTGAGGTCTGCGCCACGTGAACCGAATTCCACCTTGCTGCTTTGTTCCATATCTTTTTTGTCTTATGTCCTTTTGTCCCATAGGCATGGGAGGGGCTGGACTCCTCCCTAAGAACTCACCACCCATCACCCACATCCCTGCATCCACCCTGCCACAGTTTTGTGCAGTTTTCACCACAGAGGTTGCAGCTGAGACACAATAAACCGAAACAGAACGTCCCATCTGCCCTCCCTACCCAAGATCCAAGGAGTCTCCTCTTCCAGTGACTCTAGTTTTGGTTTTGCTGAGCCAGTGCTCTGGAGATTCAGCAAGTCAAATTGATTTTTTGCTTTCATCAAAAGAGATGCCAGACTGACAAGATTGAATGGGTGGAGGGGTGCTTGGCAGGGAGGACGAGGTGAGGGCAAGGGCAAGAGAAAGGGGTAAATCCTTAGGCTGAACTTGCTGTATCAGGTACCTTCTCGCCTGGTGGAAATCAGCTGAGTTTGGCTGGAGAAAAGAAAAACCTCTCGAGGATGTGGATCTATTTGAGTGAGTCCAGAGGAGGCCAAAGAGATGATCCAAGGGCTGGAGCCCCTCTGCTGTGAGGACAGGCTGAGAGAGTTGGGGTTGTTCAGCCTGAAGAAGAGAAGGCTCTGGGGAGACCTTAGAGCAGCCTCCCAGGACTGAAAGGGGCTCCAGGAAAGCTGGGGAGGGGCTCTTGATCAGAGAGTGCAGGGATAGGATGAGGGGGAATGGTTTGAAGTGTAAAGAGGGGAGATTGAGATGAGATCTGAGGAAGAAATGTTTTGCTGTGAGGGTGGGGAGGCCCTGGCCCAGGTTGCCCAGAGCAGTGGTGGCTGCCCCATCCCTGGAGGTGTTCAAGGCCAGGTTGGATGGGGCTTGGAGCCCCCTGATCCATTGGGAGGTGTCCCTGCCCATGGCAGGGGGTGGAACTGGATGGGCTTTGAGGTCCTTTCCAACCCAAACCATTCCATGATTCCATGAATCAGCAATGTTCTGTATTTGAATTCTGTCTTTTTTTTGTCTGATCCCCATAGTCAGGACCTGGCATTGCCCAAGCTCCAATGTGCATATATATTGCACACTTTGAATTGCAAATATTTCCCTCTTTCTGTTCTTGATCTTCAGACAAACCCAAGAATTTGTGTCTTACCCTGTTCAAAAAGGGCTGCAGTCAGCAAATTGCAAGAATTAAAAGATATGAATATTCTACCAGGTATAACACTCACTGAAAGGTCACAGAGCAGAACAGTCAGCAGTTTGTGCATAAGGACACCTCTGGGGAGAGATTAATCATCTCTGAGTTTAAAATGAACTTCTGCTCCTTGGGAAAACCACTTTGAGCATTGCATCAGGCTGAGCAAGACAGTTCAAAATACACCACAACAGAGCACACAGCGATTGGCTCTCCTGGAGGGTTTGTGTTCAGCACACACCTGTGCTGGCAGTGGTGCTGCACAGCCCTTTATTTACCTGAAAAGGTGGTGATGCTGCTGCAAGGAAAGAGGAAAGGGCAAAATTGGTGGGAGCTGGGAAGGGCCCACGCAGCACTAAATAATGAGAAAAAGCCAGCATGAGAACTCCTGGATCCAAGTGAACGTTTCAAGGCTTTGTCCCTGGGCCACAGAGGTGATCTGAGGGCAGGAACACCTCTGCTGTGAGGACAGGCTGAGAGAGTTGGGGTTGTTCAGCCTGGAGAAGAGAAGGCTCTGGGGAGACCTTAGAGCAGCCTCCCAGGACTGAAAGGGGCTCCAGGAAAGCTGGGGAGGGGCTTTGTCCAAGGGCCTGGAGTGCTTAGATTGGGTATCAGGAAAAAACTCTTCACTGACAGAGTGGTGAGGCCCTGGCAGAGGCTGCCCAGGGCAGGGGTGGAGTCTCCATCCCTTGGAGGGGTTCAAAAAAGAATGTGGCTGTGGCACTTCGGGCATGGTTTGGTCAGCACAGTGGAGCTGGGGTGACGGTTGGACTGGATGAGCTGAGAGGGCTCTTCCAACCTCAATGATTCCATCATTCTCTACTGGTGGGAACACTGAATTGCTCCAGGTGCTTCCATGCAGGGAGTTGAGTCTCTCCCTCTGTGCCCACAAAGGACAAAGCTGTGTTCAGGTGTGAAAGCCTTTTTCACACCAGTGCTATTTCAGCAGGAACTCTCCCGTTTTCTTTTGAAATCCCTCTTTTTCAGTCCTTTGTCTCCCTGAACTGTTGCTTCACCCTTGGGCTCCTCAGGTTCCCCCTGGGATGGCTGCAGGGCCACAACTGGGAGTGCCTCTTTGTTTCCAGCCCTGACGCCGTCCTCTGTCCCTCGCAGGTCCCTTGCTCTAGGTCAGCAGTACAGCTCCCTGGGGTCCCAGCCCATCCTCTGTGGCTCCATCCCAGGTCTGGTCCCCAAGCAGCTCCGTTTCTGCCGCAACTACATCGAGATCATGCCCAGCGTGGCCGAGGGGGTGAAGTTGGGCATCCAGGAGTGCCAGCACCAGTTCCGGGGCCGCCGCTGGAACTGCACCACCATCGACGACAGCCTGGCCATCTTTGGGCCCGTCCTGGACAAAGGTAAAGGGTGAAGAGAGGGGGGGGAGCTGTGGGGAAAGGGGGTTACCAGAACTGTCACGTCTCCACTTGGCTTTTGGACACGCCATGAAGATCCTACTGGGAGCACGTTGGGAAATGGGTCTGATGCCCTCGCTTTTAACCTCAATTTCTCTGGGTTCCAGTGTTTCAGTGGGTTACATTGATAGGGGCAGTGAGGGAAGGGGCTGTTCACATCCCAGGAGCCCTCAGCAGGGCCAGGAAGGATGAAAACCAGGAAGGAGAAGGTCTAGTCCCATTCATACTCACGTGTTCTGGAATCGTGGGCTCCATCCTCCCTGCCCAGGGTGTGCGGTGCTTCCAAACAACAGGGGCCAGCAGACCCCAGGGAAAAGCCAAGGAGAGGGGCTGTTGTCGTGTTCCTTGGGGTCAAGACAGGCCCTTTGAAGCCACTGTGCCCCCCAGGAGGCCAGTGGGCAGAAGTTTCCCTGCCAGAAGCTGTGCTTGAGATCCACGGTGCTGACCAGGCTTTGCTGGGATTCCAATGCACCTTTTCACAGAGGAGCCCAAAAGAGTCAGGACTGGAAACAAAAAGGGGGAGAATGAAAGTATTTTCCCTCTCTTCTCTCCAAACACACGTGCCTGCTCCTCTTCATCACCTCCTCCTGAAAGGTCACCTCTCCAGACCCACGGATCAGGCACACTGGAAGCACGTTGATGAGACACAATAAAGTTGGGATTCCCAGTGAGGAAACAGCCCGAGCATTAGACTGGGAAAAAGGGAGGTGCTGGGCCCCAAGGCAGCTGAGCACCTGCACCACCAGCCTTCAGCCAAATAGGGCCAGAAAGGAGGGTGCTGGAGGACTTGGGTGGCAGACAGCTCATCCTGCATCTCAGATGTCCAATTAGTCAACCAAGGCCTGAGATTAAAAAGCATTCCCATGAAATAAAGTTGGTGAAGGGTTTGGAGAACAAGTCTTATGAGGAGGCTGAGGGACCTGGGGCTGTTTAGCCTGGAGAAGAGGAGGCTGAGGGGAGACCTCATTGCTCTCTGCAGCTCCCAGAAAGGAGGTTGTGGTGAGGTGGGTGTTGGGCTCTTCTCCCAAGGAACAAGTGATGGGATGAGAGGGAATGGCCTCAAGTTGCATCAGGAGAGGTTTAGATTGGATATTAGGGAAAATGTCTTTACCCACAGAGTGATGAAGAACTGGACCAGGCTGCCCAGGGCAGGGGTGGAGTCACCAAATATGAAGGTGTTCAAAAAATGTGCAGCCATGGCACTTAAGGACGTGGTGAACCATATGGTGGATAAAAATCTCCCATCTCCTCCATTCCATCATGACCAAAGGGAATGTGTGGAATTCACTTGAGTCAACTCACAGCTGTGGCTTTGCTCCTTCTGGAGGAACCTTCCCTGAAGTCTTGATGCTCTGAGCTCCTCCAGGCAGAAACATAGCGCTGCCTGCTGGGAGCAGCAGCAGGTCCAGAGCACCCCCTTCCCTTCCCTTCCCTTCCCTTCCCTTCCCTTCCCTTCCCTTCCCTTCCCTTCCCTTCCCTTCCCTTCCCTTCCCTTCCCTTCCCTTCCCTTCCCTTCCCTTCCCTTCCCTTCCCTTCCCTTCCCCTGCAGACTCAGAGCTGCTCCCAGGCACCATCTGACCCCAAACACACCTGCACTGTCCACACCACATAAATGGGTTGGAGGACCTCCAGGAGGCAACTTAGGACAAGGGATGTCCCCACATAATGCCTTGGTTTCACCACTTCATAAATGCAACCAAAACCACCTGCACAGCTTGGCTTTGCTGTTACCAACAGCCACGGAGCCACCAGGGAAGTCTTTGTAGGGAAAAGAAATGATTCTTCCCAGAAATGGGAATCTCATGGTACAGCCTGTGAGGAACTGGAGAAATCAGGGCTGAAAGGTGGGACATTGGACTATTTATTCCCCAGCAGGTGCCTCTTTCTTAGGGAAGCTTTCTTATAAACCATAGTATTTTGCACATAAACAGGTCATTATATCTATTCCAAGCCTCCGACGCCGGTCGGGTTTCCTGAAGCTCCAGCATTGAGTTGGAGTGAAAAGACTCATCTGGGTTACAGCAACTCTGGGCAGAATTCAGGAGTGCAAAGTCAATTTAGAGCACTAACAGGGACCATGAGACTCAGCTCCCTTTCTCTTTGCCAGGCTGTATTCTGGGGTAAACGCTGTATTTACTGTCCAATAACTCATCACCAAGCCTTGCCACACCACGAGCTGATGCCTAAGAGAAGCACAATCCCACCCTTCAGCACTTGCAAGATCAGAAAGTCTTAATTTTCTTCAAAAATATCATAAAAACCTATCTTAACACTTTAAAACACGTTAGGAAAGAACTGTTCTAGCATTCAGGCACTAAAAATCTCTCACCACCACTTCTGTCACCATGAAAGCACTTAAAAATTGGATCTGAACCATCCTCCCCATAATGAGACAACTGAGCTTTGAAATTAGGAAGGATATTTTAAGGTTCTTTCAGCTGCTGCAGGGATCTGATGCCTGGACGTGCCTCAACACTTCCCTGCACTCCGAGCTGACAAAGTAAAATATCAGCCAGAGCTTCCAAAACTCCTCTGACAGATGGAGAGAAATGATGGAGCACGTTTGTTACTCAGCTTTCCCAATCACACTGTGACGCAGCGGCCGCCTCGACGACAGCACTGCCAGGCAATTAGCTTCAAAAATGTATTTATTCTTGTGTCTCTCTAACCTGTAAGTAGAGCAGTTAAAAATAAACAGCATCACCTGCAAATAACGACCCAGCAAAGCCCAACCCATTCCATTCACAGAATCATGGAATGGTTTGGGTTGGAAGGGACATCAAAGCCCATCCAGTTCCACTCCCCCTGCCATGGGTAGGGACACCTCCCACTGGATCAGGGGGCTCAAAGCCCCATCCAACCTGGCCTTGAACACCTCCAGGGATGGGGCAGCCACCACTGCTCTGGGCAACCTGGGCCAGGGCCTCCTCACCCTCCCAGTGAAAAATTGTGCTTATTCTTTACATTGTTTAGATGTGAGAATAGCTTTTCAAAGCTGCCTTGAAAAACCAATGAGCAGACCCGAGGTGGGACTAATTTCATCCTTGTAGCAATGAGGAGCACAAGGAAAGCCCTTACCATTCCCAAAATTTGAGCAGGAACAATCACAGAGGAGAACAGAACCTTTGCAGCCACTGCTTTCACAGCTGAAGGAAGAAAGAACGCTGGCAATAACAAAACTTCACTCCTACCCCATTAGTTGTGGCGACTCTGGGGACCAACACTGCTCAGCTCAGCTTTTGGAAGGCTGATGGACACCTTCACAGCACCTCCTGGGCTGCCAATGCCACTTCCTTGGCTGCAGCAGCAACAGAAATCAAGAGGTTTGAGCCCACAACCTGGATTTGAGATCCACAATCGTCCCTGGCTGCGTGTTTTATGTCTGGCTGAGCCCTGATCATTGCTGTGTTCCCTTCTGGTCGGCTTCCAGGGCTCACAGAGGGGTGCAACCACACTAAGAATCATTAATTTATAGCAAGACTCAAATTATGATGACAACAGCTACTGCAGTTTGCACTGAGCACTAGGCCAGTGGGCATTAAATACTAAGCCCAAAATAGCCGGTTTTTAAGCTACGATAACTGCCTGGATGAAATCACCTCCAAGTATCAAAGAGCAGCATTTGGGTTAATCTCATCCACTGCTCCCTCAGGTAGATTGAAGCTATTATTTTGGACAAAACTTCAAAGGTGCAGCTCTCCCTACAATAGCAAAGAAAATCATTTCTAACACAGCTTGAAAAGAAACTGAGGATAATTTCATTTTAAAGGCGCCGCAAGAACGTTCATCCCAGTCGCTTCCGTCCAGCAGAGCTCAGTCTGAAGAGCCTCAGGTTGCACCAGGGGAGGTTTAGATTGGATATTAGGCAAAATGTCTTTACTGAAAGAGTGGTCAAGCCCTGGCTGGAGTTGCCCAGGGCAGTGGTGGAACCACCAACCGTGGAGGTGTTCAAAAAAGGTGTGGCTGTGGCACTTGGGGCCGTGGTTTGGCAGTCACGGTGGGGTTGGGCTGATGGTTGGACTGGGTGAGCTGAGAGGGCTTTTCCAACCTTAATGATTCTATTAAAGCAACAGAGATGTTTGTTGGGGTTCAGCTGGACAGACCCTCACACAGCACATGTCTTCAAGCCTACCTTGGCTGCTCCTTCTGGGCACATCATCCTGGTCTTGGGGGGTGCTGTGGGAGCACAGGGCATCCCCAAGGGATTCCTGCCCTTAGGTCATCCCTTCACGTCCCCATCTCACTTCCCTCCACAGCTCCCGTGCACAACTCATCTCTCCCTTTGCAGCCTCTTGTGTGGCTGCAAAGCAGAGAAGAGCAAATCAAAGAATCAAGGAATCGTTAAGATTGGAAAAGCCCTCTCAGCTCACCCAGTCCAACCCCACCTTGACTGCTAAAATGCCACCTCTACACGGTTTTTTAACCCCTCCAGGGATGGAGACTCCACCACTTCTGGAGTGCAGGGCTACCAGCTGGGGGCTGCTGAGCATCCACCCTGGCTGAGGACTCTTCCTGACCCATCCCATTTCCTCCTGTGTCCCCTACTCAAAACTCAGCCCCACTATGTTTTTGCCATAAAACCTGTGGCTGCAGCTTTGGTTTCCTCGTGCTCCTGTTCATCTTCAATGTCTTTTTTTTTCTAACCTGGGCTATGAAAAAAAAAAACCCAACCCCAGAATGTGGGGTAAGATCGTGTTTTTACAAGCAAATTCTCCAAGATGATTTATGCTGCAGGTGTGCAGTCTGGGACAAGGAGGGAGGGAAAACCAGCTTCCCCCTTCTCTTCCCCCCTCCCTTTTCTTTCTAAAATAAGGTCAGATCTTATTAAAAGGACAATGTTCCTTCCAGCCAAGCCCTGCCCCAAAAAAACAGGTTGAGCCAACAGCCAGGTGACCTCTTGCTGCTTCAGGAAGGGAAGCTGTTCCCATTCCCTGGTTTGTGAGAAAATCTGGGATTTTGGTTAAAGCACAGAGCCCAGAAGGAGCTGGTTGTGAGAGCAAGGAGCAGGAACACCCCATGGGCAGGTGGAGACCAGGGGATGGAGTAAAGGTCCCTGAGCCACAGGCAGAACTGGATCTGTAGGAGGGAGTTTGACAGGAGCCTGGGCAAGCTCATCCACCTCCCCACGGCTGAGCTATGGGGGAATCACTCTTCCCTCTGCTGTGCTTTGCTCGCTCTCATTCTCCAGGAAGATGCTTCCAGGTAGAGAGAACTGGGATTGTTTAGCCTGGAGAAGAGGAGGCTGAGGGGTGATGTTTACTGCTCTCTACAACTACCTAAAAGGAAGCTGTGGTGAGGTGGGTGCTGGCCGCTTCAACCAAGTAACAGGTGATGGGATGAGAAGAAATGGCCTCGAGTTGTGCCAGGACAGGTTCAGACTGGACATCAGGAAAAATTCCTTCACCAAAAAGATTGTCAGGCACTGGCAGAGGCTGCCCAGGGAGGTGCTGGAGTCACCATCCATGGAGGGGGTTCAAAAGACAGGTGGATGAAGCACTTAGGGACGTGGTTTAGTAGTGGACAGGTACGGCTGGACCTGATGATCTCAAAGGTCTCTTCCAACCAGGTGATTCTATTCTATGATTCTAACAAGTGATAGGACAAGAGGAAACGGCCTCAAGTTTGCCAGGGAAGGTTTAGATTGGATATCAGGATAATTTTCTTCACTGACTGAGTGGTGAAGCCCTGGCAGAGGCTGCCCAGGGCAGGGGTGGAGTCTCCATCCCTGGAGGGGTTCAAAAAAATGTGCAGAGGTGGCACAGTGGGACATGGTTTGGTCGGCACAGTGGGGTTGGGCTGAGGGTTGGACTGGATGAGCCGAGAGGGCTTTTCCAGCCTTAATGATTCGATGCCACCACTTCTCCAGGAAGATCCTCCTTGACCCCAGTCAGGCTCAAACCCCTCGCCAAGGGCAGCATCTCGCCGTGCGTGGCTGCGCGGGGCCAGGTGCAGCAGAGGCAGCTGGACTCGGGTGCCTTCGGGGGTCCTTGTGTGCTTGGCTAAGCCCCTGCCACGAGCTGTGAAAAGGCAGCCCCGCTCCGAGATAACCCAGGGCTTTTCTCAGCCACGACACCCGCAGTCATTTGCATCTAAACAGGGGTGCGTGGGATCAGGGGCCGTCTTGATATAAACTCAACAGCTTAAAGGGAGGGGGGGAAGGGAAAGGAGAGAAGGAGGGAGAAAAATAAGCTTAGAGCGATGAGAAAGAGCTAAGCTTCCTCCCCTACTGTGAGGCAGGGCGAGCGATACCATCGGAGCGCCGCAGTCGTTTCAAATCGCTGCAGCATTCACACGCCCTTTAGCCATTCTGATCCGGTGGAGGGGGGCTGGGGAGAGCCATCAATAGGGATTTCCCAGCCGGGCTGGCGGGCTTGGAGGGTGACGGCAGGACAGGGGAACATTGCCCCGTTGCTACGAGGTGCTCTCGGGGAATGCCAGTGCTCTGTGCCGTGGGTACGCTGGCCGGCGGAAACATTCCGCATTATGCTGGTAATACAGTGTGACACCACGGGAACAATGGCAAATTGAGTGTCCCAGCAGGTAACGGGTCTGGCTGGGAGACAGTCGCAGTGGTGCACTGTCAAGCCGGCTCTAATCCTCCCTCGCCAGCCCCTCCCTTGGTTCTGGGAACGCCGCTCCCGCATTTCATCTCTGGGAAATTCTCCCGGCTCCTCGCTCAGACCCAGGGGAGAATTTCAAGGCGAGGGGTTTGTCTTCGCCCCGGGCGGCGCGTGGGGAGCTCGATGGGCAGCTACGAGATGGCATCTCTACTCACCCCTCACATCTCTACTCTCACCCCTCACTCTCTACTCACCCCTCACATCTCTGCTCACACCCCTCACATCTCTGCTCACACCCCTCACTCTCTACTCTCACCCCTCACATCTCTACTCTCACCCCTCACTCTCTACTCACCCCTCACATCTCTACTCTCACCTCACAACTCTACTCTCACCCCTCACAACTCTACTCTCACCCCTCACAACTCTACTCACACCCCTCACATCTCTACTCTCACCCCTCACATCTCTCGCATCGCGGTGCCAGCCCCCCCTCGGCTCCCATCCCAACATCCTCTGTACAGGTTGATGCACACAACCTGCAGCCGCTCTCCATCCCGTGCCCATCGCTTTTTCACACCCCCCAAACCCACCCTGGGACAGAAAGAGAAGGGACATCAGCAAGGAGAGAGCTCGTGTCCTCCCGTGCTGCCCCCCGAGCCGTCCTGGGCCGAGGCCAGAAGGGCTCACTGGCTCCTCTAATCTGATCACAGCCCACCCAAATCGCCTTTGTCCGGCTGAGACGCTCCAGGAGGAGCAGTGATCTTCAACCTGTGCCCTGGAGCCCCCAGTGGTCCCAGTATAAGCAGCTGGTGAAAAGCTATCAAAGGAAAACCTCCACAGGTAGAGGCTGGACCTCTGCCGGCGTGGTGAGGTGGGAAGGGCAAGGAGGGAAGAGTTTGAATTAAAAGAAAGCGAGAACCAAAGCGTGGTCCCACCAGCAAGGCCAGGGTTGAGCAGCTCTGGTTTAGGATGACATTTGGCACCCAGAGCCGAGCTCCCCGCGCTGCCGCAGAGGGTGGTGTTTCCGCAGCTGGCAAACACCCACGAGCTGCCTCTTTCAATTGCCTGCACGGGGTGAAATCCACTCCGTTTGAGGTGCCTGGGGTTTGGAGGCCAGAGCCCAGCTCCACGGGGAAGGCTGAAGGCCAAGGAGGCCAAAGACCTGTAGCTGCAAAGAACTCCCCAGGACACAAGGCAAGAGCAGGCGAGGGGTGCATGAGCTGAGAAGATGGTTCATGGCCCCTGCTCTAGGAGGAGGGGATGGTCTCCAAGGTCATCACTTGTCTGAGCCAGCAGAAAATTCTGGCTTTGTCCCACATCCACCAGGAGCATTCGGTCCATCGGCACCCACAAGGCAGCTGGAAACACCCCCTGCACTGCACCCAGGGCAGTGGAACCCCAGACACCCCAACACCACCTCCCTGTCTTCAGCACCTCCCCGGTCCCTGCCATGAGGTTGGAGTGACCCCAGCATCTGCTCTGAGTTTAGAGACCTTGTCCCCATCTTCACGAGACGCCAGGTAGGTTTTAGACACCCCAGTGCTGTTCACAGGGCGCTGTGCCCATGCAGACTGCAGCAGAGCACACGCATGGTTCCACCAGAGAGGCTCAGAACCAAGAGATGTCCCCGTGGAGAACGTTGACTGAGATGTTATTTGGGCTGTGCTTGTGAAAGCCTGTATTTAGTCCGGATGATTGAAGTCAACAGCCAAACTTCTGTTGATTTCAAAACAAGTGGAAGGAGTAAAACATTGTCTACTTTGGAAAAATAAAATCCTTGTAGGTTCCTACTGCCAGAACCCACCCAGTGCAGGGACCGTGCTGAGCAGGGAAACACACGGGGTCCGTGTCCTATCGCAGGAGACACCTCCATTCTGAGCTGTGGTGGGACTTGCTCTCCTTCAGCCCTGGAATTCCTCAGATGGAAGGGAGAGTTTGCTGCTCCTCACCCTTCTGGAGAGAGGACTCAAACCCAGGAACAGATGCGGAGAGGGATCACCAGGGGGAAGGATGTAATGGACAGCATTTTATGGAAAGACTTAAACAAAGGTCTTTGAGCACAGTAAAACGGGGGTTTGCTCTTTGCAAGCACCAGGAAGAAAATGCAGGGGCTGTTAAAAGCTACTTGGAGAGGAAAGTCAAGGTGAGCACAGGAACAAAGGACACAAATTGGCTGGGCTTTAGTCTGGGTTGAAAATTCAAAGATGACAGTCGTTATCCTGCTTTGAAACCAGCAGAAGAGCCAGGGTCAGAGCACCAGCAGAGACCAGCTCAGCTCAGAGCACACCACAACCTCTTCAGTGACCTCAAGAGTTACCACACCAAGACACGTAACACAGGAACCCCCGTTCAGATGGACAGGGTGCTGTCCACTTAGAGACAGAGCACAAGGCTCCCCAAACACAGATCCCACAGCAGGAAAACACCACTGTGGACAAGATCATCTCCTCCTGCATCCTCTAAAGCCAGGGACAGGTGTTCCAGCTCTGCTCACAGTGTTGTTACTCAGCATTTCTAATATCTCAGATGCTTCCCCTGGTAGTACCAGGACAAGAAAATCTGTCTCGATGGCTCCACTCCAGGTGCAGTGTTGGGGGGTGATTCAGGACAGAGCTCATGCTGCCATCTCAGAGGGACACTTCAACACTGGGCTTTGGTCATCTCTACCCAGAACAACCCACCCTGAGCAGGGGGTTCCTTGTGTTCAGTATTAGGAGGAAATGTTTTGCTGTGAGGGTGGGGAGGCCCTGGCCCAGGTTGCCCAGAGCAATGGTGGCTGCCCCATCCCTGGAGGTGTTCAAGGCCAGGTTGGATGGGGCTTGGAGCCCCCTGATCCAGTGGGAGGTGTCCCTGCCCATGGTGATTGGAACTGGATGGGCTTTGATGTCCCTTCCAACCCAAACCATTCCATGATCATATAAATAAAATACTGTTTTCCTTTTCATGCTGAAGGAGGTTGGGAAGGGAAACACAAGTGTTACCTGGACTGACAGCCCCACGGGCTCTGTTTCTTCCCAGCCACGCGAGAGTCCGCCTTCGTCCACGCCATCGCGTCGGCTGGGGTGGCCTTCGCCGTCACGCGCTCCTGCGCCGAGGGCACGTCCACGATCTGCGGCTGTGACTCCCACCACAAAGGCCCTCCAGGAGACGGCTGGAAATGGGGGGGATGCAGCGAGGACGCCGACTTCGGCGTGTTGGTGTCCCGGGAATTCGCAGATGCCCGGGAGAACCGGCCGGACGCCCGCTCGGCCATGAACAGACACAACAACGAGGCCGGCAGGACGGTGAGTCAATGGTTCAACCTGGCTCCCCTTGGTGTAACGGGACCACAATGCCCAGATAGGACCTTCCTGGCATTATTTTCCAGGGCAGAGAATTTCCATTTTCCCCAAACAGTCAGGTCAGGGTTAAGAAGAGCTAAAACATGTCCTGCTTCCAGCCCAAACATCTCCCAAGGCACTGTGTAGAAACCCAACCCAACTGCCCAACACCCAACCCAACCTCCCAATCACAGAATCATTGAATCATCTAGGTTGGAAGAGACCTCCAAGATCATCAAGTCCAACCCTTAATCCAACACTATCATGATTCCTAGATCATGGCACTAAGTGCCACATCCAGTCTTACTTTAAAACCCTCCAGGGATGGTGAATCCACCCCCTCTCTGGTCAGGCCATTCCAATGCCTGATTACTTGCTCTGTGAAGAACTTTTTCCTGATATCCAGCCTAAACCTTCCCTGGCAGAGTCTCAGCTCCTGCCCTCTTGTTCTGTTGCTGGAGCTGCTGCTGATCCTTGTTGGTCCCTTCCCACCCTGAGCTATTCTGCTCTGCCCTTGCTGCCAGCAGGTACCTGGGCACCTCCTGCTCCAGGTCCTTTGTAAACCCAACACCCTCCAACCACGTTCCAGCCAGCCCTTCCCACCAGAGCCTGCAGCAAACACCGGGCATCCCTTCTCCATGCCACAGCAGGCAGAGGTGGGAGGGCAGAACCTTCGATCTCTAACGTGAGTTACCTTCATTCGCTTCCTGTACAAAACACAAACTAATAATTCTCAGACAAAGCAGTGATTATTTTGCTCCACACACAGGTTTCTGGAGGAAAGAGCGCATCGTGCCCTCAGATTCACACCTCCATCTCCTTTCTGGCACACTCTGACAGACTCAGGGCACAGAGTGAGGGGCTGTTGGCAGAGCAGGGACAAGGGGTTGGTCTACACCCACTCAGAGATATCCTCCAACCCTCGACTTCTCTGGGCTCTGATTGTCAGAGAACTTGATCATAGAATCACAGAACCATTACATATCTAAGTTCATCCAGTCCAACCCTCAGACCAACCCCACCGTGCTGACTAAACCCTGTCTCCAAGTACCACAGCCACACATTTTTTGAACCCCTCCAGGGATGGAGCCTCCACCCCTGCCCTGGGCAGCCTCTGCCAGGGCCTCAGCACTCTCTCAGTAAAGACATTTTTCCCATTATCCAATCTAAACCTCCCCTGGTGCAACTCGAGGCCATTTTCTTCTGCCCCATCACTTGTTACTTGGGAGAAGAGCCCAGCACCCCCGTCACCACAACCTCCTTTCTGGGAGCTGCAGAGAATGATGAGGTCTCCCCTCAGCCTCCTCTCCCCAGGACCCTCAGCAATGCCTCGTTGTCTACACACAGACAACAGGGAGGACCCCACAGAAAGGATCAGACCTTGGGAGTAGATTAGATTAGATTGGGTGGGATGGGATTGGACAGATGATTAGAGCAGCTGCCCATCAGTCAGGGTTTTCTAGGACTTCCCCATCTGGAGATGTTCCTGCCACGTTCCCAAGCTCCCATGCATTCACAACCAGCCTATGTTTCCCAAGCCCAGCTCAGATCAGATATTCAAACCCAAGCAGTAAATGTGGGTGATGGAGATCAATCCCTGGACACTGTAAGGTGCTGCTGACCACCCACCTTGTTTTCTCTCCCTGGCCAGACCATCCTGGACCACATGCACCTGAAGTGCAAGTGCCACGGCCTCTCAGGAAGCTGCGAGGTCAAGACCTGCTGGTGGGCGCAGCCGGATTTCCGGGCAATTGGTGACTACCTGAAGGATAAATACGACAGCGCCTCCGAGATGGTGGTGGAAAAGCACCGGGAGTCTCGGGGATGGGTGGAAACTCTTCGGGCCAAGTATGCTCTTTTCAAGCCACCAACAGAGCGGGATCTGGTCTACTATGAGAACTCCCCCAATTTTTGCGAGCCCAACCCGGAGACGGGCTCCTTCGGGACGAGGGACAGAACGTGCAACGTCACCTCCCACGGGATCGATGGCTGTGACCTGCTGTGCTGCGGCCGTGGCCACAACACCAGGACTGAGAAAAGGAAGGAGAAGTGTCACTGCATCTTCCACTGGTGCTGCTACGTCAGCTGCCAGGAGTGCATACGTGTCTACGACGTCCACACCTGCAAGTAAGCGCAGGAAGGTCTCCAGCTGATGGGAGGCTGCGAGGCCGAGGGGTCTATCGAGGCCCCGCAAGGTGGACTCGCGCTCCAGAGGATGGCATCAAGAAACCTGAACGCCCTTGGCCAGGGCAGACCCCCCCCCACTCATCCACGGAGACACCGAGACGGGGGGTTCAGGTGGAAACGCGGCGAGAGCTGAGCACACACACGGGTTCCCTGCGGGCACGGCGTTCCTGGTCTCAGCAGACGTGGGGAGCAGGAGGAAAGGAGCCGAGTCCTCTCCCCAGCCAGGCTCCTGCCTTCCTGCTCTGGGGAAACAAACCTGAGGACGTGAACAGAGCCTTCCAGCCAGTGTCTCCTTTCACCTCCTCTTGCCCTCTCTGCTCCCCACAGCCCCACGTCATCTCCTGTAACACCTGAGAGGAGCAGCAGGAGAGCAGAGCCCAGAGTAAGAGCAGGGCATGCATGGAGAGGCTGCCACCCTTCCCGTGGGATGCATCCCTCCTCCAGCAGCCTCCCTGCCATCCAGCTGCCCAGGAGAGATTTGTAAGAGCCACCCAGCTGATGCACCTCTTTACTAAGCATTCCCTCATACCACTTCACATCCCAGAGCAAGCTCAGAACATCTCTCTGGGGACAGGGTCCCCACCAGGCCGGCTGCTACAGCAGCTCTGAGCATCACCATGGACAGGGAGGCAGGAGCCACGGCAAGAAGAGGTTTCTCATCAAGCTTCCCCCATCAGACAGATCTGTTGAACCACCTCATCCAGCAAAAGAGGCAAAGGCAGATGGGAAAGGGAGACCTTTATTTGACAGTACAGCCCTGGGAGACCCTTCCCGCAGGATTACACAGAATGATAGAATCATGGAATGGTTTGGATCACAAAGCCCATCCAGTTCCAACCAAATCCAATGGCAGGGACACCTCCCACTGGATCAGGAGGCTCAAAGCCCCGTCCAGCCTGGCCTTGAACACCTCCAGGGATGGGGCAGCCACCACTGCTCTGGGCAACCTGGGCCAGGGCCTCCCCACCCTCACAGGAAAACATTTCTTCCTAAGATCTCATCTCAATCTCCCCTCTTTCAGCTGAAAACCTTTTCCCCTCATCCTGTCCCTGCACTCCCTGATCAAGAGCCCCTCCCCAGCTTTCCCGGAGCCCCTTTCAGTCCTGGGAGGCTGCTCTAAGGTCTCCTCAGAGCCTTCTCTTCTCCAGGCTGAACAACCCCAACTCTCCCAGCCTGTCCTCACAGCAGAGATGCTCCAGCCCTTGGATCATCTCCATCGCCTCCTCTGGACCAGTTCTAACAGATCCCTGCCCTTAGATTCATGTCCTTGGATCCATGTCTAATTTCCTGAGCTATCAGCCATCTGTCCATGAGGCTCTGCACCAAACACAAGAGGTTCCACACCATAAGCAGGGATCTGGGCCCAGGGGTGGCCGCACCCTCCATGTCCCATCTCAGTGCCGAGTAACCAGCGTTTCACCCCTCCCTGCTCCCCAGACCACGTCCTCCTCCTGAATCACCTCCCCTGTCCTTCGAGGTTACATTTCCATGGCCCATTGACCCTTGAAATTGCAAAAACAACTGTTCCCTCTGTCCTGGTGGGCTCCTCGCAGGTGATGAGGACCAACACAACGTTCCAGCACCCCTCCTCTCGCATCAGTGATGGAACAGAGACCTAAACCATCAAAGCTGTGCCTTCTGCTCCCCTGGGCTTCTCTGTCCATGGGGAAAGGCAGGACACGGTGGCACCAAGAGCAATAAATCGGGTGAGAGCCCCCCCACGGAGCACAGGACACGGCTCTGTCGTCGAGACCTGGAGAGAGACACAGTGACCCCTCGGTCCCAGCTCTGGGGGGGCTCCTGCATCCACACCACCTGCAGAGCACCCACTCCCAAACACCCAAGATCACAGGAGCGCTGCAAATCACCTCCCAGGCCTCAGCCATCTTCTGATCTGCTGTCTATTTAAACATATCTACTGAATTCTGTGTCCAGAAAGACCCCAAGTACCTGACTTTCCACAAAACCCCTTTTTCTGTTTGTTTGTTCGGGTTTTTTTTAATCAAGAAAAGGTATTTAATATTAAATAGAACATTTATTGCCTTGTAATTATTTTCCTGTAGCCAGGTATCCTAGCACTGAATGGAAGCTCTTTTTCCATCAATCTGCTGTATCCAAAGTTTTGTATAAAGTTGTAGAGGTCGATTTTTTTTTATTTTATATTCAGAAAATGTCTCTTTTTATAAGCATTATTTATTATACAATGTATATACTTGAGTTAACTAAGATTATATATTATATAAATATATATATTTGGAGAAAAATATATTTCAACTTGCATTTTTTTGTGATAAGTCATTAAAGAGAAGGTTAAAAGACCAAAACTATGCCCTTGCCAGCTTGTGTGGTTGCCTGTGAAGGTCTTTTACATCCTGTGGGACATCTACGGGAGAGGTGGGTTGGCATCCAGGTCCTCAAGGGCAGAGACACCAGGTGAAATGGTAAAGTGCAGCCAGGAGATGTGCATTTATGGATCACTAAATCAAAATGGGCTTTAGGCTTTGTGTTCTCCCCCACCACACCCACAGGCTGCCACAGAATCACCTGTGATGGCCAGGACAGAGACCCAAACGTTCTCATGTAGAATCGTAGAATAACAGAATGCCCTGAGTTGGAAAGGGACCCACAAGGATCATCCAGTCCAACTCCTGTCCCTACACAGGACACCCCAACACTCACCCCGTGGGGCTGAGGGCAGTGGCCAAAGGCTTCTGGAATGCTGCAGACTGGGTGCTGGGACTGCTGCCCTGGGGAGCTGTTCCAGGGCTCCACGACTCACTGGGGGAAGAAGCTCTTCCCAATATCCAACCCAACATCTTCCTGCCATTCCCTCCAGTCCTATCCCAGGTCACCAGAGAGCAGAGCTCAGCCCCTCTTTCCTCTCCCTCCCTTGGGAGAAGGCAGCAAACAGCTCTGAGACCCCCTCTCAGTCTCCTCCTCTCCAGGATGAACAGACCAAGGGACTTCAGCCTCTCCTCACACACTTCCCCTCCAGACCCTTCCCCAGCCTTGTGCCCTCCTCTGGACACTCTCCAGTGCTTTGATGCCCTTTTTACCCTGTGGTGCCCCAAAGTGCCCCCAGTGCTCGAGGTGGGGCCTCCCCAGTGCAGAGCAGAGCGGGACAATCACAAAACCCCTCTCCCATCCACGAATGACTCTGTGGGTGTCTCTGCAGCATCTCCCGTACATTAACAACACTTTTGAGCGCACATTTTCCACAGCCCTCAAACACAACTATCTGAAGGGTAACAGGAAAAGCAAACCCACTCCATATTCCTGCCTTTATCCCCACTCTATCCCCAAACAATTGCATCCACCGTGCTGTCGGAGCACGCGCTGTGCGTGAGCGCTGCCATCTCCACCTCGGCACACCACGTTCTGTCAGCGCCACCTCTGCCATGCTGCGCTCCCACCACCACCCACGTGTTCCTAACAAACCAGAGAGCCAACAAGTCCATCCTCACAGGGTGTTTTGAACTTAGCAGCTTTAGGAGTGGGAGCTCTGTGGGTCTGCCCATCATCCCAAGCCTTTCTCCACCGCACTCCGTCCCCCCAAAGCCATCGCAACACTTTGACGTACGCGTGTCTTCGGTTAACGGCTCAGCTTTAGAGACAGCTGCATTTCTGGAAGGTGCAGGAAAAAGCAGCAACAGGGTGTCCCTGCCCATGGCAGGGAGTTGGAATTGGATGAGCTTTAAGGCCCCTTCCAATTCAAATCATTCTGTGATAAGGAAGGAGATGAGGATCAGCATTCTTCCCAGTACAACGCCGCTCTGGCCCAGCGCGTCACAGGTCAAATCGGGTGGGAAGAGGATTCCAGGAGTCATTCTCTTCTGCCACCCGCAGGAAACATCTTGGGTGGAGATCTGGAAATAGGCTGAAATGGGTGGGATGTCATTCCCCAGTTTGCCCTGGTTTTCCAGCACGGCTTTCAGGTGTGATTTGCTTAACTCGCACACTCACCCACACACGGGTCCATCCCTAGGGCTTCCTCAACACCACACGGCTCAGAGAACTCCAGGATGGGCCAAACCAGAGGTGCTCTCAGCAAGTTCCTTGACCTGGGGTTAAGCTGTCCAGGGGATGCACTCCCTGCTCAGGTACAAACTTTGGGAACAGCCTTGCTCTCTTCACACCAAACATCAGCACTCCGGGCAGACCCCGCTGTCTGACCAGCACCAAGGACACAGATGCCTCCTGGATCATCACAAGGAGCTGTGCTTTTTATTGAATCCATCAAATGTGCAATTAAACCAGATATTTATTCATTGATATAGCTCTGGATAAAGACACAATAAGGGTTACATCATTTCCTCTGAAATACAGGTCAGGGTGTGGTGCTGTCACTGGGACGAGCAGAGGGGAGGAAGGGACAAATAAACTCACGAGATGGTACACAAAACGAGAGGGGATAACGACCACTGGGCCTGGCGAGGTCATCACAACACACCAGCACTGCCAAAGGGAAAGAAACCGGAGTGGAGAGGCTAAAACCCCCCCAACTGCTGGAAGTCTGCCCTAAGGACTCGGAACCTTCACCTCCAGGCCTCAAAGGATGTGAAGGACCCCGCTTCCCCGCGGTCAGCACCGGTCGCTCCCCCCTTGCAGCAGGTCTGGGCGAGTTTAGGAAGCTGCACTGACTAAGAGCTCACAAATGGCTTTGATCTCACGCCCCGAGCTGAGGTTTGGTTCTCCAGGAACCATTAAACACGTGGAGCCACAGAATGGAGGGGAACAGCCTCATCAGCCACCGTCAGCATCGCGGTGCGGGAAGGACCACACAGAAAAGGGCAATACATTCCTTTATTTCAGTGCAAAATGATGGCTACGAACACCCAGGGCACCCACAGAGCTCAGCTTCCACCTGCTCTCTAAGGAGGAACTGCAACCTTTGGTAACGCAGCAGGAAAATGGGATCTGATGGGGATGGGCTGACACCAAAGCTGCCACGGACACTGCGCTCACAGGGAGCTCCCAGGCTGGAATCAGCATCTCTGAAACTCCTATTGGTTTAATAACAAGCTGTGATGCCTTCAATACTGCATTTGGAAGCTTCCTCTACCCCTGACAAATTAATTCCCTGCCTTCTTCCAGTCCCTCCTCAGGCCAGAAAGTACTGAGTATCAAAGAATGTAGGAATCCAGGTGATTCCAGAGCGGAATTATTGTGGGCACCGTCCTTAGGTTATCAGCCTGGCTCAGTGTTCAGTGAGGCAGGGGATGACACAAGAAGAGAGCATTCATTCACCAGCCAGGCTCACACAGAGAGGGGCTGCACTGAGCCTGAGCCACAGGCTGTCAGCTTTATTAGGGATCAGGATTTCACTCCTATCGTAGCGACTGGATGCTGGACACAAGTGAGCATTAGCTTCAAACTCACAGGACATTTCCCCCATGCTTAAAATCAAATGAGAACACAGCCTCACCTGCACAGAAACAGAAGCTCAGTGTTCTAGGAGACACAACAGCAGAATAGTAGAGACAAAGAATAAAGATACCGTATTGCACTACACATGCAGATTCCACATCGGGTTCTCGGAAACAGGGGAGCATTTCACTTTGTCCAGTGTGCTGAACACAGAAGAGTAAAGATCCCAGGGTATGTTCTCCAGGTTGGTCACTTCTCCAGCTGCTGATCTTGCACTTGGTCCCCCTTCAGTCCAGGGTAGGAACACTGGTAAAGGAAGCCAAAGCCATCAGGAAAGCACACAGAGCTATAAACGGCCCAAGCACCCCCTGGAACCCACTCACACGGAGCCAGGACACTGCTGGAGCTCCCCCAGCACAGGGACTGCCCTACGTGCACTAGGAAGTCATTTTCTAGGAGATGCCACTGTCAAGACCAGGCTCAACTATGTGGTACCTACAGCAGAAAGAGGAGGACATCCTTCTCTCAGGAGAAACACGAGAAATCAAAATTCCAGACTTGAGGGGAACGGTTGGATTTCAGCTCAAACAGAACCTCTTCTGATTTACCTTAAACAAAGCTGAATTGTGGTCCAATAGCTCATTCACATTTTAAAGTCACAGGTAAACCAAGCAAAGCAGAGAACTGGGGCACGGAGGTTCTCAAGAAGCCCTCAGGCCCTCCCCAAGCAGCTGGCACTGAGAACTGGCCTCATGGACAGCTCTGTACGTAGAGGAGGGGCCAGTGAGGAGGTCACTGGAGGTTCCCCTCGGAGGTGCTCATTTCTGAGCAGAGCAGAGAGTTTTAGGCACTGCTACAAACCAAAAGTACTTACGTTCCTTCTTCTCTCAGAAGAGCCAGGAATTTTTTCACCCGATACTCTGGATCCATCTAAACACCAAACAGAGCAGAGCTCCATTACTGGGATGTCACCTCCCCAAACAGCACAGCTGGAAAAGGAGGCCCACAAAGACCCCTGGAGATGCGGGGAGGTGTTTGCCCTGCCCGGGCATTGCCCTGGCCAGAGCTCAGCCCGGTTCTGAGCCACAGAGACAGCACCAAGGGAAGCAGCCCCAAGAGCACCAGCTGAGTGTGCTCCCAGGAGATGATCCAGCCTGGAAACACCCCCCCATTTCCACCAGGGACGTCTGTTTAATGGCAAGCAGCACTCTGGCTTCATCCCACACTGGAACAGGCAGCCCAGAGCGGGTGTGGAGTCTCCTTCTCTGGAGATATTCAAACCCACCCGGACACATCCCTGTGCATCCTGCTTTAGCAGGGAGCCCGGACTGGGTGATCTCCAGAGGGTCCTTCCAACCCTGGAGGGAGCCCAGACTGGGTGATCTCCAGAGGGTCCTCCCAACCCTGACAATTCTGGGATTCTGGGATCCTACCCTGGCTCTGCACAAGCCGCTCTATGTCTGCTCTGCTCCCACCCACCCTTCCCAGAGCTGGGGCAGCAAATCAAGCAGGAGCAGAAGGGACTGAAGATGCCCTTGGGTTCCCTCTGTCTTCCTTCCCCTTACAGCTCCAGCAGCAAAGCCCCAGAGGAGCTGCAGGAGGTGGATTTAGCAGGGAAAGGAAAGCTGAAACACGGCAAAAGCCTTCCAGAACTGGCAGTGCCAACGTGTGCTGGGGCTCCATCACCCCCTCGAGATCAGTCCTGCCTCTGCCCCAGCACCGAGACAGAGACAAGAGGGAAGTGGCAGGAAAGGCTATGAAGGAGCTGCAGCAGAAGACACAACTTCTCTGTAGCTGCACCAGTCCTTGTGCTGATGCACAGGATTGCTGTGCCCCAGAGTAAGAGAGCAGGCAAAGCACCACACCAAGACAGGACAAGTTATGGCTGTGAACGTTTGAAACTGGTTCTGGTATCTTTGTGTTGCATTGCAATGGTTCATTTGGCCAAGGAATTCCAACTTCTGGTCATTCCATAATCGGCATCAACATCTCAAACCTTTAACTGCTGAGAACACAGCAGGCTCATTCTGAAAAGATTCAGTCAGTGGTGCCAGGAACCTGGCTGCTGTGGCATTCCCAGCTCTGTTATCCTCTTGGTCTCATCAGGCAAGTGCTCTACTAAAATGTAAAACTGGGACATATCCTTGGAGGGGGAAGAAAAGTTCCTGCACACGCCCTCTCCTCCCACCACTGAGGTGGAACAAGGGCTCTTGAGCTCATCTGCCACATTTCATACTCCCAAAGGAAAATTCCCACCATTTTCAGGTGTGAAGAATCCATCTCTTAAAAAACTGCATTTCAGAGCAATTTAAATGTCTTTAAAAACAGCCTGGAAAAAAAGAAGCTGTTCAACAAGGCCAAGCACAAGATTCTGCACCTGTGTCAGGGCAATCCCAAGCACAGTTATAGGGTGGGCAGAGAGTGGAGTGGGAACAGCCCTGAGGAGAGGGGCTTGGGGTGCTGGGGGAGGAGAAGGTCAACAGGAGCCAGAAACGAGCGCTCCCAGGCGAGAAACCAACGGTGTCCTGGGCTGCACCCAAAGAGTGGGACCAGTGGGGAGGGAGGGGATTCTGCCCCTCTGCTCTGCTCTGGGGAGACCCCACCTGGAGCCCTGTGACCAGTTCTGGAATCCCCAACGTACGGAGATGGAACTGTTGGGATGGGTCCAGAGGAGGCCACAGAGATGATCCAAGGGCTGGAGCCCCTCTGCTGTGAGGACAGGCTGAGAGAGTTGGGGTTGTTCAGCCTGGAGAAGAGAAGGCTCTGGGGAGACCTTAGAGCAGCCTCCCAGGACTGAAAGGGGCTCCAGGAAAGCTGGGGAGAGGCTCTTCATCAGGGAGTGCAGGGATAGGATGAGGGGGAAAGGTTTTGAACTGAAAGAGAGGAGATTGAGATGAGATCTTGGGAAGAAATGTTTTCCTGTGAGGGTGGGGAGGCCCTGGCCCAGGTTGCCCAGAGCAGTGGTGGCTGCCCCATCCCTGGAGGTGTTCAAGGCCAGGTTGGATGGGGCTTGGAGCCCCCTGATGCAGTGGGAGGTGTCCCTGCCCATGGCAGGGGATGGAACTGGATGGGCTTTGAGGCCCCTTCCAACCCAAACCATTCCATGATTCTGTGGTTCCAAGATACTGCTGCAGGCAGGGAAGAATCAGCCAATGAATTTCCTGTATGTGCTAAGAAAAAGGCTACAAATTCAGAACTCTCTACCACTTTGAAACCTGTCAGCAAGGCCGATACCTTGATACCAACCACTGAACTATTTTTAGATCAGAAAAATAAACTGACTGAAACAGGATGATTTGAAGGAACTTACTGAGGATGTCTGAGTGATTATGTTGGATTTTTAACATGGAAAGGAATGGGGTAACGGTCAGAGTCCCAGCAGAAAAGGAAGGTCTCTCCACCCATGAAAGGAGCATTAGAAAGAGATTATATAGAATCAGAGAATCATTTAGTTGGAAAAGATCTTTGAGATCATTGAGTCCAACCATACCTGGCCACTACTGAATCATCCCTGAGCACCTCATCTGCCCATCTTTTAAACCCCTCCAGGGATAGTGACTCCACCCCCTCCCTGGGCACCCTCTGCCACGGCCTGAGAACCCTTTCAGAGATTAATTTTTTCCTGATATCTAATCTGAACCTGCCCTTTCCTATGGAGGCCATTATCACTTGTCCCATCATTTGTTACTTGGGAGAAGAGACCAACACCCACCTCGCCACAACCTCCTTTCAGGCAGTTGGAGGCAGTGATGAGTCTCAGTCTCTTCTCCTCCAGGCTAAATAACCCCAGGTCCCTCAGCTGCTCCCAGAACCCTTGTTCTCCAGCCCCTTCCCCAGCTCTGTTCCCTTCTCTGGACGCTCTCCAGCCCCTCAATGTCCTTCTTGGAGTGAGGGGCCCAGAACTGACCCCAGGATTCGAGGTGTGGCCTCACCAGTGCTGAGTCCAGAGACACAATCCCTTCCCTGCTCCTGCTGCCACCCCATGGCTGATCCCAGCCAGGATGCTGGTGGCCTTCCTGCCCACCTGGGCCACTGCTGCCTCATGTTCAGCCCCTGTTGACCAGCACCAGCAGGGTTCTCTCTGCCAGGCAGCTTTCCAGCCACTCTTTCCCAAACCTGGAGCTGCCTGGGGTTGTTGAGACCCAAGGGCAGGACCCAGCAGGGTGCAGGCACTATGAGAGGGACTGCTGTGCCACATAGCCTGAGACCAGAAAGGTGATGCCTGCAATATCCCACCAGCCTGATCTTCTCCCCCATCTCTCCCAGGCAACACCTGGCTACAGGGGGAAAAAGCATCCATCATTATTTCAGTTGTCCCAGAAGCTCACACAGAACAGGTGAAGGACCTCCCACATTCCCACATCACTTATCTCGTGGCTGACACAGGGATTGAGACCATTACTGACCTGCAAAGCAGATGGTCCTGTCACCAGCACCCTGGGGTAACCTTAGGAAGCCATGCAAAAGTCATCCCCACCAGGGAATAACAAAAAGGACCAGACAGTTCTGTTCAAAACCAACACCATCTGAGATTGATGTGTACAAACAAATCTCTTCTTTCCATTCCCTGAAAGTCTGTGCCAATGCCACCAGCTGGAAGTCAAACTCACCCAGGACAGTGTTCTGTTTCCCAAACCAAAGATGCTGCCAGTGGTCCAGCTCAGTGGAGAAAGGAACTCATCTTGGATTGGTGGCAACGTTCTGCTCCCCTGTACAAGCCAGTCCAATCTGATATCACTGTGAGCATTCTCCTGCTTAGGAGCCTGTGTGGCTTCCCTGTATTTACAGCCCTTCAGCAGGTGGAGTCAAGCAAACACCTCAAACCTTTCACAGCAGAACTACTTCATATTTAGCTTCCACATGGGCTTTACCTACACCATTACCAACCACCAGAACTGAGTGTAATAACAGAAGTCTCCCTGCTCCCCAGTGCCCACGCAGAGCAGCAAAGGTGCATTATGAACCCTCCACACTGACAGGACCAGCCCTTCGTTCCCCACTCCTTTGGTCTGTCAGGAGTGGCACGGAGTCACAGCTCTGCCTGCCTTCTCCCAGCTCATGGATGCACCTACAACAGGGTGAGCTGGTCACAAAAACCACCCTGCACAGTCCAGGCAGAAGGTTCCCTCTCTACAGCCTCGTAGGTGCTGTGAGTGAGTCCAGGGGGAGCATTTCCACCCACTCTCCCCATTCAGGACAGCCCACGATTTCCATAACCTTCAACTTCACTTCTGAAAAGAACCAACACATAGGGTCAAAGCAGCAAAAAAGCAAATGTCCTGTGTTAGAAGAAGGAACCCATTGTCAAGGTGAAGAGAAACAGACTGCAGCAGAGCCAGGCAGTCCCTGCAGGCCTGCACCCCCTAAACACACTTAACACAAGTGAGCAATGACTTACTGACTTGCCTGTAGGTATGGAGTTAAGAGCCAAGGAAAAAGAGGAAAAAGTAATCTAGATAAATGACTTTATTCCCTGAGGTGACATCCAGGCAGAGCACAGCCCCAGAGCTCTGCAAGTTCTAACAGAATCGCGAGCAGCGAACGGAGGGGGCCATGACTTACACTGCTGAGCTAAATGCCTCTTAGCTTACGCTCAGCCTCTCCTGGAAGATCTAAGGATGCTTCCCTCAGCTGTACTAAAATCCATTTGATGTGCAAAGCGAGGGGGCTGAGATGGCAGCGGAGCAGGATTAGGGCCGCGCTGAGCCCTCGCGTCTTTCGTGTGCGTAGAGCGTCGAGCAGGAGCCCGACGGCTGCAGGGGAGGCCTGAGCACTCCACAGCTCTGCCCTCTGCAATCGTTTCCTTTAAAGTGCTGAAAGTGGAAAAGAAAGAGCTGAGCAGCTGAAGAGCCTGACAGATTTATATCTGTCAGGGAAAGAGCACAAACACCTGCACAGGTGCCTTCTTTAGAAAGAAAACACCAAGTGATTGCTCTCTGCAGCCTCAGAGTGGTGGGAGGGGAGAGGAAGGGAAGGGAAGGGAAGGGAAGGGAAGGGAAGGGAAGGGAAGGGAAGGGAAGGGAAGGGAAGGGAAGGGAAGGGAAGGGAAGGGAAGGGAAGGGAAGGGAAGGGAAGGGAAGGGAAGGGAAGGGAAGGGAAGGGAAGGGAAGGGAAGGGAAGGGAAGGGAAGGGAAGGGAAGGGAAGGGAAGGGAAGGGAAGGGAAGGGAAGGGAAGGGAAGGGAAGGGAAGGGAAGGGAATCCATCCCTCCAGTTGCTGGATGCTCCTCTCAAGTGCAGCCCCAAGCAGCCCATGGAATGGTTTGGGTTGGAAGGGACCTCAAAGCCCATCCAGTCCCAACCCCCTGCCGTGGGCAGGGACACCTCCCACTGGATCAGGGGGCTCCAAGCCCCATCCAACCTGGCCTTGAACACCTCCAGGGATGGGGCAGCCACCACTGCTCTGGGCAACCTGGGCCAGGGCCTCCCCACCCTCACAGGAAAACATTTTCTCCCTAAAATCTCATCTCAATCTCCCCTCTCTCACCTTAAAACCATTCCCCTCATCCTATCCCTGCACTCCCTGATCAAGAGCCCCTCCCCAGCTTTCCTGGAGCCCCTTTCAGTCCTTGGAGGCTGCTCTAAGGTCTCCCCAGAGCCTTCTCTTCTCCAGGCTGAACAACCCCAACTCTCTCAGCCTGTCCTCACACCTCCGTGGCCTCCTCTGGACCTCCTCTTGAAGAAAGACCTGGTGATTTCTTTGTTCAGAGAAATTCTTTTCACTGTAACTCTTCTCCCAATTAAACCAACTCAAAGGCTCCCCACACAGCTCAGTAAGAGCCTGAAGAGAAATGGGAACCTCTCAGACAGCACCACTGACCCCAGCCCTCCCTGGGCCAGAAACATTCCTACCTGCAAGGACATCTCTATCAGCATCAGCAGCTTCTTGATGCCGATCCAGACGGGTTTCCCTTTGACATTCTGGGCGATGGTGCTGCGTTCCTTGTCTTTGAAGTTACCCAGGAGCTGGGGGAGATGAAAAACAAACAAAATCAACAACAGGCAACTGTCAGCAGGAATAACACTACCTGCCTCAGGAGAAAGGGGATGAGAGGCTGCAAAGCATCTTCCAGCTTAGAAGGAAAATTTGTTGCAGTGTTATCCAGACCAGGCAGAACACTTAAAGTCTTTTATTCTACAATGGTTCTTTCCATAACATCTCTAATGGAATAATTGGTGCTTTTCTTTTATGATTTGCTCTAGGATTTCTCCAGATTGGAGTCTGGAAGGAACTTGGTGGCCACAGTAACTTTCCAAAGCACTGCAGGAGCTCGTGGTGTCCTTCAGGCTGAGACAATATCACTGTGAGAATTCTGCATGTTTGCACAACAACAGGTTTGCCCGTGAAGTTTACAGTGAATGCTGCAGGCTGTTAATTCCCACTGTGGCACAGAATGAGAAGCCATAAGGCACAGATTTATAAGGCACAGATTTATAAGGAATGTATAATCTCTTCAGCACCAACCACCTCTACTTGGTGTTGTTCCAACTCATCAGAGCTTGGCACCCTGCAGGCACACTCACTTCTGGTGTCCCAATTATATTCATTACCCACTTCCAGCCCTTTGGACTCTTCCAATCCATTCCATTTATTTTCCTCTAGACCCACTGTTCTCCCATTTTGCCTTAATTTAGTGTAGAAACAAGGAATTCAGAGAAGCCTCAGAACTGTCAGGACACAACATGAAGCAAGAAGGTGTTCCCAAAGGCAGAGTTACTGCAAAATCCCTCATTCCTAGCAAATTTGGAGCTTGTTTGCCATCCCTGAACCCTTTCTCACCTCCAAAGCCTCCATCAGCTGCTCCCCTGTGGCAATGTTGGGCACATGGATCGTCGTGCTGAAGGCGTTCAGCATCTCCATTTCCTGCAGGACATCTTTGCGGCTGGTGGTGCCAATGATCAGAAGCTTCCGACCCTGTCCAGACAACGGAATCAGCGTCAGGAAAGGGAAAACAAGGGAGGAACCAGCCTTGGGAAGCTTCAGCTAACGACAAACAGCAAATGGACACTGAAAAATACCACTTAAAATAAACCTAGAAGAGAATCATAGAAACATAGAATGGGTTGGGTTGGAAGGGACCTCAGAGCCCATCCAGATCCAACCCCCCTGCCATGGGCAGGGACACCTCCCACTGGACCAGGGGGCTCAAAGCCCCATCCAGCCTGACCAGGGAGGGGGCAGACACCACTGCTCTGGGCAACCTGTGCTGCGGCCTCCCCACCCTCACCATGAAGAACTTCTTCAATAATACCTAATCAAAATCTTCCCCCTTCCAATTTAAAGCCTTTCCCCCTCGTCCCATCACTTCAGGCCCTTGGGAAAAGCCCCTCCCCAGCTTTCCTGGAGCCCCTTTCAGTCCTGGGAGGCTGCTCTAAGGTCTCCCCAGAGCCTTCTCTTCCCCAGGCTGAACAACCCCAACTCTCTCAGCCTGTCCTCATAGCAGAGGGGCTCCAGCCCTTGGATCATCTCCGTGGCCTCCTCTGGACCCATCCCAACAGTTCCATCTCCTTCTTATGTTGGGGATTCCAGAACTGGTCACAGGGCTCCAAGTGGGGTCTCCCCAGAGCAGAGCAGAAGGGCAGAATGCCCTCCCTCCCCTCTGGTCCCACTCTTTGGGTGCAGCCCAGGACACCCTTGGTTTCTGGGCTGGGAGCGCTCGTTGTGGCTCCTGTGGAGCTTCTCCTCCCCCAGCACCCCAAGCCCTTCTCCTCAGGGCTGTTCCCAATCCCATTGTCCCCCATCCTCTATTGGTACTGGGGTTTGCCTTGACCCAGATGCTGGACCTTGCCCTTGGCCTTGTTGAACCTCATGAAGCTCACACAGCCCCACTTCTCCACCTTGTCCAGGTCCCTCTGGATTCCATCCTGTCCTTCTGGTGTGATCATTGCCCCCCTCAGCTTGGTGTCATCCACCAACTCGCTGAGGGTGCCCTCAATCCCACTGTCAATATCATCAATGAAAATATTAGACAGCACTAATAGAATTACACATCCCTACACAGGACACCCCAACACTCACCCCGTGGGGCTGAGGGCACTGGCCAAAGGCTTCTGGAATGCTGCAGACTGGGTGCTGGGACTGCTTCCCTGGGGAGCTGTTCCAGGGCTCCACCACCCCCTGGGGGAAGAACCTCTTCCCAATATCCAACCCAACCCTCCCCTGGCACATCTTCCTGCCATTCCCTCCAGTCCTGTCCCAGGTCACCAGAGAGCAGAGCTCAGCCCCTCTTTCCCCTCCCTCCCTTGGGAGAAGGCAGCAAACAGCTCTGAGACCCCCTCTCAGTCTCCTCCTCTCCAGGATGAACAGACCAAGGGACTTCAGCCTCTCCTCACACTCTTCCCCTCCAGACCCTTCCCCAGCCTTGTGCCCTCCTCTGGACACTCTCCAGTGCTTTGATGCCCTTTTTACCCTGTGGTGCCCCAAAGTGCCCCCAGTGCTCGAGGTGGGGCCTCCCCAGAGCAGAGCAGAGCGGGACAATCCCCTCCCTCTCCCAGCTGCCGATGCCGTGCTCGATGTCCCCCAGGACACAGAGGACACAGCTCCCATGGGTTTACAAGTCTGAAGGCAACTCATTGTTGACTGGAGTTGCTTCCAATTCACACCAAGTGATGTGGAATCAGGAATGCATTTGGGCTTAGAGATCATTCCCCCTCATTTCCCTTTCAACTTATATAAACTGGCCAAAGCTTCCGGTGTTCCAGAGGGGAAAAGGGACGGGTGGGGCTCTGGGAGCAGTGCAAGGGCATGCCCAGGGCTGGTGGAGACCATCTCGCTCAGCCAGGCGGTCCCTAACGCTGCTCAAATCGTGCACCCAGCTGATGGTCCTCCACCCCGGGAGCCGAGTGGCAGCTTTTCAGAGGGAGCAGCAGGGAAGCACATGTGAACCCTCGGTGGGGCTGCTGAGTGTCTCCAGCCCTTGTGTGACTCTGCATGTAGATGAAGCAGCTTCGGCTTTCGGAGCTGCTGCTGCTTAGTTCTCAGCAAAGTCCCTTTCTCCCGCTCGGCTCCCCGCTGCGACAGAGCTTTTCAGGCTTTCTATCCCCCCTCTCCAGCCTCTTCTCCTGCACAACACAGGGAAACTCCATTGGAATAAAGACCTAAGAGAACATGGCTTATTTTCCTCTCTTCAAACCACCTCAGAAAAGCTTTTTAATCGATTTAAAAGATGCTAAACAAAGTGCAGTGTTTTCAGACATCCTGAATGAGTAGTAATAGATACCAGGATTTAATCACTGCAGAGTGGAACCAGCGAGCATGAGTATGACCAGGAATTTAAAGCAAACTCTGAGATGCTTCCAGTTTCTTTAAGGTGTTTACTCAGAAATCTTCTGCAAAGCACGAAGAAGCCAGCCCAGGAAACCAGAAGCTTCAAGTCTTTGCCCTTCCTACACCATGTTAAAACAACAGAGCCGAGGCTGGGAGGCAGCGTTTGTAAACCAATTCATCAGAGACATAGACCTCGATGCATAATTAATAAGATTTCATCCCAGAAATGCTCCTCCTGCACACGGAGCTACAGGAATTGTAGGAGCTGTTTGCACACTGAGACTCTCTGCAAGTGATGTGACAACGCCGTGTGAATGCGTAATCCAGGCCGCAGAGATGGGAGCAGCAGAGCCGCGCGGCTCCAACGCACTCTCCGCTTCCCACTCGCCCCCTGCTCGTGGTTCCAACTCCATCAGCTTTTCAAAACAACTCCAGATTTTGGGTCTCTCTGACTGGTGAACTGGTAGAGCCACTCTGACACCAAGAACAGTGATCGTCCCCTCAGCGTCTTGTCAACGACTTCTCTCAGCACGGGGCACACCTGGTGTGTCCCAGGACGGCCCATTTGGATATTGGGAAGAGGTTCTTCCCCCAGGGCGTGGTGGAGCCCTGGAACAGCTCCCCAGGGCAGCAGTCCCAGCACCCAGTCTGCAGCATTCCAGAAGCCTTTGGCCACTGCCCTCAGTCACAGGGTGTGAGTGTTGGGGTGTCCTGTGTAGGGACAGGGGTTGGACTCGATGGTCCTTGTGGGTCCCTTCCAACTTGGGTAATTCTATGATTCATTTTTACAAGGAATGAACCCAAACCATGATTCCAGCCCCACAGAAATTCCTGGTGGTTTGAACTCCTGGCACAGGTCAGTTGTGCTGATGAAGCCCATGAACAGCTGCATCCAACATCCCCGATGGCCACAACCCCCTGAAACCAGTCCTTCCTTCCACAGAAACTGCTCCCCGAGGGAAGTGGCCAATCCAGAGGGAACGTGAAGGGTGCTGATCACCCAACAGCATCACCTCCCTCATGCGTTCCTCACTTGAGCTCAAAGCCCCCAAGCGTCTCCATGCCCAAATCCAATCTTTTTCACAGCAAACAGCAGAACAGCCCTTTTCCTGCCCAACCCCACCTCCTGCAGTTGCTTTGAGGGTTTAATTAGAAAATCCCTGCATGCCACGACTGCCACTTGGAGGAAACATCCACGAGGAAGAACCCCACTGGCAGAACCACCAGGCCAAAGGGCCCCTCCAACCCAACGTCCCGACTTCCAAAGGAGCCAAGAGTGGACATTTAGGGAGAAAAGAAAACAGCCCCCCCTCCCAATCAATCACACAGTGACATTTCCTCAGAAAACTCTCTCCCCTCCAACAATTTATGGCTTAAGTCACCATAATATCAGCTGTCAACCCCGAGCCTTCCAGCCTGCAGGGCATTTCAAACATCACAAATCTCCAGCAACATGCATCAACTTGGCAAATAGCTGAGCTTCAGCCCTGCTCCTCGCTTCCCACGGGAGCTGGTGCCAAGGAAAGTGCAGCTAAATGGCAAAATGCACTCGGAGGATGAAGTGATACAACAGGCAATGTTTTAAATTTAAGGTTCAAGTTCTGTTTTCCCTATTGATTTATGGGAATCACCATCGCCTGGTACTGTGGGAACAGCCAGCAACGGCTCCATGAGTACAGGAGGGAATGACAATCACAGAATGGCCTCAGTTGGAAGGGACCCACAAGGATCATCCAGTCCAACTCCTGTCCCTGCACAGGACACCCCAACATTCACACTGTGTGGCTGAGGGCATTGGCCAAAGGCTGTTGGAATATTAACAGGCTGGGACTGCTTCCCTGGGGAGCTGTTCCAGGGCTCCACCACCCACTGGGGGAAGAACCTCTTCCTGATATCCAATCTAAACCTCCCCTGGTTTAGACTGAACATCTAAACCTTCCCCTTCCTGCCATTCCCTCAGGTCCTGTCATTGGTCACCAGAGAGAAGAGCTCAGCCCCTGCTCCTCCTCCTCCCCTTGTGAGGAAGATGCAGACCATGATGAGGTCTCCCCTCAGTCTTCTCCAGGCTGAACAGACCAAGGGGCTTCAGCCTCTCCTCACACACTTCCCCTCCAGACCCTTCCCCAGCCTTGTGCCCTCCTCTGGACACTCTCCAGTGCTTTGATGCCCTTTTTACCCTGTGGTGCCCCAAACTGCCCCCAGTGCTCGAGGTGGGGCCTCCCCAGTGCAGAGCAGAGCGGGACAATCCCCTCCCTCTCCCGGCTGCCGATGCCCTGCTGGATGCCAGGACACGGCTGCCCTCTTGGCTGCCAGGGCACTGCTGGCTCAGGTCCACCTTGCCCAGAACCCCCAGGTCCATCTCTCCAGGGCTGTTCTCCAGCCTCTCCCTCCCTGGTCTGTCTGTCCACCCAGGGTTGCCCTGTCCCAGGTACAAATCACAATCAGCTGTGCCACTGCACCCAGGTGACCCTTCTGTTCCAACCCCCCTGCTCAGAGAATCTGAGTTTGATCTTACAGATTTCACACTACAGAAAGCTCGCTGGGAGAGCCCTTTGCTCTCCCCCAGTGACAGTCACAGGGGAACTTCAGGGCCCGTGGCCCTGCCATTTAGTTCACAGTTCTAGATCTGAAAGGCCTTTTCAACAAACTCTCATGAAAACAATCCTCACGCAGATGTCACTGCTTCCAGGATAGAGAAACAGATTTAGTTCATCCAGGCTGGGCTTTTCTGCTCCTCCTGACACCAACCTTCATGGTTTGCTGTATGTTATTTATTCATGCAGACAGCAGAAATCCAGTGAACAACACAAAAAATGGCAAAGAAAGTGTTCCCACCCTTTTACCTCTCTCAGCACAAGTTTCAGAGACGTTCTTGCTTATGATGTTCTTAAACCTCACCAGGCCAGGGAGCACAAACAGAACCAGCCTGAGAGACAGGACCCTGAGATTTCCTCAGGCACTGTGATTAACACCTGATAATTTCAAGTTAAGAACAAATTAAAACCCTGAGATAGACAATGATGACCCAGAAACGAGCGCTCCCAGCCCAGAAACCAAGGGTGTCCTGGGCTGCACCCAGAGCAGTGGGACCAGAGGGGAGGGAGGGGATTCTGTGCCTCTGCTCCACTCTGGGAAGACCCCACCTAGAGTGCTGTGACCAGTTCTGGAATCCCCAACATAAGAAGGAGATGGAACTGTTGGAGTGGGTCCAGAGGAGGCCATGGAGATGATCCAAGGGCTGGAGCCCCTCTGCTGTGAGGACAGGCTGAGAGAGTTGGGGTTGTTCAGCCTGGAGAAGAGAAGGCTCTGGGGAGACCTTAGAGCAGCCTCCCAGGACTGAAAGGGGCTCCAGGAAAGCTGGGGAGGGGCTTTTTACCAAGGTCTGGAGTGACAGGATGAGGGGGAATGGCTTTAAACTGAAAGGGGGAAGATTTACATCAGACATTAGGAAGAAATTCTTATGATGAGGGTGGGAGGCCCTGGCCCAGGTTGCCCAGAGCAGTGGTTCTGCCCCATTCCTGGAGGTGTTCAAGGCCAGGTTGGATGGGGCTTGGAGCCCCCTGATCCAGTGGGAGGTGTCCCTGCCCATGGCAGGGGCTTGGAATAGGATGGGCTTTGAGGTCCCTTCCAACACAAACCATTCCATGATTCTATGATTATACAGGACTCAGAAATCGATTTCTAAACAAGGAGGGAGCGCACGTTTGATTTGGACTGAGCTGGTCCTTATTCCACCAGAAAGCAGACAGCCTGTGGGTTTGAGTTTTCCATGGGGAGGGTTAAACTTGCCTCCTTCATCAGTATTTCCAGGGCTAACTGCAGAAGGTTCAGCCATAGCAATGATATAACTAGAGCTGAATCCTTTGTGGTTATCCTACAAATGTCTAAGTGAACGAGCAGCAGCAGGCCAGGATGACCTGGAACACGGCAGAGGCGATGGCACTGGTGGCACTGGTGGCACTGGTGGCACAGCAGCCATCAGTGAGGCACAAAGCCTTGAGTCTGCCAAAATTATTGCAGGAATACAGCAGTCAAACCATTCTACGTGGGAGGTGTCTTGGCTATGGCTGGGGGGATGGAACTAGATGGGCTTTAAGGTCCCTTCTAACCCAAACCATTCCATGATTCCATGATTCTATTCTATGATCCCTTCCTTACCTGAGGGGGAGCCTTCTTTAGCAGGACAAGAAGAGCTTGCAACACCAGATTAGAGAACCTTGGGCCAATTGGGACATAATCTGAAATGAAAAAGGCATTTTAATGCCCACCAAACCATTTCACTGTATCAAAATCAGTTCAAGGCTCCCAAAGTAAATGGTTCCAGATCATTTCTGGTTTGCACTCTTTCCATATTGCAAATATCTCAACATTTCTGCTCAGCAGACAAGCACATAAGAGTCTCTCATCATCTGGACTCACCCAGCAGCCTCTCGATGTCGTCCACGACAACACAGCTGAGTTGGGACTTGTAGGCATCATCAAAGATCTGAAAAACAGCAAAGTGACTCATGGTTAAATCTCAGCAGCAAAATTACAACGGTCATGACGGGACCTGTTGACGTGTTTTTAACTCAACACAGCAGTTTTGAGAGGAATGAAGAGAGAATGGAACAGGTAAGTACCAAGAGATTAGACTCCACCTGCGTTTAATAAAACGCTGCCATCGCAAAGAACTCAGAGCTCAGATCTGTTCATCTGCATCACAAACTAAAAACATGAGAATCATAGAACTGCTTGGTTGGAAAAGACCTTTGAGATTGTGTCCAGTTGTACCTGTCCATGACTAAACCACCCCTGAGCACTTCATCTACACATCTTTTGAACCCCTCCAGAGGTGGTGACTCCACCCCTGCCCTGGGCAGCCTCTGCCAGGCCCTGAGAACCATTTCAGGGAAGATATTTTTCCTGCTGTCGGGTCTAAACCTGCCCTGGCACAGCTGGAGGCCACTTCCTCCCATCCCATCACTTTTCCCTTGGGAGAAGAGACCAACATCCACCCCACCACAACCTCCTTCAGGCAGTTGGAGACAGTGATGAGGTCTCCCCTCAGTCTCCTCTTCCCCCCAGGTCCCTCAGCTGTCCCTCATAACCCCTGTTCTCCAGCCCCTTCCCCAGCTCCGTTCCCTTCTCCGGATGCTCTCCAACCCCTCAATGTCCTTCTTGTCCTGAGAGGCCCAAAATTGACCCCAGTACTCGAGGTTTGGCCTCCCCAGTGCCCAGTGCAGGGGCACAATCCCTGCCCTGCTCCTGCTGCCCACGCTGTGTCTGATCCAAGCCAGGATGCTGGTGGCCTCCTTGGCCACCTGGGCCACTGCTGGCTCACATTCAGCCGCTGTCACACAGCTCCCTGGGTTTAACTGACAACAATGGACTAAACAGCCCCACTCCTCTGGTTGTGGAGTTGGGACAACCCCACACACCCACTCACACAACTGTAGTGCAGTGATGGAGTGTTTCTAAGCCAGCTGGAGATGGGCTGCTTTCCCTAAAAGCACCTCAGGGAGGGCAGATGGGCCCCAGGTACAGATCCAGCCTCCACAACCCCTACAGAGAGCAGCAAAGCAGCATCCTGCAAAGTTTTGACTTCAAACAAGCAGCACTGAGGACCTCCCTGCAGCACATGGGGCCTCAAGTGAAGTCCAACAGCCTCCTTTTTGAATCTCAACGACAAACCAGGGTTCCAGCTCTGAGCACATCGCTCTCAGCAACTACAAACTGATCTCAGAGTAACACCTCACTCACTCAGGATCACTCAGCTCTGCAAGCAAGTGCTTGCTTGCTTCCATAAATGAAATCCCCTTCTTTCCAGCTGGTGACTTGAAATGATTTCAGATGTTCAACCTGTTTGCATTGCTTCTGCTCCCCAGGTTGCTAAAAGTCACATTAGCACCTCAAAACTGTTCCTGGTCTCATCCAGGCAGGATCTGTTCTTCCCAAGGGTAATGCCAAGCCCTTCCTGTCTCCCTCTTTGCAGGCAGAGCTCCAGGCTTGCTCACCACTGATCAGGCCTTTGGTTTCCCTGTTAGTCATGGTTACAGAGCCTGGAAAACTTCCCTGAGTCATTCAGAGCCACAAAAACATCCACTCCACTTGATAATAAAGCTGGGGAGGGGCTCTTGATCAGGGAATACAGGGTTAGGATAAGGGGGAATGGTTTTCAGCTGAAAGAGGGGAGATTGAGATGAGATCTTAGAGAGAAAAATGTTTTCCTGTGAGGATGGGGAGGCCCTGGCCCAGGTTGCCCAGAGCAGTGGTGGCTGCCCCATCCCTGGAGGTGTTCAAGGCCAGGCTGGATGGGGCTCTGAGCCCCCTGATCCAGTGGGAGGTGTCCCTGCCCATGGCAATGGAGTGGAACTGGATGGGCTTTGAGGTCTCTTCCAACCCAAACCATTCCATGATTCTGTGATTCTATAAATACATGCACAGGAATTTGGGACCTACAGAGAGCAGGAACACAGTCTCTGGGATAACTCACATTTCTGTCCATTAGAGCACAGGGAACAGGGCTGTAATGAGGCAGGAGCAGGACACACACCCACCTTCTTCATAGCTTGGCACTTGGCCGTTTCAGAAAACCCAATCATCTTATCAGGAGAGCAGATCTTGATAAAGGGAAAGTTGGATTCTTCTGCTATTTTTGCTGCTAGGGCAGTCTTCCCACTGTGGGGGGGACCTGAAACAAAGGACAAAGAGGATGGGAGAAGGAGGGAGAAACCAGGCCTGGTAGGGCTCAGGGTGGACGATACGCTGGGAAGGTTTATGTTCTCATGTTTTGAAATGGAGGAGAAGGAACACCTTAACTCCCAGTGCAATCCTGACCTCCAAAGGAAGGAAATGAACAGCATTATGTGAGTTCATGAAGACTGATTTGCCAGGAAACCAACACAGAAGAGGACATCACACATTTTGTAGGACTGGCCCCAGTTTTGGAGAATCTTCTTGGACTATGGTTGTGGTTTCTGTGGGAACTGCAGCAAACAAGGCAACAGCATGACCAGGGAAAATATGGACACAGGGAATGTGTAACGTGCCTGAATTCTCACCAGAGTAATCCAAACAGAGATCAAAGACACATCTCAGTCCACACACCCAATGAAAATGGATTTGGAGCGCAAGGAGGTGCGTTGGCCACGCAGAACTGTTCAGGGTATCAACTCAAAGTTCATTTCAAAGCAATAGGTTGCTCAGCAATAGTGGGAATCCCCATTTTTCTACTTCAGGAAAAGAAAGAAGTGCTAAATAATAAATTCTACCCAAATATCTACAGTGTAGACAAAGGAACTGGTTTCCTTGACTCTTGATGGTCAACAGCAGCCTAGATGGAGGGAATCCACCTCTGCCTAACAGCAGACACCTAAAGGAGGCCAGATGAGCTGTCCTGAGAACTGACAGAATTATTGAGGTTGCAAAAGACCTCTCAGCTCATCAACTCCAACCATCAGCCCAACCCCACCACGCTGACTAAACCCTGTCCTGGAGCTCCACATCTACACATTTTGAACCACCCCAGGGATGGAGACTCCACCCCTGCCCTGGGCAGCCTCTGCCAGGGCTTCACCACTCTGCCAGTAAAGACATTTTTCCTAATGTCCAATCTAAGCCTTCCCTGGTGCAACCTGAGGCCACTTCCTCTCATCCTGTCACTTGTTACTTGAAGGGCCCAGCACCCACCTCACCACAACCTCCTTTCAGGAGCTGCAGGGAGCGATGAGGCCTCAGTTAATTACCCCGAGCAGCCCCCGGTGACCTCAAAGAGAATTTAGAGAGTGAACTCTGCTACAAAACCTGTGCTGCACAACACCCACAGTGAGGTTATCAACTGTGCACACTCTTCTCCGTTGTGCCACTGCTCTCAGGCCGAGAAGCCAGGCTCAATATCTAAAGGAGTCTCACCCGAAGAAGCCGAAAGGGACCGATTCCAACTTCCCTCTCTCGTGTTTCTTTACACAGTGTTGCCCAATGTAATGCATCACCACCCAGGCAACTGACAGGAAGGGTTCTCAGGAGCTGCTCTTCTCTAAAATATCTGGTTTTCTTAAATATACCTTCTAGGAGAACGCTGACCAGAGGGGTGCGGTCACTGTTCTTTGTCTGTTGAACAAGCAGCTCCCCATCATCCAACACCCTCGTTACAGGATCACCCCATTTAATGATCCCATTCATGATGTAGCTGGCATAATCCTCCTGGTTGGTTCCAAAGGCCTGTGTTAAGAGAGGGAACGTTTGTTTCACCAAAAAAAAATGTCCATCACATCATAAAAACAGGAGACAATTAAATATCAGCCAAGTGATGCGGCCCAAGAGTCCGGAAGCTGCCCAAGCCAGGTGGTTGGTGCTGGCAGACCCACTGGGGACACTTGGCATTTCAGTTCAAGGGACTGAACACATTCAGGAACATCTTTTCATACACCCTCAAAACAAATTCTACCCTGTCCACGTCACCAATGGGCTCTGAATCCTGAAACTGCCAAAAATGAGGCTTAAAGCTCCCGTTACAGCCCCGATGACAGCTGCCATCCACCAACAGAAGCGGCCACGGAGCGGGTGAATACGACAAGAAGAAGAAATTCCAGGTTGCTCTCTTTGTTCTACTCCTTTTCATGATTTGTGAGTGCAACAAAAGGTACAAATCAGAGCCTTGGCACTGCAGGGAGAAAGACTGTAAGACAGGAGTTAGGTGGCACCAACTTACTGGTTTGATGTCGTTCTCCAAAGAGGCAAAGAAATCTCCTCTCGTCACTCGCAAGCTCTCGGCCTTCTCCATATCCACTTCCACTTTGTTGCTGGCCTAACAAAGGCAATAACAGACACTGAAGCACAGCATCACCACACACAACCCCTTATCAGCTTCCATCCACGGATCCAGCCCTGCAGTGGGTCTGCATCAATAAGGGAAATGCTGCTTCACCGGATGCCAGTGGAGCAATCATCACCTTCACAGAGCCACATCCACCCACCAGCCTCAGGAAGCCATCAAGCAACAGCTGTTGTTCTCCACTGGACATCAGGAAAAATTTCTTCACTGAAAGAGTTCTCAGGCCCTGGCAGAGGCTGCCCAGGGAGGGGGTGGAGTCACCATCCCTGGAGGGGTTTAAAAGGTGGGCAGATGAGCCTCTTAGGGACATTGTTTAGCAGTGGACAGGTACGGTTGGACTCGACGATCTCCAAAGTCTTTTCCAACCAGATGATGATTCTATGATTGTGAGACTTTTCCAGAAAGACAAATAAAGCCTGGTTTAACCCAACTCTGAGTCCACCCCCTCATCTCTGGCAACTGAGCCACAAATACAAACTATTCACATCCTCTGATTCTGGAGGTTTTAGTTTTCTATTTGACCAATGCACCTTCCTCTCCATACAAGAAGTCTTTAAGGTCAGTAAATGTTGCATTTCTTTCTGCTTTATCTTTATTTGCCTCAGCTCAGCCAGACCCAGGAGTCTTCCTGAGGAAGCAGTGGTGGCCCTTGGAATAAACAAACTGTAGGTAGCTCAGCTCATTCTTGCACCCTTTTGAAATGAAAAGCATCTCCTTTTCCCTTCTGCCATTCCCAGACTGTCCAGTGACAATGAAAATCCAAAGGCTGGAAGTGAACCCACACTGAGCCAGCACCTGTGCATCCTCCTCCTGGGGACCCTGTCCCAACCTCACCTGCAGGAGGGGCCCAAAGCTGCCCACACCCAGGTGGAAGAGATTTTTAATACTTGAAGACTACTCATTAAAGTGCTGGAGACTTTATTCTGGTGTCTGTAGATTTAAAGCCAGCTCAGGATGTGACACCAAGTGTGGCTGCAGCTCCACAAATCCGAGCAGCTCAGTTTGCAGGATGATTTGTAGAGCTGCAAGTACCTTCATGGCCTTGGGCAGCCATCAGGAATCAAATGGATTTGGAGCAGGTTTTCCACTCAACAGCGTTCGAGCGCTGGCTGTTCCGCACTAATCCCCTGGGCACAGGCTGTGAGGATCCCGAGTGGAGTCAGAGACAGAGGAAACAGGATTAGCCACGAGCTGGGGCAGAAGGGGATCTGTGAAAAGCAATCTGAGGCAGAAACCTGGTTTTAAGTAGCACTGAGATGAGGCAAAGCATCTTTGCTCTTTTCCACCAAAGCACAGCCCTGAAAGGCTTGTGATAATCCCTGAATTTCCCAACTACAGCACAGCAAAGGTCTCTGGATCCCAAAATGAGTCTGATTTTCATTTGAAGTTCCCCAAGTCTGACAGCCCCTGAGAGTCCAACGGTCCAGTGTGATCCAAGAGTTCAGGAAGCAAAAACACGGGGTGGCAAGGGGTTCCTTGGAAGGCACAGAACCTCTGTCTCCTTGCCTGGGACCAAGGTGATGGATGAGTCAAAGAACTTTGACCCTCAAAGATGTCTTTCGGAGACGTCCTCTTCCGATGAACATCGCCTACAGGAACAAGGAGCGCCCTCGAGCAAGGGAAAAAGAGCAATAAAAATAATCACAGTGCTTGTCTGGCAGAGCAGCAAAGGCTGAACAGGAGCCTCAGGAGCCAGACTGGCCAGGAGCACTGTGCCAAGCCAAGGACCGGAACCAGAGCACAGCCAGATCCTCACCCAGCAAGCAGAAACACAGGATGCCAACCGTGCCACACTGGTGGGTCCTTAGCACAGGTCGATCTCTCCTCTACAGCACAGAGGGAAGGTCCTTGAAACACTACTAATGCATTCCTGAAGTGTCTGTACACTAAAACCCAGAGGATTTTCTTTCTTTCCTAGCCTTTAATGAGTTACAGACTTTCATGTCTAACACAGAGATTATCAGAAGAGTTTAAATGATTCAGAGAACAATGTCCCCTGATTTTCCATCGGTGCTCTTGCTTCTCGCAGGCGCTGCTGAAAACTAGGTCAGCCCTAGGATGCAGATTGTAAATTGTAGGAGAGAACAAAATACCTCAGTGCCTCGTTGGGCTGAAGACATCTTCCGAATAAACAATAAGCTTCTCCAAAAATACAACATCAAAGTGTTTGGAAAGAAAAGCAGAGCACGGCTGCTTCGTGTGTGGATGTGCAGACGGGTATCAGTGAGGTGTCACTCACATCCCAGCCTAGGGGAGGGGCTGCTCTTCCAGTCTCCCATTCCCAGCCTGGAGAGGAGGAGACTGGGAGGGGATCTCAGAGCTGTTTGTGCCTTCTCCCAAGGGAGGGAGGGGAAAGAGGGGCTGAGCTCTGCTCTCTGGTGACCTGGGATAGGACTGGAGGGAATGGCAGGAAGATGTGCCAGGGGAGGGTTGGGTTGGATATTGGGAAGAGGTTCTTCCCCCAGGGCGTGGTGGAGCCCTGGAACAGCTCCCCAGGGCAGCAGTCCCAGCACCCAGTCTGCAGCATTCCAGAAGCCTTTGGCCAATGCCCTCAGTCCCATGGGATGAGTGTTGGGAGTGTCCTGTGTAGGGACAGGTGTTGGACTCGATGGTCCTTTTGGCTCCCATTCTACAATTTCCATCTTCTCTTCTCCCACTGTGCCATTTTGGCACCATAAGGAAGAACCCAAACCACCAACAGCCCCCAAACTTACCAAGAATTCAAGCATTGAATAAAAATCAGCTATAAGCAAAATTAATTATTTAAGAAAAGGTTTTGCTTGCAAAGGGATGAAAATAACAGAATCACATCAAAACATCTCCAGAGGTGCTGGTTGGTTTTCTGAGACAGAACACAAGAAAACAAGAAGCTGTTGATGTCCATGGGGTTTTTGCTACTGGAAACAATTAAGAGCTTTTCAAAACAATTAAGACCTTTTCAAAACAATTAAGAGCTTTTCAAAACAAGAGCTTTTCAAGTGTTATGGCTATAAAGGAAAGATGGGCAGGAAGAGCCATTTTCCCTTTAGAAAGAGAGTTCCCAAGAGATACCAAGGTCTGAGCAGCCAAAAGAGTTGTGATTAAATGGAAATATGATTTGTTCTCTTCTTATTTGAGGCTGAACAGGTTTTTTACTGAGGAATAACCCAGCACTGTGGAACGGATGCCAAAGGCTTTGTCCTGCAGCAACTCCCACCAGCTCTTGGCCACTGGAGCCCAGGGGTTGCATCTTTCACCTCCCTCTTCAGGAACTCATCAGCTCGTATTTCAACACCAGTGAATACTCGGGTTGGCATCTGGACTCAGATACCCTGACATTTCACAGGCCTGAACTCCTCTCTGGTTCAAGATTTTACCATCAGCAGCATCTTTGAGCAAAAGGTTCCTCCAGGACTTTGTCACACAATGCACATCTCTGCTCTCAGCACGGCCCTGCTGGTGTCACTGACTGCTCTCCGAGTTCTTGTGTCAGGGAAGGGCCTGCAGCCGCTCCCCACGCCCTGATTCCATCCACTCAGGATTTCACACACTTTTTGTAAACCCTCACCATACATTTTCAGACTGAGAAATCCCAAACTGGGATTGAAACCCCCCCCCTCCACCTCTGAACTTCCCTGCTGTCTTTCCATATCCTCGTTCTACCATCAGCTTCCCAAGGTCGGTGTCCCAGGAGTGCACGGATTCAAACACAGCAAGGATTTTGGAATAGTTTGGGTTGGAAGGGACCTCAAAGCCCATCCAGTTCCAACCCCTCCACACCTCCCACTGGATCAGGGGGCTCAAAGCCCCGTCCAGCCTGGCCTTGAACACCTCCAGGGATGGGGCAGCCACCACTGCTCTGGACAACCTGGGCCAGGGCCTCCCCACCCTCACAGCAAAACATTTCTTCCTCAGATCTCATCTCAATCTCCCCTCTTTCAGCTTCAAACCCTTCCCCCTCATCCTATCCCTGCACTCCCTGATCAAGAGGTCCATCCCAGCTTCCCTGGAGCCCCTTTCATTCCTGGAAGGCTGCTCTAAGGTCTCCCTGGAGCCTTTCTTCTCCAGGCTGAACAACCCCAATGCTCTCAGCCTCATTTTTCCTCTCTATACCTCTCCCAGTAAATTCTCATGTTGCATTTGCTTTTTTTACTGATAAGGACTGAGCTGATATCTCAAGATCATCAGAACTCCCCAAACGTGACCCAAGTCATGGTCAGGTCGGCCCCTGCCACTGCCTGTTCCTTTTAGAATTTCCTCTCTTCACCTTTATGACCACAAACCAGCTTTGAGCTCGTGACTCCACTTTCCTCTGCCCTTTACAGATCATTTATGAATTTATGGAGCTGCACAGCCTCCAGCAGAGACCTCTCCAATGTCACTGGCTGCTCTCACTTCGTCTCCTTGGTCCAATCCATAACTTGGGCTCAACATTTTCCTTTCAGATTTAACAAAATACAGTCACAAACAACCACGTTCCATCCCCACCAAGCTCTGCCAGAGCCACCTGGGGGGCAGGAGATGAAAGAGATAATCCAGAGCCACGGAAAAGCACAGCAGAAGGCTGGTGTCCATCTGAATTTCATCTCCTAAGATACTTTGAGATGCCATTACCTATTTGAAAGTCAACATTCAACTGCTCAAGGCCAGGTTGGATGGGGCTTTGAGCAACCAGAACCAGTGGAAGGTGACCTTGCCCATGGCAAGGGGTAGAACTGGACAGTTCCAACCCAACCCACTCCAGGATTCTATTTGCCCTTTTTTGCCCCAGTGAGAGGACAGGACTGACCTTAATGTGTCTGTTCATGGCAGTAGACTGAGCAGCTCGAACTAAACCTTCTAATTCAGCACCACTGAAGTTTTTAGTCTCAACTGCCAGTTCTGCAATGTCCACGTCCTCAGCCAGCAGCTGGTGTTCCCTCATCCGCACTGTGTGGATGTGAAGAATCTGAAACCGACCCTTCTCGTCTGGCAAACCTGAAATTTCAAACAGAACTCAAGTTATTCAGTGCCTCAGCACAGCAACTGCAAAACCCTTCCCTCTCCTCAAGGGTCTGAATTCCAACAGCTCTTCCTCACCACCAGCAGCTCCTTCTTATGGCAGAATATCTTGACAATGCTTTTTATTATATGAGAATATCAAGACACAAAACTGCCCTCAGCAAATTCATCAGCTTCACCACCAAACTGGAGAGAAAAAGGGTGATGTTTGGTGTCTTTCCCCTGGGTTCCTCCTTTCTGGATATCAGAAAAAAGTTCTTCCCAGAGCAAGTAATCAGGCATTGGAATGGCCTGACCAGAGAGGGGGTGGATTCACCATCCCTGGAGGGTTTTAAAATAAGACTGGATGTGGCACTTAGTGCCATGATCTAGGAATCATGATAGTGTTGGATTAAGGGTTGGACTTGATGATCTTGGAGGTCTCTTCCAAACCAGATAATTCTGTGATTCCATGAAGTCTCTCAGGCTTCCATAACAGGAATTCACCTCACATAAAGGCAATGGGGTCAGACCCTTGTTCCACCTTGTAATCACCAGAGTGTTCTAGAATCACTGAACAGTTTGGGTTGGAAGGGAACTCTAACCCTGCCATGGGCAGGGACATCTCTTACCAGACCTGGTTCAAGTGCTGTCCAGCCTGGCCTCGGACACTTCCAACAACCCAGCAGCCACCACACCCCTGGTCAACCTGTGCCAGTGTTTCACCACCCTCACAGGAAAACATTCCTTTATTATTTCCCATCTAAACCTGCCCTCTGTGCATTTAAAACCATTCCCCTCATCCTATCCCTGCACTCCCTTGTCCACAGCCCCCCCCCAGCTTTCCTGGAGCCCCTTTCAGTCCTGGGAGGCTGCTCTAAGGTCTCCCCAGAGCCTTCTCTTCCCCAGGCTGAACAACCCCTCTTTCAGCCCTTCCTGATGTAAGAGCTGTTCCCACCCTCTGACCATTTCCACACCCTCCTCTGGACCTGCTACAGAGCAGAACACTTTCTTTAATCTTCCTTTTCTGGGTGATTAAACACAGATGTAATATTCTGGAGGGCGCTGCAGGAAGTTTAGCACCTCTGCCACCCTGGTTACCTGTTCACATCAGGATATTTATTTACTGTACTATTGTAAGGACACATGAGTAAGACATTGGAAGAACATCCTTAGATATCAGGAAGATATTCACAGTGAGGGTGGGGAGGCCCTGGCCCAGGTTGCCCAGAGAAGCTGTGGCTGCCCCATCCCTGGAGGTGTTCAAGGCCAGGTTGGATGGGGCTTGGAGCCCCCTGATCCAGTGGGAGGTGTCCCTGCCCGTGGCAGGGGGGTGGAACTGGATGGGTTTTGAGGTCCCTTCCAACCCAACCCATTCTGTGACCCTATTTATTTGCTGTACTACTGTCAGGTCACGTGAGCAGGCAGAGTGCGACGCGCCAGCTCGCTTACCGATCTCCATTTTCACCTCCAGCCTCCCTGGCCTCAGCAGAGCCTCATCGATCAGGTCAGGTCTGTTTGTCATTCCTAAATTCAAAGGTAAAAAAAGAATAAGCATCATTTAAGCTTACCAAGTCTCCAACTCCTGAATGCAGCCCACAGAGCCAGGAAGAGTCTCAAGAAGGCAGATAGAAGACTCCCAACTTCAAAAATACTGCAAAAGTCACGTGCAGAGGTGGAATCAGGGAAACAGGGATCAAACCTTGTCTCTGTGGCTCCACTGCAATGTCCAACCACCAGGACAAAGAAGCCCCAACTCCTCCATACACCGAGATATCAATTCCTTGCAAGTTTTCTTAAGCTATGGAACGCTCGTGATCGAAAGCTACAGGAGGGGATTGCTGACAGTGGCAATTTCAGCCGATTACAGCCCCATCTCCCTTTAGATCTGCTCCTGCTGGATTAGTTCCCAACAGTCCCCACTCCCATAACCACAACTAAGCTGCCCTGCAGTGAAATCTCAGTTTTCAAGCAGACCCCATCCCAGAGAAGGGAGGCGCCCCCGCACCGATCACCAGGATGTTGTTGAGCTGCTCCACCCCATCAATTTTAGACAGCAACTGGTTGACAACGGTGTCGTGGACGCCGGTGCTGCCTGCCATGCTCCCCCTCTGCTTGCAGATGGCATCAATCTCATCAAAAATGATGATGTGCACACCACTGTTTGCCCCGAGCTGTGGGAGAGAGAAACGGGTCAGGAATGGCATCTGGTATCCCCGAGAGCAAGGCAAAGAAAGCAGCACCTTCTCAGCTCGGACACGGAGACACACAACACCCACACCTCCCAGGTTTGCCTGTTGGGTTGTGAGTGCATCAGACCCTGCCAGGACATCCTGCCAAAGGGGGGTGGTGGGTGGGCTGTGCCCAAACACAGGGCTTCAGGGCTGACATTGGTAAGAGGAGAGGTGTTTCAAGAGAGGAATGCACTGCACAGGAAAAGCGAAAGCCCAGAGCTGGAAGACACAGCTTCAACAGAGGGTCCCACCGTAAGAAGGAGATGGAACTGTTGGAGAGGGTCCAGAGGAGGCCACGGAGATGATCCAAGGGCTGGAGCCCCTCTGCTGTGAGCACAGGCTGAGAGAGTTGGGGTTGTTCAGCCTGGAGAAGAAAAGGCTCTGGGGAGACCTTAGAGCAGCCTCCCAGGACTGAAAGGGGCTCCAGGAAAGCTGGGGAGGGGCTTTTTCCAAGGGCCTGGAGTGATGGGATGAGGGGGAGCGACTTTAAATTGGAAGGGGGAAGATTTAGATTGGACATCAGGGAGAAATTCTTCAGGATGAGGGTGGGGAGGCCCTGGCCCAGGTTGCCCAGAGCAGTGGTGGCTGCCCCATCCCTGGAGGTGTTCAAGGCCAGGTTGGATGGGGCTTTGAGCCCCCTGATCCAGTGGGAGGTGTCCCTGCCCACGGCAGGGGCTTGGAATGGGCTTCAAGCTCCCTTCCAGCTCAAACAATTCTATGACTGTACTGGGAAAGCCCTCTGAAAGGGGGATGGAGAGCAAAGCAGGTTGGTGGAGGGAAGCACCCAGGCTGGGAACACCCCAGCTCGTACTACAGTTGGTAAATATCCCAGCTTGCCAGAGCAGCTTTGCTCTCAGTACTCTCAAGGAGTCCATTCGTTCTGTGCCAGTTGGGAGCAGAACTGCTGATTTCCAGGTTCACTCAAAGGTGAAGCAGTTGCAGGTGGGAAGAGAACAGGATACTTTTTGTGACTGTATCATGAAACTTTTTCCCTTCAAATTCCACCTCTAAAACATCTTTTGTGGACAGCAGAGACCACGTTAACACCAGGTAAATGTGCTGTCCCTGGCAATCTGCCCCAGACACAAGTCATTACAATGCCAACCTTTTGGAGACCTTTTTAATCTCACAGCTTGTCATCAGGACCATCCCCTCCAGCCAATATAAAGTCTATTTTAACAGGTGTGTTATTGCAAAGGAAAAGCCAGTCACAGCTATATTGACACAACCAGAGAGAAGGAGACTGTTTATATCTCTACAAGTTACCATGCAAAGCTGACTTATTAATTAATCAATCTGTGGCAGAAGAAAATTAAACCATTTCAAGCCAGGAGCAAACCTGCACCCTTGTTAGGTGTAAATAAAATTAAGGGATACCATGTCCTTTGCTAATGTCTGCTGGAAAAGCTTCCCTGTCTTTAATTTGCCTGACATGGTATTTTCTTTACCAGAAAACCTTATCAAGATTAAGTGAATCCACAGCAGAGAAAAATCACTACAGCACCCACAAAATGAGTGTTTACACCTTCAGACTAGAAACTTGACTTTTGAAAGCCAGAAAAAGGAATGGATCTGAAAAATAACATCAGAAAAAACAGGATCTTCATCTCCATTTCCAGTTTCAAAGATCTGTGCTCTCCAGTTTTGAGACCCTGTGCTCACCCGTGGGTTTGCTGCTGAGAATGATGAATGATGTGTTAATTACAGCCCTTCCAGGATTGTAACACCCTCACATAACAACCCCAGAACCCAAATCCTGAAACCATTAAAGCTTCTTTGAAATTCAACCTGTTTTCTGTGCCACCTGTATTTGGGAGCAAAAACACAAACAGGTGAATCCTGTTTCCCCCAAGACAAAAGAGAGAAGGGAAAACAGAGCACGACTTTTGCCACCCAGCTGGGAAGCTCCATGCAGGGGACACCAGGGAACACAGAGCACGGCAGGATGAGACCTCCTGTATGGCTTTAAACAACTCCACGTGGGATGGAACCAGACTGTCCATCTCCAGCAAGGAGATGGGTGCCCCTGCAGGCTCTGGGATATTGGTGTCAACACAGGTACCAATAGAGGATGGGGGACAATGGGAGTGGGAGCAGCCCTGGGGAGAAGGACTTGGGGTGCTGGGGGAGGAGAAGCTCCACAGGAGCCACAACGAGCGCTCCCAGCCCAGAAACCAACGGTGTCCTGGGCTGCACCCAAAGAGTGGGACCAGAGGGGAGGGAGGGGATTCTGCCCCTCTGCTCTGCTCTGGGGAGACCCCACCTGGAGCCCTGTGACCAGTTCTGGAATCCCCAACATAAGAAGGAGATGGAACTGTTGGGATGGGTCCAGAGGAGGCCACGGAGATGATCCAAGGGCTGGAGCCCCTCTGCTGTGAGGACAGGCTGAGAGAGTTGGGGTTGTTCAGCCTGGAGAAGAGAAGGCTCCGGGGAGACCTTAAAGCAGCCTCCCAGGACTGAAAGGGGCTCCAGGAAAGCTGGGGAGGGGCTTTTCCCAAGGGCCTGGAGTGACAGGATGAGGTGGAACAGCTTTAAATTAGAAGGGGGAAGATTTAGGTTAGACATTAGGAAGAAATTCTCATGATGAGGGTGGGGAGGCCCTGGCCCAGGTTGCTCAGAGCAGTGGTGGCTGCCCCATCCCTGGAGGTGTTCAAGGCCAGGTTGGATGGGGCTTGGAGCCCCCTGATCCAGTGGGAGGTGTCCCTGCCCATGGCAGGGGGGTGGAACTGGATGGGCTGTGAGGTCCCTTCTGACTCAAACCATTCCCTGATTCTATGATTCTATTACATTTTCAGCTGGTGCTGGGTGAAGCTCCCGAGCAGTCCCTCGGTGATCTGTAAGGAACAGCCACAGTCACAAGCAGTGATTTTCTGACTATAAACCTCCTTTCTGGCCATTCTGCAGGCACACTCACACAGACCCTGCCTGTCAGTTTTGCATTACCCTTCTTTGTTCCTCCTCGGCGTCAGCAAACAGCTTCCGGATGTTGGCCTCGGATTCACCCACATATTTATTGAGGATTTCGGGACCGTTGACCACCTTTGGCTCCCTGGCATTCAGCATTTTGCCAATCTGCCTCGCCATGAGTGTCTTCCCACAGCCAGGAGGGCCGTACAGCAGAATGCCTTTCACGTGCTTGCAGCCTGGAACGAGAGGGAACAGGTTCAGAGAGCAGGAAAACAAGGGCATCGCTGCTGGCAGCAGGGGAGCTTTGACAGGGATCTTGGCAACATTTGGGTTGGAAAAGCCCTCTCAGCTCATCCAGTCCAACCATCAGCCCAGCCCCTCTGTGCCTGCTAAACCATGTTCTGAAGTGCCACAGCCACACATTTTTTTAACCCCTCCTGGGCTGGAGACTCCACCCCCTCCCTGGGCAGCCTCTGCCAGTGCCTCAGACACCTTTCAGTGAAGAAATTTTTCCTGATATCCAATCTAAACCTTCCCTGGTGCAACTTGAGGCCATTTCCTCTTGTCCCACCATTTGTTACTTAGGAGAAGAGACCAGCACCCACCTCACCACAACTTCCTTTCTCCAAGCTGTGGAGAGTGATGAGGTCTCCCCTCAGCCTCCTCTTCTCCAGACTAAACAACCCCACGGCCCTCAGCTCCTCCTCATAGGACTTGTTCTCCAGCCCCTTCCCCAGCTCCGTTCCCTTCTCTGGATGAGCTCCAGACCCTCAATGTCCTTCTTGGAGTGAGGGGCCCAGAACTGACCCCAGGATTCGAGGTGTGACCTCACCAGTGCTGAGTCCAGAGGCACAATCCCTTCCCTGCTCCTGCTGCCACTCCATGGCTGATCCAAGCCAGGATGCTGGTGGCCTTCCTGCCCACCTGGGCCACTGCTGGCTCATGTTCAGCCCCTGATGACCAGCACCCCAAGGTCCTTCTCTGCCAAGCAGCTCTCCAGCTGTTCTTTCCCAAGCCTGCTTTCCTTGCTGCCTTGTGGCAGGCTCGGGGAGGCTGTGTGAACACCAGGGCTCAGCAGCAAGTTCAAAGCACGTGCCTTGCAAGCTCTTTCCTGGGCATTTTCAGGTACTTCCCTAGGTATGGTAGAAAATGTAAGGGGTGCTGGACTCAGAAAATGCTGAACTTTTGAGCATAAACATCTGCATTGAACAGAAGTCCTCTCAGTCTCCTCCTCTCCAGGCTGAACAGACCAAGGGACTTCAGCCTCTCCTCACACACTTCCCCTCCAGACCCTTCCCCAGCCTTGTGCCCTCCTCTGGACACTCTCCAGTGCTTTGATGCCCTTTTTACCCTGTGGTGCCCCAAAGTGCCCCCAGTGCTCGAGGTGGGGCCTCCCCAGTGCAGAGCAGAGCAGGACAATCCCCTCCCTCTCCCGGCTGCCGATGCCCTGCTGGATGCCCCCCAGGACACGGTTGCCCTCTTGGCTGCCAGGGCACTGCTGGCTCGTGTTCCTCACTACATCCTCACTAGATCCCTCGTTCCTCACTCTCTCTCTTCCCTTTGCCAATGGAAAAGGAAGCCATGCAGACAGCAGAACACTTGGCCTACACAGACTCATCACACCCTCCTCATGTTTCAGCCCACCATGGCCACGCTCAGACCCAACAAGCCAACTGACTCCTGCACCCCCTGCCCTGCCTCTGGAGGAGGAACCCCCATCTCCAGCATCCGCGCCGACCAGGCCAGTGAGGACATCCAAGAAAGACACCTTGAGGAGCCACTGCAGCCCTGCAGCCTATGGGACAGCAGCACATTCAGGGGGGTGGAACTGGAAGGGCTTTAAGGTCCCTTCCAACCCAAACCATCCACGACCGCCGCGAGGAGCGTCTGATCCCACCCAAACCCCAGAGCGAAGCGGCTGCACTGAGAAAGATTTTTCTGGGCTTCTCTGCAGATAAGAAGTTTACTACAAGAATCAAGAGATCTGGCCAAGAGGAACTCACTCCTTGGCTTCCAGGAATCTACGAATCACAAACATAAACACCACACGCTGTCAGGAAAGACAGATTTCACACAGGAACGAACGAGGCGGAGATAAATTAAGAGCTATTCCTGTCAAATCCATGTCACGAAAGGGATTGTTAACGCATTTCTGGGGGGGAACCTGATCCCCTCTGTAGCTGAACAGCACAAAGCAGGATTTTGATGATGAGTGATGCTTTGAAGGGAAATCCCGAGCTGATTGATCCTCAGACGGCTCCGCTGAGCTCCAGCAAGAGGCTATCGAAAGGCTGCCGGCGAGTTAGGGCACGCGGGCACCAACGGGGCTGGGAGAGCCTGGAGGGGGCAGGGGAATCACACCACACTGGCATTTCTCTTTCATAGGCTTCAAAATAGGGACACAAAGAGTAGTCTGAATCATAGAACCATCTGGTTGGAAAAGACCTTGGAGATCATCGAGTCCAACCGTACCTGTCCTCTACTAAACCATCCCTCAGCAACTCATCTGCCCACCTTCTAAACCCCTCCAGGGATGGGGACTCCACCACCCCCCTGGGCAGCCTCTGCCACGGCCTGACAGCCCCTGCAGTGAAGAATTTCTTCCTAATATCCAGTCTAAACCTGCCCTGGTGCCACCTGTGGCCATTTCCTCTCATCCCATCACTTGTCCCTTGGGAGAAGAGACCAATCCCCACCTCCCCACAGCCTCCTTTCAGGCAGCTGGAGACAAGTGACGAGGTCTCCCCTCAGCCTCCTCTTCTCCAGGATAAACAGCCCCAGGTCCCTCATCTGCTCCTCCTAAGATTTGTTCTCCAGCCCCTTCCCCAGCTCCATTCCCTTCACTGGATGCACTCCAGGCCCTGTTTTATTCCCTATTTTTCCTGCAATGCACAATCTCTCTCCCAGCACCAGTTACCACCCAGTCCTATCCATGAAAACCTTCTCTTGTGCAGCCCAAGAACCCTGAGCTTCTGGAGAAGCCCAACTATCCCTCTCCTCTCCAGGAGAGAACATCTCCAAGAGGTCCCTGTAACACTTGGCACCTCGAGTCTCATCTCCCACAGTGGAAGAGATGGAAAGCAAAGGGCAAACCAGCACGGTCACAGCTGGATAATCCCGGGAAACAAGGCAGCACTGGGACAAATCCCCTTAGAAAGCCTCTGAGGATTTCCCCCTCTTCCTGTTCAAAATTGCTCGTGGTGAGAAAGCATCACTCATCCCTCATAAACCAAACTGACAAAGGGCAGACACTGTTGAAGAAAGGAAAGAAGGTCAAAGGTTGAAGAAAGGAAGGTCAAAGGTAGGACACCACTGCCCTCAACCTGCTTCACCACCAGCAACTGCTCCTACTGCAGCAAAAGCATCAGCTCTGGGACAGAGCACATCCAGGGACACTGGGCAGCCCCCAGACCCCACCAGCTCTGGGACACAGCACATCCAGGGACACTGGGCAGCCCCCAGACCCCACCAGCTCTGGGACACAGCACATCCAGGGACACTGGGCAGCCCCCAGACCCCACCAGCTCTGGGACACAGCACATCCAGGGACACTGGGCAGCCCCCAGACCCCACCAGCTCTGGGACACAGCACATCCAGGGACACTGGGCAGCCCCCAGACCCCACCAGCTCTGGGACACAGCACATCCAGGGACACTGGGCAGCCCCCAGACCCCACCAGCTCTGGGACACAGCACATCCAGGGACACTGGGCAGCCCCCAGACCCCACCAGCTCTGGGACACAGCACATCCAGGGACACTGGGCAGCCCCCAGACCCCATGTAGAGCAGCTCAGTAGTGCTGGGGACCTCACCACACACGTGTGTTCCTGCACATCAGAACATCAAGGCCATTGCTGCCCATCTGCTGCAAGCCTTGGTGCCACTGAATGGGCAGCAGAGCGTGGGGTCTGAGTCCAGTGGAAGAACATTCCTGAAACCACAGCAATCAGCTCCTCTTCAAATGCAACCACCACAAGCTGCTCCAGCAGAGACCCCCATACAGCCACACTCACCTGGCCAGAACTGAAGTTCTAAACACAAGCAGGACTTTATTAAATGGGCAGGTGATGACAAGTCCAAATGTTACATCTCAAATACCCTGAGATCCTCTGTGCCCCACAGGAATTTTGATTAAGTTTATCTCCCCTTTGCTGATTTCACCCAAATGTCACAACCATTATGAGAACCTTATAAACACAAATTATCAACAGTGCAGACATCTCCAAGCTCGGGAAGATCACCAGCAGGGCTGGAAATCAAAGGTCACTCCTGTAAGGTGACACTTAGTGATGGGATTTAGCTCAGGCTGCAGGGGTTGGTTACCAGGAATTAAATTTATCAGTATGGGGAACGTTCTACACCAAATATCATGTAAAATCATACAAACTGGTGAGAACGGGAGCGTTACTGGTGTCACCAAGAGAAGTCAAGCACTATTTTGAACCTCAATGTCCCTTACTCAAAGACAAGGCGCAGTTTATTTGCTCAGCTCTCACTGTTCACCTTTTTTGAAAGATCATAAGAGGTTTTAGTACAAGAGGGATTTTCTACCTGGGATGTAATTCCCCTTTTAATTAAAATCAAAGCATTCTGCAGCCATTCCATCACTCAGATGGATCGGGGATCGGCACCGATAGCAAAGTGCTGATGCTGAACTCGTCGGGGAGTGATCCTTATCTCTGTGTGTTCATCAAGAAAGGCAGAGGAAGAGCAGGGCCCCCAAAGTCAGCCACCACACAGACACCGCTTCCCCAAACACAGCTGGGTGGGATTTCCCCATCCTCTCATCCCATAAGCCCAGTGTTACTGCAGCCAACATGGAACAGAATCAGAGAATCATTAACAGAGGAAAAGCCCTCTCAGCTCATCCAGTCCAACCGTCAGCCTGATCCCACCGTGCCGACCAAACCATGTCCCAAAGGGTTTTTGAACCCCTCCAGGGATGGAGACTCCCCCACTGCCCTGGGCAGCCTCTGCCAGGGCTTCACCACTCTGTCAGTAAAGAAGTTTTCCCTGATATCCAATCTAAACCTCTGCCATCACAAGTTGAGGTCATTTCCTCTCGTCCTATCACCTATTTCTCGGGAGAAGGGCCCAGCACCCACCTCACCACAACCTCCTTTCCAGGAGCTGCAGAGGGAGATAAGGTCTCCCCTCAGCATCCTCCAGGCTAAACAACCCCAGGTCCCTCAGCTGCTCCCAGAACTCATTCTCCAGCCCCTTTCCCAGCTCTGTTCCCCTTCTCTGGACATCACTGTCCCTGTTAACCTTCCTTGGATTTTCACGCTACCAGCAAGCAGCAAGACCGCAGTCACTGCTTTCTGCTGGGACAGGCAGAGGGCTGCCCCTCAAACAGAAGGGTTTATCTGGTGGATTCTCAGCCAGGTTTTTTTTTGATCTATCAAATCACCGCCACTCTGAAGAGATGAGCAGGGCAGGAAGTTCTTCATAGGTCTCTGAAAACAGCTTTCTCCTCCTGTGGTGTCGGGCCGTGAGCATTTAATGCACGCACACGGTAGGAGGCAGAAAGCAGGTCCAGAGCAAGGACAGAGCACTCATCAGCTCCTGATGGAATGGGATTAAATCTGCCTTAGAGAAGCTGCAGGGCTGGAGGTGGTGAGAAATGGCTTAAGAGTCTGAGATCCGTCCTGGAGAGAAACACAAGCAGGGAAGGATGGAAAAGACTCATCCAAGAGATAAACAACATCCAAAGAATGGAGAACACAGAGAATAAGCACTGGGGAAATGGAGAGTGGAGCTGCTCTCTGAGCTGCCCTGAGGTCCTGGTGTTTCTGCCACCACAGAGCTGTCCAACACTGCTTCCTCATTAAAATGGTCTAATTTTAAGAACAGGCTGGATGAGATCGTTTCCATTATTACTCTTTTCTTATCACATCTGAGTACTTCAAGAACATTACTGCATTAATTTTTAAGCTACCTGAGAAGACAAAGCTTCGGCTGCACAGGCAGAATCCAAGAGAGGGAACCATGTCTGAGTGTCTGTCAGTCTGAACATTCATCCAGTGCTGTGTTGATGCTTCACTCCTTACACAGCAAGCTGGGCTTCAAAATCCCAGAGCACTGAAACCAACTGATCCCAAGAGGGCAGAGCACAAGGGAAGGTGGTTACCAGGAAAGAGAAATCACCTTGAGAAGTCTGCTTACTGATGGTAACAGGAGAGGATGGGGAACTTGGGTTGCACTGCAATCCCTCAAAAAGAATGGATGGGTTTGGGGTTTTAGCACTCTGATCCAGTGGGAGGTGTCCCTGCCCATGGTAAGGAGGTTGGAACTGGATGGGCTTTGAGGTCCCTTCCAACTCAAACCATTCCATGATTCCGTGGTTAGGTGAACCCTGAGAGCACTGCCAATATCTGTCACCCTAAAGAATCACCAGCAAATGGTGGTGAAAGTGCAGCCTTAAAAGGAATCAACTTAGAAGGATAGAAGTCCCAGAAGTGCCCTTGCCCCAGCGCCCACCACCTTTCTCCTGCTGCCCCTGTGGCTACAGCACCTCAGGCCAACCAGGGAGCTGAGCTACCTGAGCACTCACCTTGATAGTTTAGGGTTTGGGGATTTAGATTAAACACCAGGAAGAAATTCTTCATCATGAGGGTGGGGAGGCCCTGGCCCAGGTTGCCCAGAGCAGTGGTGGCTGCCCCATCCCTGGAGGTGTTCAAGGCCAGGGTGGATGGGGCTTGGAGCCCCCTGATCCAGTGGGAGGTGTCCCTGCCCATGGCAGGGGGGTGGAACTGGATGGGTTTTAATGTCCTTTCCGACCCAAACCATTCCATGATTCTATTTAACTTTCCATTCTATCAGCTCTCCACAGAGCAAAGACCAAGGAGGTGATGCATATGTGCACAAGAAAAGAGTGGGTAGGGAAGAGCAAATTGCCCCTTTCCAGGGGAACAGGGAGCTCTGGCAAGGTTTAAAAAGCAGCTGAGCTTGATCTGAGACTTCTTTTCTTTGATAAACCCAAGACTGCAGCATCAGAGCAGCATTTACACCCGCGGACGATACGGTAACTAACGTTGATTTATATGCTCCAAACCCAGAACATTCCTTGCAAGTTAGATAAACCACACACAAATTGCAAGCAATTTCTGAAGGGTCTGTACAGCCTCTGTGTCGCTCCAGGACAGAAATATTTATTGCATTTGGCATGGAAGTTGCAGCCTGCGAGCACTGGGCAAAAACAGAGGAGTGGGTGAGCACGAGAGCACCGGATCGCAAGCAAATTCCTCCTTTTCCTTCCCCAATAAATTACAGAGAGAGGTGAAGAGCTGTCAGGCTGACAACTCCAATCTGAAATATAGTTAAGAGCAAGTTATAACTGAGGCAAAGAAAATGAATGGCAGAGGGTTTTGTTTGTTCACATTTCAGATAAGCTCTCTAGCCCTGGGGTTAACTCGAGAGCTGGGGAAGCTCTGCTCAGAGTCAAACTTCTTAGCAGAGAAACGTGTCTTTGTGCAGTGTGGGTGTAAACACACACCAGAAAGGGTACCTGTATTGACATAAATAATGTGGCACACCTTAATTCATCGCCCAGGGTAATGAAAATACCAGTGGTCCTTCAGAGAATCCTCTTCTTCCTGCATTAAGCAACTCCAATTAACAAGAATCATAGAATCACAGAAACATGGAATGGTTTGGGTTGGAAAGGACCTCAAAGTCCATTCAGTTCCACCCCCCTACCACAGGCAGAGACACCTCCCACTGGATCAGGGGGCTCAAAGCCCCATCCAACCTGGCCCTGAACACCTCCAGGGATGGGGCAGCCACCACTGCTCTGGGCAACCTGGGCCAGGGCCTCCCCACCCTCACCATGAGGAATTTCTTCCTAATATCTGATCTAAATCTTTGTCCTTCCAGTTTACATCTATTTCCCCTCATCCTATCACTGTAAGCCCTCCCCAGCTTTCTTGAAGCCCCCTTCAAGTACTGGAAGGCCACTATGAGGTCCATCTAAGCAGCACTCCCTGCACAGCAGCTCCACCACCTCACTGTGCAGCCAGCAAGGTTTCAGACCTTCTCCAGAGGTACCTGATGGGGATGCAGTTCCTTCACGGCCAAGCCAGCTGCTGCACATCGGTACCAAAGAGCCCCCAGACATTGAATTGAGCCAGCAATAACCCCAAGGGAATGGGATCCCAGTCTCTCACCCAATGGCTTCATGTGCTGCCAGATCACAAGCAGCCAGAGAAGCAAAATGAGAACGAGCTGTAATCACCTGTAGCCCACAGAGTCCTTATTACAGCCCAGTGAAGCTGATGAGAATTCCCAGAGCATAAATCCTTCACCTTCACGTACGGTCCCAGCTCAGGACTCAGCACTGCAATAAGGAATATCTACAGCAGTGGCTCCAAAAGGTAAAAGTCATTCAAAGAAAGGACAAGAATTCACTGTCCTGGGCAGCCTCTGCCAGTGCTTCACAGCACCTTCCGTGAAGTAACAATTCCTGGTGCCCAATCTAAACCTCCCTCATCACAACTTGAGGCCATTTCCTCTCACCCCATCACTTGTCCCTCGGGAGAAGAGCCCAGCACCCACCTCACCACAACCTCCTTTCAGGCAGTTGGAGACAGTGATGAGGTCTCCCCTCAGCCTCCTCTTCTCCAGACTAAACAGCCCCAGGTCCCTCAGCTCCTCCTCGCAGGACTTGTTCTCCAGCCCCTTCCCCAGCTCCATTCCCTTCTCTGGATGCTCTCCAGCCCCTCAATGTCCTTCTTGGAGTGAGGGGCCCAGAACTGACCCCAGGATTCAAGGTGTGGCCTCACCAGTGCTGAGTGCAGGGGGATAATCCCTTCCCTGCTCCTGCTGCCCACCCCATGGCTGATCCAAGCCAGGATGCTGGGGGCCTTCTTGCCCACCTGGGCCACAGCTGGCTCATGTTCAGCCCCTGTTGACCAGCACCACCAGGTCCTTCTCTACCAGGCAGCTTTCCACCCTTCCCCAAGCCTGGAGCTGCCTGGGGTTGTTGTGACCCAAGGGCAGGACTCAGCACTTGGCCTGGTTGAACCTCATACAATTGTCCTGGACTCATTTCTGAACTGGACACAAGGCTTGCCAGGGAAAAGCTTTCATCTCTGTACCCAACCCCATGTCTTTCATTTCCTCTCTCTGCAGAGCAGCTAAATATTTCACAAACTGAAGCACCTGATATTCTGAAGCAGAGCAGGTTTGATTTGCTCACAAACACCAGCAGAACAAATCAGTCCCCGAATCCACCAGCAGCAAAAAGGCAGGAGAGAGGGAATTGAGCTCTAGTTGGGTTTAGCCTCCAAGGCTTGTTCAGTGTTTCCACTTACATGTTCAAATCCCCCAGAGAAGGCCTAATGCACCTCACTGGGACGTTTACTTTAACATCAACTTCACAAGCCCTGCAAGCAGAGACACTTTCCACAGCCACAAACAAACAGGAGGCATCTTCTGAAGAAAATCTGTTTTGCAACCCAAATCTCGACTGCTTCACTTGTGGGGAGAGCGAAGGTGGATGAAGAAATATAAACATACACAGAAATTACACAGCTATGGGTTCCAAGTTTCAATATGAACCCACAGAGATCATATTCCGAGAATGAGGACCAGCTAGAACATCCCCAGCCACTTTACGTGACAAGATACCTGCAGCTGCACACTGCTTACTATAAATTAAAGCCAGTGCCCTTTATCTGCCTGCCAGCACATGTTTACACAGTAATGGCACTGCTTTTCCTTCCCCCCCGACCCCCAAACCCAGTTATATTTGGAATCTGGGCTTTTATTTCACAGACTCCAAGACGTGCCACGGCCTGTGCATCCTCTCCAGCATTCCAAAGCTGACCCGAGCACACATCACACAAGATGCTGTGTTTGGTGGGATAAGGTTGGGTGAAGGAGTGCAGATATTTAATACAGAAGGCAGGAGCACCAGGACAGATCCTCCTTTGACCTGCACACACAGCCCCCTGCCAGTGCAGCACAGGAGCGCTCAGTCCCACCACTAGGAACAAATGAGGGATTCACAAGGGTGGGGAGCACTTGGGTCCCAACAGAAAAGCGTTCAGTTTAACCACACATCTCATTTGTTCCAACACTGCCCGTGCAGCGCTGAGTCTTCACGTTGTTTCATAGAACCATGGCTGGAAAGACCTTTGAGATCATCAAGTCCAACCATACCTGTCCACTACTAAACCACGTCCCTAAGGAGCTCATCAACCTGTCTTTTTGAACATCTCCAGGGATGGTGACTCCACCACCTCCCTGGGCAGCCTCTGCCAGGGCCTGAGAATCCTTTTAGTGAAGAAATTTTTCCTGATGTCCCATCTGAACCTGCCCTGGTGCAACTTGAGGCCATTTCCTCTCACCCTATCACTCAGGTGAAAAGACCAGCATCCACCTCACCACAGCCTCCTCTCAGGCAGTTGTAGACAGTGATGAGGTCTCCCCTCAGCTTCCTCTTCTCCAGACTAAACAACCCCAGGTCCCTCATCCGCTTTGTTTCATTGTCCTTCCTCTCTGACCAAGTAAGAACAACGTGAGAGACATTTGGGAGCAGCAGCCAAGGCTTTGTCAGTCTGGTCCCCAAGCCACTGCCAGGCTGCAGCACCATAAGGCTGCACCCATCCCTACAAACGAGGAACAGGCCTGCATCCCCCACCCCACCACGCTTCTCAGACCATTTACTCACCCATTTGCTCCACAATTTCGGGTGGAAAAACTCGAGAAGCAAAAGCTCGTCGGAAAATATCCGAGAATTCCTTGTCAAGGCCCCCAATGCCCATTTTCTCAAAGTTCCAGTCGGGGTTGATGATCGACTGCCGGTTCTCCTTGGTCTTTGATTTACCTGCAAAACAACAGAAACTGTTTCAAACCCAGGGCCCAGCAGAAGTGCAAACGGGAGCAGCAGCACCAGCAGAGCTCTGCCAGGGCAGAGCCACGGCCAGCTCCCTCGGCACTGGTTTCAGACGTTGGCCAGGAGGATGCTCGGTCACAGGGATGCAGGGGTAGCCCAGTAGGGACTGGGCTTACTGGGTGAACTATTCCCCCAGCCTTCCAGCCATCCAGCTCGGGGATTTCTGGAGCCAGGTGTTGCTCTCGTGTATTTAAGACTCCACAATAAGGTTTCTCTGCCACAAATGGACCTGGTTCTCTTTGATCCATGTAAACTCAGCACCCAGGGAGCCCTGCAGCACCCAGGGAGCCCTGCAGCACCCAGGGAGCCCTGCAGCACCCAGGGAGCCCTGCAGCACCCAGCTCACCAGTCTGCTAACGGCTGCACAATCAAACACCTCCTTGCATAGGCCTGAGCCAGCTCCCACCAGCTGTGCTTCATCTCCACCAAGTCTTACAGCTGTAAATAGTATCAGTGTCCACTCTTTCTGGCCACCTGGAATGGGGACAGGTTTGTCTTGCATCCTCTCAAGCCACACCAGCCCTCATTGTCCTCCCTCCCCTATCTGCCCCACTCTGGAGCTCCCCTGTTCTCCCGGTCCTCTCCATTTCTCCTCCATCCTCTGATCATCCAGCAGACCAGAGCTGCATTACTGTGGTTTGTCTGAGTCTTAAACACAGGTACAGAGTTCTGCTCCACTGTGTTCACATTCTTTTATTAATCATTAGTGTAATAATTCTCAACAACCATTCTTATTAATTCCTACCAGCAGGGCTCGGGCTGCTGCTGAGCGTGGCTCCAGCATTTCCTTGGAGCTACCACAGCTGGGAGCTCAGCCTCAACCAGCAATCATCCCCAACCATAGTCAGGCATCACTTTACATTTATTTATATTGATTTTCTCTGCCATTTTATTTCTTAGCCTCTGGGTTCCACAGGAGTAAGCTCCATCCCCTCACTGCTCCATCTTTTTTCCAGTTCATTCAATATTTATATCAAAAAGCAAAGGCCAAAGCAGGGATTTGTGCTGAGGTCCCTGGCACTGCCTGTTTACTTCTGCCTTTTCATCACTCCTCCACCCAGGCCAGGACCTTCTCTCTCACAAAGCTCTGTCGAGATTCTCCTTAAAGAAGCTTTGCAGGAGAACTTTGCTGGAAGAGCCCGGAGAACTAAGCAGAAAATGTCAGCCCCAAGTCATAGAATCACAGAATGACTTCGGTTGGAAGGGACCCAAAAGGACCACCGAGTCCATTCAACCTGTGTGACTGAGGGCATTGGCCAAAGGCTTCTGGAATGCTGCAGACTGGGTGCTGGGACTGCTTCCAGAGCTGTTCCAGGGCTCCACCACCCCCTGGGGGAAGAACCTCTTCCCAATATCCAACCCAACCCTCCCCTGGCACATCTTCCTGCCATTCCCTCCAGTCCTGTCCCAGGTCACCAGAGAGCAGAGCTCAGCCCCTCTTTCCCCTCCCTCCCTTGGGAGAAGGCACAAACAGCTCTGAGATCCCCTCTCAGTCTCCTCCTCTCCAGGATAAACAGACCAAGGGACTTCAGCCTCTCCTCACACACTTCCCCTCCAGACCCTTCCCCAGCCTTGTGCCCTCCTCTGGACACTCTCCAGTGCTTTGATGCCCTTTTTACCCTGTGGTGCCCCAAAGTGCCCCCAGTGCTCGAGGTGGGGCCTCCCCAGAGCAGAGCAGAGCGGGACAATCCCCTCCCTCTCCCGGCTGCCGATGCCCTGCTGGATGCCCCCCAGGACACGGTTGCCCTCTTGGCTGCCAGGGCACTGCTGGCTCAGGTTCACCTTGCCCAGAACCCCCAGGTCCCTCTCCCCAGGGCTGTTCTCCAGCCTCTCCCAGCCCAGGCTGTCCCTGTGTCCAGGGTTGCCGTGTCCCAGGGGCAGAACCCACCACCTGCCCTTGTTAAACTCCGTGAGGGTGGTGATTGCCCAGCTCTCCAGTCTGCCCAGACCCCTCTGCAAGGGCCTCTTTGCCCCCAAGAGTGTTGACAGCTCCCCCCAGTTTTGTGTCATCAGCCAACTTCATCAATAAACCTCCAAGTCCTTCATCCAGGTCATTTATGAAGATACTGAAGAGCACCGGCCCTCAGGTCCTGTGGGACCCCCCTGGTGACCAGGCACCAACCTGATGAGACCCCATTCACTGTGAGCCTTTGAGCCCAGCCCCTCAGCCAGCTGTGCCCCCATTGCACTGGGTGTTTATCCAGCTGTGTTTTGCAGTTTGTTTAGGAGAATCCTGTGCAGCAACACAAACCAACTGAAGGAGCCTTTAGCTACTGCATCAGGGACAGCACAGAGGTGTGTGCAGCACCAGCACAGGGCACCAGGAGGGCAGCAGCGAGAGCTGCAGGCACTGAGCACTGGGTTTTCAGCATCCCACTGCTCCTGGAGAGTGTTTAGAGGGCTCAGCCAGGGATGCTCCCCATCCTGCAGAGCTTGGCCGACACCCCCCCCTTCTGGCTGCACCTGAGCACAGGAACACTCCTGCACACTGAACTAAAACATCCATTATAACACATTCATTTATATTAAGTAGAAGAAACAGAAGTGTTGTCAGGTTTTTTTTTATCATCACAACTATTTTCTATTGAAAAAACCCAGGCCCCTTCTGGAAGGCAGCACTCAGTGGCACTCACTTTACTTTTATCTCCTCTCTCATCAATTAAATTATTTACAACTTCACAATCCTCCAGGGACTCACAAAGCACATTAAGTGGCTCTGCCTCAGATCAATGAGGAGATTAAATAAAACACCAATCTGACAGAGGTAAATCGAGGCACAAGCAGCTCTTTTGTCTGGTGAGCAGGCAACAAAATTGAACCACGGTGAAGGATTCCCATTTCCAATCCATGCCCTCTCCCCCAGGACCACTCCTCACACCTGTACCTGCCAGGAGGAAAGCACAGGTCGTCATAGGGCTTTGAAAATTAACCAAGCAAAACCACCCTCTTGCCCTGACACGAGAGCTGGGTGATGTTAACACTCACCTCAAGCTGCCCTGGCAAAGCACAGTAACAACTGGACAGGCTGTAATTGTGTGATCACAGCCATGAACTGAGTGCCCATGCAAATTTCATGTGGTGCTCTCAAATCTTCATTAACACACTTAATTACAGTGATCTACAGCCCAGCCACAGACTGCTGGTGGGGGTTTCAGTACAGGTGCCTGGTTGCACCTTCAGACAAAACCAACTGTGCACGATGCAGGAACCAGTCACACAGCAACCCCACGGCCCTGTCCTGTGGAGGGACTGCAGCAGAAACCAACAGAACAGGAGATCACAGAGTCATGGAATGGGCTGGGTTGGCAGGGACATCAAAGCCCATCCAGTTCCAACCCCCTGCCATGGGCAGGGACACCTCCCACTGGATCAGGGGGCTCAGAGCCCCATCCAACCTGACCTTGAACACCTCCAGGGATGGGGCAGCCACCACTGCTCTGGGAAATCTGGGCCAGGGTTCTTCATTGTGAAGAGCTTCTTCCTAATGCCTAATCTAAATTTTTCCCCTTCCAGTTTCCTCCCAGCCTGGTGTTTGAAGGACAATGGTACTTCAAGACAGCATCAAAATTCAGCCTCTGCCACGAGCTCTTGCAACGCTTAACGAGTTGAATTCTGCTTTCCCAAGTAGCTGCTCCCCTCATGTTTTATTTCTGTACCAAACTGTTGACTCACCAAGCACTCACAGCCAAGCAGAGCAGTGCTTTAACGCCTACAGCAAAAACAATGAGTATTAAAACTCAGCTGAGTCCTCGACTGAGCCCTCACCAGAGCTTGCCTTGATCACTGAACCCCCTCACAGCAGCCTTCGCCTGGCACCTCTCCCCTGTGCAACAACAGCAACAAAAGTCTCCCAGCTCAAGGCCTCCAGGAAGGGGGAAATAAACAGCAAAGGAAAACAAGGCAAAAACATTACAGCATCTGTTCAAGTTCAGGACTTGACTCACTCCCAGAAAGGAACACCTGGAGCTGTGTTACCAGCAAGGGAGGGGGCTGCAACTGCAGCTCGTTAAGCATCATCCACATTGTCACCCTGATAGAAAGGGACAGCCAGAACCCCCCCAGAGCACACACAGTGCCAGCTGCAGGGACCCTCACTGCTGCTCCAGCAGCCAGGTCCCCACCAGCCAAGCTGAGGACTCCATGGGAACACACTGCATTCCTCCCTGGCTCTGCACCAGTTGGTTTCTAAAGGAGGACATCAACTGTTCCCTGGGTCAGGGGTCACAACCTCGCACGAGAAACCCGCTGTGCTTCCTTTTGCTGCTGCCATCAGTGTCTGAAGAGCAGGACTTCCACAAGTGGAGAGAACTGAAGTGCTCTTCAGAAGCTGCCCTCTCCCCCTGAGGAGGAGCTCTCATTAAAGATGGGATTTCACAAGCTTCACCCTCACTTTCAAATTTTGGCTACATATTCAAAAAACCTCTCCACTTCCTATTCCCCTGCTGCTTTAATTAAATTGAATTCACAAGGTGCTGGCTCATCAGTGTCCCTGAACATCTCATCCTCTGATGTGCAGAGTTAAAATGCTTTAACGAGTTGCTTTTGCAGAAGCTGCTGTTCCGTGGTGCCTTTCTAACCCAGGCCTGGGAGCCCAGAGTGCTGTGGGAACCTCTCCACCCTCCTAACTCCACGTGCTGTTGTTGGAGTCTCTCACGGTCACACTCACCTTTCCTCCTCCCAGCTTTTAGATTCAGCGTGGTGCAGAGACCACAGAACTGCTCTTGGCATCACTTGTGGAGCTTTGTATGGGGAGGGCAGTGACTTTGAGAACCCTTGTTTAGAAACAGCAAAGTTTGCTGAGGGACAGACTCTTCTCAGCACAGCTGTTTTCAGACTGCTTCCTAACGGGCACAGCAGGTTCCTAAGGTCACCTGCTAGGTTAAATACACCTGGGAGACATTCTGAGGGGTGGTTTTCAGTGCACTACAGGTCAACTGATGTAACCAGAAAGAAACCCAACTGTGAAGCACACAGGTCTTTGAGGCCTGAAGGGCAGCAACCTTGGAGCGCTATTTCTCTCTTCAGACACAGTGGCACTCACCTATCAGGTTGAGGGAGGAGTTCTCAGCTTTTTCAAAGGCAACCTGACTGTTTCCAAGAACCAAACCAACCTCGATCTGTAAAAGGGGAGGAAAGAAATAATTACATTAAGATTAGGCTCAACTGTGAATCGCTCCTTCGGAATCACCAAGGGTATCTCAGAGGGCACGAAACAGCAGCAAAGGCTCCACCAGAAGAGTCATGGGGAAGACTGTGAAATGCCACCACCTCCTCTAGAACAAACATCACTGAACAAACATCACTGAAGCTCATCAGCTACAAAAATTGGCTTTTTGAAGTTATTCATTTGTTCAAACCCAACAATTTCATTTCAGCAAGACCCAGCAAGCGAAGAAGAGTCAAATCACGGCCTTTCTACAGAAGGAAAAAACCAAAATCGGATGTATCTGGAAAACAAAAAGGCTCAAAGGGAGATGTTTCTGAGAATTAGTACATAAATCCCAGAGACATTCCTTGTGTCTTCCCCAGCTCCACAATGTGGTGGGGGCAGCTCTGAGCTCCCAACTGCACAAGCACGTTAAAGCCAAACCAACGCTCCTCATCGTCTCCAAGGCACAAGGAGCTGCCAAATGAAACAACGTGCGACTGCTCCAAATGCTGGTGACCCAACTCCTCCTTGGAGCGAGATCTGAGCAGCACCTGTACCTCTGCAGTCCCCAGGGAATGAGCATGAGCTCCTGGGAGCCCACCTTCTGCTTCTTGCTTGCTCCGGACTCTCCTTTCAGAATGCTGGGGTCCATGGCTTCCATGTCCTTCACTAACAGCCCGAAGAGCTTGTCCTTAAAGCTGAACACAAGCTGTGGAGAAACAAACAGAAGGGAATTATCACTCATTAAAAAGCTAAAAGGGATTTTGAGCAGGGTACTAAGATCTGGAGGGAAAAAGGTCTGAGGACCAAGTCTTCCACCCAACAAATCCCACGCAGCCTTCTTCCTGTGTGCTGAACGGGTTCCTGTCCTGCCCCACACGTTAAGGGGAACAGATTAAAAGTAGCAGAACATGATGTCAAGTGGAAAAATTCAAAGAATAATTTTCCTTCCAAGGGAAGGTTCTCTTTTCCACCCTTCTGTCCCAGCTACATGTTCTGGATCATCTCTTTATGCTTTCCTCTCACCTGAAATACTGAGTTTAGGCAAGGAGAACAACTTAGCTCCAACCTTTCTGATCTTTCCTATTTCAGATTGACATGGATGCCTCAAAACCAGTGCTACAGGACTGAGAGGCAATGAATATTATGAAATGCAGGGTCCATCCCCCAGAAAAGCAGGCTGCCACATAATCCCTTTCCTCCAAGATCACATTTGCAACTGAGACCCACACCCTGCAAGCTGTGAACAACTGAGAGACAGCCCTGCCTTGAGAACACAGCAGACCAAAGGCTGTCACTGATGTTGGCAGGGCAGGAGCTCATCTGCTGCAGAGCAGGGACAGCTCAGGTGCTTGGGCATTTCTGCAAGCTGATGGCTCTGTCAAGCACTTCAAACCTATTTTACTACTGGAGCCCACAGAGCATTAATAAATGTCACAGTAACACACTGCACGTGAAAGGTGCTACTGAGAATGATGCACAACTGGTGTGCGTTTTGATCCTGAAGACACAAGTTCCCTCTCAAAAGAATCCAGGAGCTGCCATTCTTACACCCAACCAGGCCCCAAAGGAGAGAGAACCCAGCTCTCTCAAGCCTTGGGAGGCTCCTCACAAAGTCAGAGAGATTTGTCGAGAGAAGGAAAAGGCAGTTTTTAAATCCCTCTGCTCACGCTTTCAGCGACAGCCATGAAGGTTCAACTTCCCATAAAGAAGCTGCTCACACAATCCACAATTGACAGAATCATGGAATGGTTTGGGTTGGAAGGGACCTCAAAGCCCATCCAGTTCCACCACCACTGCCATGGGCAGGGACACCTCCCACTGGATCAGGGGGCTCAAAGACCCATCCAGCCTGGCCTTGAACACCTCCAGGGATAAAGCACCCACAGCCTCCCTGGGCAACCTGGGCCAGGGCCTCCCCACCCTCATTGTGAAAAATTTCTTCCTAATGTCTAATCTACATCTCCCCCTTCCAATTTAAAGCCGTTTCCACTCAACCTGTCACTCCAGGCCCTTGGACAAAGCCCCTCCCCAGCTTTCCTGGAGCCCCTTTCAGTCCTGGGAGGCTGCTCTAAGGTCTCCCTGGATCCTTCTCTTCTCCAGGCTGAACAATGCCAACTCTCCCAGCCTGTCCTCACAGCAGAGGGGCTCCAGCCTGTTTGCTGTCCTGGGCAGCAGAGTCAGCACCTCAGTGTCCCTCAGTGTTTCACACCACCACCGTGCGACCGCGCGTGTGTTTCCGGAGAACATTTTAGCCTTAAAAGCAAGCCGAGCCCCAGACCTGCTGTCCCACTGAGAAGGCCTGGCTGTTGAACTGCTGGATGAACTCAGCTGCCATCCTGTCTGTGTCGTAGGGGTTGGAGTCAATGTTCTTCTTCTGCAGGAAATCGATCTCGATGGTCATCGTGCCGATGCACTGCTTCGCCTTGTCGAAAGAGTACAAAGAAACTGTGCGGAAAGGAAAACAAACAGCACATTTCAGACCAGTGAGGTCCCCACTATGTATTAACCCTACTGTAGGTCTGGCAGTTATCACAGAATCACAGAATGACTAAGAGCCCTCCAGGTTTTGCAAGGGTTCAGAGACAGGAGAGCAGCTCCCTTCGCTGCTGAGGGCCTCACGTTACCTGAAGAGCTGAGATTTTCCAATTCTATTTCACTTCAGTATAGGAAAAGGGAATTCAGCTTTTAGACACACACGTTGTGATCGTGCTGCTGTCTGACTCACCATCTATCTCCTGTCCAATGGAGAGGCCAGCCCATTTTCTCTGTAAAAACAAGACAAAGTCTTCAGAAAGCCTGTCCTTCAGCAGAACAAACACCCACTCACACCCAGCATCCTCGCCCAGAGCAGCAGCTCCGCCGTGAGAACCTTAAGCAGCAGCAAAAAAGCAGAACGAGATCTTGAAGGACCCCAAATTAACTGGAACAAGTTAAAAACGTGGAAGCATTTCTATACTAATTCTATTTCTGACTGCAGGAGGCTGCTCTGTCCAACCCCCTTCACAGTCCTGCTCACCCCACTGTCCCAGAGGCACAAGGTACCACAGGGAGAAGGAATTGCTCATTCTGCTCATCTTCACCCAAAGCTCAGGCATTGACCACACGAGGCAGTGCAACAGGTGACAAAGGCTGCCAGGGCTGTGTTAGAAGCTCACCTGGATTTACCAATTGCAGGAATTTGTTGTAATGTGCTTTATGTTATGAACCACCTAAACCAAAACTCGTACAAATGGAACTGCTCAAATCCTTTAGGTCCCTTCAAATGCCTCCAAAAAGATTTGTGCAGCACAGAACTGAAGGAGAAGCAGGAAATGGTTCAACAATTATGTGACCTTTACTGTACCAAAAGTTCTGGCTTGACAATGGCCAAAAGGATCATTTTCCAGTGGCTCTTGTGCTCCAGACTGGTTGTTGTGTATTTAGTCCACACCTCGGGCAACGCAGCACCCACAGGTTCTCGCGTACCCAAGCCTTCCAGGGGCAGAGAAATACCTCAGTACCATCACACGAGGCTCTGCAAGATGGAGTTAGAAATGTACTCCACACTCATTCCTGTTTGGCTTTTTATCAGGAAAGAACCAGGCTGGGAGAAGGCAAACAATGGCCTTTTTCAAAAAATGACCATTTGCCCCATACTCCCTCTCCAATATGGTTACAATTCCAGGTGGAATTTAGAATTCCCTTGACATAACAAGGATCAACCTGTTAGAAACAGGGGGTCAAGAACTTTATGTGAGCAACGAATGGACAGAAGACTTCCTTGGAGGCCCTGGAGCCTACGTGCCCGTTCCATGGCCCTCCATGAATGCATGGGGGAACCAGACATTCTGTGGAATGCTGGTTGCAATCATCCAAGAATTCAAGAAACAGTGGAAATCAAATCCTAGCACCAGGGAGACTCAAATAAAACATTACTATGCCAGCAGCAGTAACTCTTGACACCACAGTCACTTCTTAGGGGTGAGCAACCTCTCTCTTTCCTTGGCAGAAGAGCTCTCCCAGCTCTCCAGTAACTACTGGAATCTACAAAAACCATCCCAAGACCATAAATGCTTCGACTTTAACGCCATGACAGAAATATCTACTGAGAACTGTTCAGTTTGGGCATCCCAAACCAGAAGCAGACATATGGTTAACACAGCATCCTCGGCACCCACTCATCAGACAAATCTGCGTTTGAACAAGACATCAGAAAGCAAAAAGCAGCTCTGGGGCCTCTGCCAAGTCAGCTGCTGAGGGAACAAATCTTGTGCTTGCAGCACAGAGACTCTGAGCTTCTAGAGGCCAGTTACCAGCAGGAAACACGACAGCATTAAACCAGGGACTGCAGTTGTTGCGGCTCCACATTACGCAGTGCCTGGTGTAAGCCAGATAAAGGCTTAATTTGTCTGTTTAGAAGTTAATTATTCATTCTAGTCACCATTTAACACATAACTTGACCTAAGAAAGAGTTAAATCTGGTTCATGCATTACATTGCACTTTTCATCTAGAAATACTGACAATGAGCGAGTGCAGTCAATAAATATAAAGCTTCTTGCAAGCCTTGAACAGAGAAATAACATAAAGCAAACCCTTTAAAGGGAAATCAGGGAACAATAAAAATTCACAGAGAACAGCACACACTGCTCAGGCTTTGCTTTTTTAAATTGTTTGTATTTGGTGTTTTTTGAAAAGGTGAAATTACATCTCTTCTAGTATTTTTACCCCACTGTGCACTAAGAGCAGATCAAAGTGATATCATTCTAATTCACCATTTATGATTCCATACACGAGCACGTTCACTTCACCCACACTAAAAGCCTCCTTGAATTTTTGTTGTCAGAAATCAAACCTGCAGCATACACTGAGGCAGACACCTCGCTCTAATTCAGAGTCCCCTGCAGTGCTGCCCTCACGCAGCTCTCGCTCGGCGACGCAGCCGCTCCGTCCCGTACCTGGGGCAAGCTGAACGCGATGCTGCCGGGAACGACGGAGGGGTGGGTTTTCAGTGTGAAAATGTACTTGTGGCTGGGAGAAGTCTTCACAACGACATGTCTAGAAGAGAGAAAAACAGTATTTGAGCCCAGTAGGTGCTCAGAAGGATTCTGCATTGCTCCCACAGCTGTGAGAACTCCAAAGAAACAACCCGGCTTCCAACTGATCCTACAAAGGGAACCACAGAATCATAGAATGAGTTGAGTTGAAAGGGACCCAAAAGGATCACCAAGCCCAACTCCTGTCCCTACACAGGACACTCTCAACACTCACCCCCTGTGACTGAGGGCATTGACCAAATGCTTCTGGAATATTGTCAGCCTTGGCACTGTGACTGCTTCCCTGGGGAGCTGTTCCAGGGCTCCACCACCCCCTGGGGGAAGAACCTCTTCCTGATATCCAACCCAACCCTCCCCTGGCACATCTTCCTGCCATTCCCTCCAGTCCTATCATAGGTTGCAAGAGAGAAGAGATCAGCACCCGTTTCCCCTCCCTCCCTTGGGAGAAGGCAGTGATGTGAGGTGTGAAGGGAAAGCAAAGGCTTGAGCCCTGCCCCAGGATGCAGGCACACAGCAGTCTGTGACAGGAGTCTCCATCACCTTCAGAGCCACAACACGACCTCACAGCCCAACAGCCAGACTTTGTACTGACAATCACTATTTACACCCCCTGGAACCTCTTTCCTTTGGGAACTGCACTACACAAATGTGAAACCCTCAAACTGTCACCACAAAGACCAAGGCTGCTCTACCTGAAACTCAACACCGGTTTCAGGTCTCAAGTATCTAACACCATGTTATGGGTTCAAGTTCTTTGGGGTGGCTCTGACCCTGGCTCGGCCCAGGTTAAGTAACTTCATTCTCTGAAAGCCAACTGCAGGTTTCTCAGGCAGTTTCTCACAGGGCACTGGGATGCAGAAAGGCCAATGTTTGTATTTATTCCTCTGGTAACCAAGGCCATCCTGGAGCTGGTGGAGCCGTGAGGGAAAGGGGCAAAACAAGGCCACACCTGCAGGGAGGGGCAGACAGGGCAGGTGACCCCAAAGTGACCAACAGAGGATTCCATCCCATGGACATCACACTGAGAGATCACCAGGGTGTTTCTCTCTTCTGCGACGGTCGATGTCCAGTGAGGACCTCGTCTGTCTGATTGCTCCTGAGTCCAGACCTGTGCATCCCTGAATCCAGTTCCTGAGCTGAGGACTGTGGACCCACTCCTCATGTCTGCTCTGCAGCAATTGTTGTGACCTATAGTCCTTGAGTGTGATCTCTGATATTTGTACATATTTCATTACTGTCTAATTGTTTTAATCATTATTACTATTATGATCATCATTTCATTAAAGCTGTAGTTTTAGTTTTCAATCTGCAAGCCTTTTTCCTCTCATTTTCCTCTCCCCTTCCCTTGGGGGTGGGAGGAAAGGGAATTTGGAAGCCCAACTGCAGGGTTTTAGCTGCTGAAATTAGCCGGGTCGGGGCTAAACCGTGCCACAACAAAGCACCAGCATTTTAGCCCTGGACAAGCAGTACATTCTGCTGTGATTTCCACAAGGAGCAGATGCCAAGCCTGTGTGTGGTTTAGGAGTTTGAGTGCAGGAAATCACAGAAGGAACCTCTGTACACAAGGAGAACCACACAGGCACTGAGGCTGTTCCTCCTGTTTGCTGGTGACCAAGGGACCCTGCGCTCAGACAGCACCTGAGGAGCAGGAATGCTGTTAGAAAGGCAGAGCAATGCAGGCAGTCAGGAGCAGAGGCAGCAGCAGCAGGTCCTGTCTGCCACTCTCAGAGCTAAGCTGTCAGGAACAGAGATACTCAAAAGCTGCTTACAGTTATCCTCAGACTGACAGCCCCCAGCAGGTGACAGGCAGGCGTCTTTTTGGCTTAAGACAGCAAAACAAAAGAAGATGGGATCCGTGCTCGCTGGTGGCAGGGTGACAGTGGAATCAGGATCCCTCTCATCATCAGCTTCTCCTTCTCTATTCCTCTCTGGTGAGGCCTCACCTGGAGCCCTGTGTTCAGTTCTGCAGTCCTCAGCACAGGAAGGACAGGGAGCTGTTGGAATGCATCCAGAGGAGGCCACGGACATGATCCAAAGGCTGGAGCACCTCCCACACAAGAACAGGTTGAGAGAGCTGGGGTTGTTCAGCCTGGAGAAGAGAAGGCTCTGGGGAGACCTTAGAGCAGCCTCCCAGGACTGAAAGGGGCTCCAGGAAAGCTGGGGAGGGGCTCTTGATAAGGAGTGCAGGGATAGGATGAGGGGGAATGGTTTAAGCTGAAAGAGGGGAGATTGAGATGAGATCTCAGGGAGAAATGTTTTGCTGTGAAGGTGAGGAGGCCCTGGCCCAGGTTGCCCAGAGCAGTGGTGGCTGCCCCATCCCTGGAGGTGTTCAGGGCCAGGTTGGATGGGGCTTTGAGCCCCCTGATCCAGTGGGATGGTGCCTGTAGGCAACCCAAGTGTTAAGAATGTTCAAAGCAAGGCAACAGCAGGAAAAACCGAGTGCATTTTTCTACACTAATATTCCCTGGGAAGGTGCTTGGAGAGCTCATGGAGCCATGCAGGGGAAACCACCACCTCATTAACAGCTTCTGAACGAACAAAAGGAACAATGAATCCTCAGGGCCAGATGCCTCTCAAGGGCATGAAACTAGTGCTCTAATTCCCATGCAAAACCTGAACCACTGAGAACCAAGACTGAGGCTGGTCCTGCGGACCATCGGTCAGTAACTCCTGGCCCAGCTAAGCAAACCAAAACAGACACCATTAACCTGAGTGCCCACCAGTTGTTATGTCTGTGCAGAAAGAGCAGAGCTTTTGTAGGGGAGAGGATAACCTACACACTCTTGCAAAGGTGCCAGGAAACCCTGAACAGGGCAGATGTTCCTCTGGTGCATGATGGGAAATTCCTGTAAATTATTCAGGGCTCCTCAGATAAACCAGTGGGAGAGGGGAGGGGTGGCCTTCCCGTGAGAAACGGAGGGACAAAGGGGAGAATAACCAACCAGTTCTCAATATAAAAAAACTGGCATTCAGATAACCTGCCCTGGTCACCCACAGGTTTCTAGCACTCGTCTCTCCCTCGATAGCACTGGGTCCTTGGAACATCAGACAGTGGCTCTTATCAAACCAGCAAGGACCTAAAATCATGCATCACATCCCATGAACCCGTGTGTCACAGAAGGGTGACTCACGCTCGCCCAGCTCGCAGGGTGTGCAAAATCAAGCGTGAAAATCCCTACAGCAGCATCTTGAGGATGAACCATCTCGCTGATCCGAGGTGATCCCAGCACCAGGCTAAGGGCACCAACAGGAGGACTCAAAGCAGAGCCGCTGCCTGCGGGCGCCTCCCTGCAGCGATCGGCTCGCGGGGCTCCTGCTCGGCCTCTCTGCAATGCAGCAGAGCGACCGCGTCCCTCGGCGCAGCCGAGCCCTGCCACGGCTCCCTGCACTCCAGTCCCAGTGATTTACAGCATCTGCTCACATGCACACAGCCTGCTGGGCTGTGAGCCCTGGCTCCAGAAACGCTGCCCGAGGAGGAGCTCCACAGGAGCCACAAGGAGCGCTCCCAACCCAGAAACCTGGGCTGCACCCAAAGAGTGGGACCAGAGGGGAGGGAGGGGATTCTGCCCCTCTGCTCTGCTCTGGGGAGACCCCACCTGGAGCCCTGTCACCAGCTCTGCAATCCCCAACATGAGAAGGAGATGGAACTGTTGGACTGGGTTCAGAGGATGCCATGGGGATGATCTGAGGGCTGGAGCACCTCTGCCATGAGGACAGGCTGAGAGAGTTGGGGTTGTTCAGCCTGGAGAAGAGAAGGCTCTGGGGGGCACCTCATAGCAGCCTCTCAGGACTGAAAGGGGCTCCAGGAAAGCTGGGGAGGGGCTTTTTCCAAGGGTCCGTAGTGACAGGACGAGGGGGAACGGCTTTAAACTGGAAGGAGGGAGATTTATATTAGACATTAGGAAGAAATTCTTCATGATGAGGGTGGGGAGGCCCCGGTCCAGGTTGCCCAGGGAGGTTGTAGCTGCCCCATCCCTGGTGCTCAAGGCCAGGTTGGATGGAGTCTTGAGCAGCCTGGTGAGGTGGGAGGTGTCCCTGTCCATGGCAGGGCGGGTGAAATGGATGGGCTTTGAGAACCTTTCCAACCCAAACCATTCCCCGATTCTATGACTAAATAAGCAGAACAGTCTCGGGGAGAAGCAGTACAGCCAGAATCACGGCCAGGCTGCTCCCTGGGTGAGTCCCAGGACACTGCTCCTTGCACGCTTCCAGAAATGTGGTGAACAAGCCCTCTCGGAGCCGCAGGGGAGCAGCCGGCTGCTGCGGGGCTGGAAGCTGGGTCCTTCCAGGGCATCCATACTTGAGGGAAAGAACATTTCTATAATTCATGAGGCACAATGCTCCACTTGGGTATTTTTGTATCTCCATTACTTAGGAAAAAAACTACCTGGGAAAAATCATCCTATCCAGAGCCCAGGACACCACCCTGCCCAAGGAGACACTTTGGCCTGCTCCCAACTCCAAAAGCTGTGCTCGGTTTGGGGGGCTTTAGGGGTTGTTTCTGTTTTCTTTTGGCATTTTATCCTAGAGTTGGGCTGGTGAAACGCCAGCTCCGTTAATCACTGCAGGGCAGCAGAGAGACAGCACTCAAAGAGTCAAGGCTTACACCACATCCCTCCCCTGCTCCCTGCAGCTCAGAGCCACTTTCTTCTCCAACCTCCACAGAACTCACCTGCACCAGGTACTTCATGCTGAGTGCATCATTCAGTATCTTTTTATTTGTTAATTAATTTTAAACTTTTTCCCACTTTTCAAACCCCAGCCCTCCTGTTGGATGTGAGTCTCTCTTTCTGCTGAAGTTAATGCCTTCTGTCTACAATCTACACATTGAAACCTTGGAGAGTCACCACACAGTCACAGCAAGCTAAGAACCTGATTATTTGTATTGGCTTCTGTGTGGGCTGAGCTGAAAAATTCATGTCTTCTCCTTTTCTAACAAAAGTAAAATCCAGAGTCAGCTTCTATGAGTCACCCCAGAACTGCAATTAAAGAATCCACGTTGCTGTGCCCACACTCTGGTTGTCTTCCCTCGTGCATGAAAACCCCCAGAACAAGAGTGAGTTTCTCAGCGCTCCAGTACAGCGTGAACGGGAGAAAATGCCCCTGGTAACACAATTAAATGATAAAAATCAACTCAAAATAGCTCAAAAATTCTAACCATATAACAGGAACAACAAAAGATCAAAACAGGCTTGCAGTCCTTCATTAAAATAGCAATTACAACTCGTTAAGCAGATCCAGTTTCCAAGCAAGAAATGCTTCAGAGCAAAATCACCATCTTTTTAGTACCTCCAGTTCTGAGGCACGCTTAAAGTTTTGGTCTCTGAAGACACATAATTTTGTTAATGAACCTGCTGGATTCGCTTTCCCAAAGCTGAAACACCATTCCACCTCCAGCCACAGTTTGAAAACAACTCCTTTTTGGTTAAAGAAAGAGCAACAGCACAACACTTACTGCCCGGACGGGAAGTCCTTCTCATTCACCACCGCGCAGTTGGTTAAGGAGAGTTCGTCCGTGGGACATCTCGCTGCTTGCATCGGCTGCGAGAGAGAGAGGGGAAAAACACTGTCAAATAAAGGTTTATTTTTCCTTTACTAAGCCAAGCCTCAAAATTTCTGTAAAGCCATAAAAAGCAAACAGATCTCACGACTATTAACACACTCCAAGAGCACAGTGCACCAGCACTGACAAGCTACTCTCTCTCTGCTCAGTTTCTCCAAACACTTCTGTTCAATGCAGATGTTTATGCCCAAAAGTTCAGCATTTTCTGAGTCCAGCACCCCTTACATTTTCTACCATACCTAGGGAAGTACCTGAAAATGCCCAGGAAAGAGCTTGCAAGGCACGTGCTTTGAACTTGCTGCTGAGCCCTGGTGTTCACACAGCCTCCCCGAGCCTGCCACAAGGCAGCAAGGAAAGCAGGCTTGGGAAAGAACAGCTGGAGAGCTGCTTGGCAGAGAAGGACCTTGGGGTGCTGGTCATCAGGGGCTGAACATGAGCCAGCAGTGGCCCAGGTGGGCAAGAAGGCCCCAGCATCCTGGCTTGGATCAGCCATGGGCTGGCCAGCAGGAGCAGGGAAGGGATTGTGTCTCTGGACTCAGCACTGGTGAGGCCACACCTCGAATCCTGGGGTCAGTTCTGGGCCCCTCACTCCAAAAAGGACACTGAGGGTCTGGAGCTCATCCAGAGAAGAGAATGGAGCTGGGGAAGGGGCTGGAGAACAAGTCCTATGAGGAGGAGCTGAGGTCCGTGGGGTTGTTTAGTCTGGAGAAGAGGAGGCTGAGGGGAGGCCTCATCACTGTCTCCAACTGCCTGAAAGGAGGCTGTGGTGAGGTGGGTGCTGGGCTCTTCTCCCAAGTGACAGTAACAGGATGAGAGGAAATGGCCTCAAGTTGCACCTGGGCAGGTTCAGACTAAACACTAGGAAAAATTACTTCACTGAAAGGGTTCTCAGGCACTGACAGAGGCTGCCCAAGGAGGTGGTGGAGTTGCCAGCCCTGGAGGTGTTCAAAAGACGGGCAGATGAAGCATTTACGGATATTGTTTACTAGTGGACAGACGGTTGGTTTAAATGATCTCAGAGATCTTTTCCAACCAAATGATTCTATAAAAGTGTTCCCTGAAAGGCATTTCTTGCCCAGGAACACAGCACTGGGATGTTGTGTAAGCTGCTAAGGCACAGCAGCCCAGAGTCAGAGCAGTTCAGCACAGCCTTGGTCAATCCCATCTCGTAACACTGCTCTTAAGGCCTACGTGGGGAGAAGAGGGCGGAATTGGGAGGTCAGCTTTCCTCTTGCTTCACTTTACTCACAACACTGGGATGTGAGCCCATCCACTCTGGATGGACACACTGCAAACCAGCAGCACTGACAGCCTGCAGGAAGGTTTAATTCTCACCCAGTTGCTATCCAGCTCCACAGAATTACTCCGGAAACTTCCCCCCCTGCAGAAATATCACAATGCAAATACCATTCCCTACTCTACGGGAAACACCAGAGATCAGGAACAAACAGAGGACAATCAAGTTAAAACAGTCAATTCCAGCCTATCACTAATAAAAAAATTACTGCAATGAATTCAAGTTTTACTCCTCAATCACCAACTGAAATGACCAAACACCACCCTGGGCCCAGGCTACTCTGTTCCCACCACCAGGCAGGGCACAGCTGGGAAGGGCAGCAGAAGACCTCATGAGGAACCCCAATCCCTTACACATCCAAACCTCACCTGCTGCTGTGGTTTAGTTCCACAAAACAATGGCTGAGAGATGAAGATTGGGCACAAAATGCCTCTAGGAGAGGAGAAAAGGATGGAAATTTGGAGAAAGCTGAACTGGCCCTGCAGGGTGATATTTTTAGACTCAAAGCACAACGGTTTTCTTTGTCGGGTACGAATTTGCAGGCAGAGCAACAGAAACCATTTGTCAGTGTCAACCGATGGCTAAAAGCAATCAGAGGATTTTCTCTTCAGTCACCCTTAAACCCCAGCAATGAGAACAGGAAACATGCTGAGCTCAACACACACAACCAGGTCATTTCCCAGGAGCTGAGATCCTGCTCAGCCTTTCCCCTGGGCCCTCTGGGCCAATGAGAACAGAATCAGAGCAAATTCACTTCCATGTGGACTGAGGCCCAGCCTGCCCAGCATTTCACATTGCAGTGTAATTGCAGAATCATGGAATCGTGGAATGGTTTGGTTTGGAGGGACCTCAAAGCCCATCCAGTTCCAACCCCCCACCATGGGCAGGGACACCTCCCACTGGATCAGGGGGCTCCAAGTCCCATCCAACCTGGCCTTGAACACCTCCAGGGATGAGGCAGCCACCACTGCTCTGGGCAACCTGGGCCAGGGCCTCCCCACCCTCACAGGAAAACATTTCTTTCTAAAATCTCATCTCAATTTCCCCTCTTTCAGCTGAAAACCACTCCCCCTTATCCTGTCCCTACACTTGTGAGGGGACTTTTTAGTGAAGGGTACATCCTGATAAACGCATTAGGTAAGATATTTTGAGAAAACTGACCTCAGAGCTCCGGATTAAACCCTTCTACAGCACCAGTCCTCGACTGCATTTTTAATCCTCACTGACAAAGTGCTTCCTACACGCTAACAGCGAGCGCCCGGCACAATCGCCTCACTCCTGTTATTCCTGTCTGGGAAAGGGTGAGCTTTGCTTTAACAAAATGGATAAATACCAGAGAATCATGGAATGGCTTGGATTGGGAGGGGCCTCAAAGCCCATCAAGTTCCAATCCCCCTCCCACTGGATCAGGGGGCTCAAAGCACCACCCAACCTGGCCTTGAACACCTCCAGGGATGGGGCAGCCACAGCTTCTCTGGGCAACCTGGGCCAGGGCCTCCCCACCCTCATCCTGAAGAATTTCTTTCTAATGTCTAATCTAAATCTTCCCCCTTCCAATTTAAAACCGTTTCTCTCATCCTGTCACTACAAGTCCTTGTAAAAAGTCCATCCCCAGTTTCCTGGAGCCCCTTTCAGTCCTGGGAGGCTGCTCTAAGTTCCCCCCAGAGGCTTCTCTTCTCCAGGCTGAACAAACCCAACTCTCTCAACGTGTCCTCAAAGTAGAGGTACTCCCACAATAGTTGTGAATTGTCAAGGCTGATGATACAGAAAGCTGAAGAAACCACATTTCTCATCTCAGAGCCCACGGGACAGAAGCTGGAGGTGCACAACACACAGGCACTGCTACCAGACCCTTGTTATTGAGCTAAAATATTCACTGCTGAGGCAGAGATGCTCTCCATCAGAACAGCTTAACTCCTTTAATTTCCTAATCCTACCCAACAGATTATAGAACAGCTTCCAAAGCTCAGGCAGGTTGTGTTTTGTGCGTTGCTCCTACAGCATTTGGATAAGCCCAGTGCTGTTAGTGTTACAGGTTTAAAATCTTCCTTAGTGTAAATCACCCACGTGCACACAGACACAGGGTCTGCCACGCCAGTGTTGGCAGACAAGCGTTAGGAAAGATGGCAACTCTGGGTACCAGGAATTTGCTTTCCCTCTCTACCTGTGAATAAACAGGGATTCCCACACCAAGAAGCATCTAAACAGCAGCAAAGCAGACTCAGAGAATCATGGAATCATTATGGTTGGAAAAGATCTCTCAGCTCAGGCAGTCCAACCACCAGCCCAACCCTACCGTGCTGACTAAACCACGTCCCCAAGTGCCACAGCTCCACGCTTTTTGAATCCCTCCAAGGATGGAGACTCCACCACTGCCCTGGGCAGCCTCTGCAAGTGCTTCATCACTCTTTCAGTAATTTTCCAGAAATTTTCCCTACTATACAATCTAACCCTCTCCTGGTACAACTTGAGGTTGTTTCCTCTCATCCTATCACTTGTTACGTGGGAGAAGAGACCAACACCCACCTCATCACAACCTCCTTGCAGGAAGCTGCAGCGAGACGTGAGGTCAATAAGTAGCTTTAAGCCCAGATCTTCATCACCCAGATGAGAGGGTAACAAAGAACCTGGGCAGGAGTTGTCCTCAGGAAGAAGACTTTCTCCATGGTTAGTAGGGAGTGGGCAGCAAGGCCAACACAAAGGCATTCAGTCACAGCCTCTTTCCCCACTAAAAGCCTGCAAATAAAGTCAACGTGAACACTGAAAGGAAAAACTGTGATATTAAAGGAGTTCTGAAGAGAAACTGGGAACTGAGATGCTGATTTGTAGCCCCTATAACATCCAAGACTGATGGGAAGCAGACACACAGGAAGCATTGCTCAACATAAAGATCCAACAGACCAAGTGACAACAGCATTGGAGAAGAACGTTAAAAGTGAAAACCTCAGGAAGCAGCTGCACAGACAAAGAGGAGCTGCAGCAGAGCCAGGTCAGCAATGGCCAAGGAGCAGAAGACAAACAAACCTCACCCAAGAAAGCCTGGAGAGGACTGGGGCTGCTTCTTCTCTCCACACACCCCATGGAGCTGGACAACAGTGAGGAAAAATAACTCTACAGTTGAGGAAATGGGTATAAAATGACTACACTACTGCAGCTCAGGTACAGCAGATAAAGAAGGGTCCTAACAGAGGAGGAAGCTGGCACTGTAACAGCCAACAGTGGGGAACTACCAATGGCTAAAACAGAACTCCTTTGAGGAAGCCCTTTGGCAGTATTTATGAGGAACGACAACACAGTTCCTACAACAGGGACCAGACCCAGCAGCAGGAGATGCCCCAAACACTGCATCTCTAAAATTTAACAAAAAAACCCCAGGAAGGTATTTGTTTGCAGAAATATCAAGGTGTTGCAGCTATCAAAAAATATCAAGGTGTTGCAGCTACTGCAAGAGATCAAACACCCCCAAACAGCTTTCTGGAACAGCAGGCTGGGCAGGACAGGCTTCCATTCCACACCTCCAACCATGCAGAGTGCCCTGCTGTGCCCAGAAAGCTGCCCCCCAGGGATGAGCAGCACTGTGTGGCTGCTTCATTCGACCTCCAGCTCACTTTGCTGGAAGCTTTTACACTCGTCGGGAAGGAGCTGCAGTCTCTCTTGATAACAGGCTCATAAATACCAAATTTCTTCTCCTATTAAAAGAGCAAAGCATTAGGAAAGATAAAATCCCAGGATTAATATTCAAACGTTTGGCAAAGCCAGGGAGCTTTGAGCAAGTCAACACCACCTCAGCCTCCACATGGAGTCAAGGTGGGAATGATGGATGCAACACAGCCCTCCTCCCCACACCCCAAACGTGCCACCCCACCACTAGGAATCACCTCACTCAGGCACCCAAGGAGGCCCCAAGGCCAACTCAGGGACACCACACACACACAAACATCGCACAGACACCAGAACAGCTCAAACTGTGTGAGAGAGAGAGAGAGAGAGGAGTCCACACCTTCACCTGCTGAACCACGCAGGGTTGGGAATGAGACAGGGAACGTTCTTCCCTGCATCGTCTCGTGCCTGCACCACCCCCTTTCTATTTCTTATCTGGGAACAAGCAGAGGTTTCTACATAAGGAGAGGAGCTCAGGCCCCACTGGTAGCTGTGGACACCAGCAGGTTCTCACTGGCAGCTCTTCACACACGGCCAGGCTGAACATCTCCCACTGCCTTCATCTCACAGACAACATGTGCTCCCATCTCCAACCTGGGCAGAGGTCCAGCCACTGCTTCCGTCTCAGCCCATCAAAGGGAGTGCCCTTCTCAGCAATTAGACAATATTGGTTTTTAGGGTGGAGACTGCAGCTTTCCCTCTGCTGGCAGAGTTCACAGCCAAATGAGATCTGTCTTGCAGCAGGACCTCTGTAACCCCACCACAGTCAAGGTGCACCCAGCTCTGGCACCTGGCTGTACCCTGCACTGCTTCACAGTGTTACCAGAAACACAACTGACGGCGCCAAGACCGAAGGTTTGCCTGATCTACAAGAGCAGAAGAGACAAGGGCACTAAAGGAGAACCTCCACAAGGTACTGGTACCACACAGCACCCACAACCCAACCAAACTGGCTGCTCTGCCCACAGACGTTGTCCTCCACACCAGCTCTCTACAGCACGACCAGCAAAGGGATTTCAGGAAATCACTTCCCCATATAAGCTGTTCCCTGACAGCTCAGCATGATCAACTCCACCTTCCAAACAAGCAATAACGACCCAGAATATGTGCATCTGTAATTAACACCTCCATTTTGAAGTGGGTGCTGCCTCACATTTCTTCTGCAAGCAAAGATGATTAACAGTTTAATTACAGGGAACTGCTGTTCGTTGGGTTTCATCTAAAGCTTCCTTAAAAATGCCGGAAGGGATGAAACATCCCACAACCACCTCCAGGATGTTGGTCTAGGATGCAAGCCATGAGTTTTTGACATGCTAGCTGTGAGGACACCTTATGGATGCCAACTTCTTCCCAATTATTCAGAAAGGTTACCCAGTCACAACAGGAACAAGGTTAAAAATGTCCCCTTAGACTTGGAATGTGCCTTGTGGGAGCCCAAGATGCCGCTGCCCATGAGGACCTCCTGCACCCCTAATGCCAACAGCTGCTTCTGGCACTGAACCTGCCCCAGACACCGACTCATGTACCAAACACTACCAGTCACAGAATCATTGAATGGTTTGGGTTGGAAGAGACCTCAAAGCCCATCAAGTTCCAATCACGGACAGGGACACCTCCCACCTCACCAGGTTGCTCAAGACTCCATCCAACGTGGCCTTGAACACCTACAGGGATGGGGCAGCTACAACCTCCCTGGGCAACCTGGACCGGGGCCTCCCCACCCTCATCACGAAGAATTTCTTCTTAATGTCTAATACAAATTTTCCCCCTTCCAGTTTAAAGCCGTTCCTCCTCATCCCATCACTCCAGGACCATGGAAAAAGCCCCTCCCCAGCTTTCCTGGAGCCCCTTTCAGTCCTGGGAGGCTGCTCTAAAGTCTCCCCAGAGCCTTCCCTTCTCCAGGATGAACAACCCCAACTCTCTCAGCCTGTCCTCACAGCAGAGGGGCTCCAGCCATCAGATCATCTCTGTGGCCTCTGGACCCATCCCAACAGTTCCATCTCCTTCTTAAGTTGGGGATTCCAGAACTGGACACAGGGCTCCAGGTGGGGTCTCCCCAGAGCAGAGCAGAGGGGCAGAATCCCCTCCCTCCCCTCTGGTCCCACTCTTTGGGTGCAGCCCAGGACACCGTTGGTTTCTAGGCTGGGAGTGCTTGCTGTGGCTCCTGTGGAGCTTCTCCTCCCCCAGCACCCCAAGCCCTTCTCCTCAGGGCTGCTCCCAATCCCATCATCCCCCATCCTGTATCGGTGCCGGGGGCTGATTTGATACTGGGTCATAACCAGTGTGTGTTTGAGATGCAGTGCCTGGTCTGCATTCTCTACAGTAAAAGCTCCAAACTCGACACAACTCCAGGGCATAAACTGCTCCAGACCCTTTGACAGAGGTCACTGCTCTGCTGAATCCCAGGAGACTGGAGAAATGAGTTACAGCTTTTTATGCTGCAAACATTTGACCTTCCTGATCTGAGCACCTGACACACACAAGAGAGCACGTTCCAGCGTGGCAGCAGGGCAGGGGAGTGCCAGCAGGGTGGACTATTCAGCCTTGATGTAACAAGCAGGAGCAGTACCAGCTGGCTCCAACGCAAGAGTGAAGGACACTGCTGAAACCTTTCCTATTTACTGTGTTCCTTCTGGAATTCTTCTGTTCAAGAATCTTCTCCGACGCAACTCTCCAGCTCCTGGAGGTCAAAAAAGCTCCTAGAGATTGCCAATTCAGTCACAGAATGCCACTCTCAGCCAGAGAACCTCCCTGATCTCAGACAGCATCCCGACAGGAATGCAAATCACGCAGAAAAGACTCTCAGAACCTCACCCCTCCAAAACCCATTGTAGACACTGAGCTCCTCGCTCTCCATCCAACTTCTCAGTGAGCAGCCAGTACCCCTAAGCTGTCCTCTCTTGGACAGCATCCCCCAACCCCTACCTGGATCTAGAAAAGATCAACTCACCCATTAAGGATCTGGTTTTTACTTCTCAGATTTTTTGTACACATTTTCACGTAAAGATAGGAAACATTGATGATTTTATTCCATGGAAAAGCACATCCTGCTTCCAAATCCATAGCTGGGCACCTCCTAAACACCAGGCTCTTCTGAACAACCTCTGTGCTCCAGGATACAGGACACAGAACAGAGACAGGGAGAGAGAAGATCTGGCTATGCTATGGGAAATAAAGTAATAGTTAAGAAATTTCACACTTGAAATTATTCTCAAAAGAATTCTTTGATTTTTATAAGTTTTCCCTACTCAGAACAAGTCTTAAAATTCAGTCCTTCTGGCCTGTCCACGGTAAGAGCACCCCAAAGTGGAGCCAGAGAGGGGGCCCTGGCACCTCCCTGTTGTGCTGTCTCTAGGTGGGAGCTGCAGCAAAACCAAACCGAGCATCAAATCAATCACAGGTGACAAGGTCCAACATTCCACACCCACAAACACTCACGTGGTAGCTTGGCTGTCAGAGTTCTATTCCAAATAACTCAGCACGAGTTGTTACAGATGCAGAGGCCCTGTCAGGAGGGCACCAGCCCATTTGTGATGGTTTCATAGGACCTGTACGTGGCTGCAGAAGGGATCTGGGAAACAGATTGAGATTTGGTTTTCTCCCACTTCCCTGAAACGCTGTTGAAAACCTGTTTCTTCACACAACATATTAGGAAACACTAAAAAAAGGTAAGAGATGGTAGAAGGATCAGTACCACAGTGTGAGAAGGAACTAAGGTGATGCACAAGTGTTTCTTCAGTCTCCTGATGACGCCTGCACTCATGAAGGCTGATTCTGCATAGCAGCAGAAACCAGACTTTATGGCTTTAACCCATCAACACAAAATCCAACCTTCATTATTTCAGTTTCTACCAAACCACCCAACCTAAAACTGCCTGGCATCGACTGTGAGGAGTGAGAGATGGCACCCATGAGTCCTGAGATCCCTTTGAGAACACTGGAGATACAGCCTGACCCTCATGACCCCCCCACCACTGCTCCCAAAGGAGCTACAGTGCAGGGCTGCCAGGCAAACCAACGTCTGCTGGTACCCAAGGGAAACAGAAATAACTTCCAACCCAATCCAGACATGAATCTCTTCTGAGAGGCAAACAGGTGAGTGTCTCCCATCACCAGGCTAACGGTGACACCAGTCCAGATGAGTCCCAAAGAGCAAATAAAGAAAATTCAGGCTGTTGTGCCACATAAACCAGCCATTATCTCCAACCATCATGAATTGTTACACAAGTTGCAGCTACCACCTGAAGAAAAACACTCCAGTCTGACAAGGGATCACTTCCACACGACCAAGGCAACCCTCAGCACGCACAATTCCCTCTCTGCAGAAAGCCAGACCTCCTGGCAGCTTGCACAAGCAAAGCTGCAGCCACACAGACCTACATCCTACACCATTTCTCCATGAGCTCTCCAGTCTGGTACAGATATAAGCAGAAAGTCAGCTCCTTCTGGATCAACAGCTTGACACTGTCTGGAACAAGGCAGAGAAATCATCCGGCCTCCCTATGCTCCTTTGGGAACTAATTCCTAATGAGGCTCAAATCAATCAGCTACAAACAGCACCAGTTAAATTCCAGAGGTCCAATCCTGATACAAGGGGTCTGTAACCAACTATGGACACCACGAGACAGCTCTGAGCCATCCCCCCTTCAGCAGCAGACCATAGAATCATGGAATCTTAAAATGCCCTGAGTTGGAAGGGACCCACAAAGATCATTGACTCCAACTCTTGTCCCTGCAGAGGACAACCCCGTGGGGCTGAGGGCGTTGGCCAAACGTTTCTGGAATGCTGCAGACTGGGTGCTGGGACTGTTTCCCTGGGGAGCTGTTCCAGGGCTCCACCACCCACTGAGGGAAGAACCTTTTCCTAATGTCCAATCCAACCCTCCCCTGGCACATCTTCCTGCCATTCACCACAGAGAAGTGCTGAGCCCCTGTTCCTCCTCCTCCCCTTGTGAGGAAGCTGCTGGCTGCCATCTCCACCAAGACCTGGTGTTCCCATCTGTGCACCCAGCGATCACCACGTGGAGAGAGAGACAGCTCAAACCAGGACCGAAACAGCCAGTATTTCCAATCATCATAAACCACTTTTCCTGTCAATTTTAATCACCATTAATCACTGTCTCTTCCCTGTGACTGAAGAAACTCAATGCAGTTACGGGATGGAGTAATGTACCTGGAACAGCACCAGATAATTAATAAGATTTGGCTTATCATTCACTTAATTATTGAAAACGTTACTAGAAACATAAGGATTTTGCCTCTCTCCTACATTCACTTCTCTGGGAAAGCACACACACACCAACACAGTCACCTGAGCCTGAGGACACAGGCTGAGCTCGCAATCGCATTGCAGGACACTTTTCAGGCCAGAAGTTGTCACTGAAGTCTTCTCCACCCATTCACCAGGTTTAAGCACCTTTTAAAAGTGCTGTCAACAGAAGAGCAGCAGTGTTCCAGTACCAGCCTCACCTGCTCTGCCTGGAGATATCACACACCTCCAGCCTCCTACTCCTTATTTACACAGGAAGGGTCACAATCACTCCAGTGTCACCTCCAAAACATGTGCTGTTGCCTGCCCACCCTGACCTCCTCATCCTCTTTGGAGCCGCTTCTCTCCCACGTGCAAGCTGGAAGAAGCCTTCAGCTCATTTGTTAATGCACATTAACAGTATTCCACACACTGCAAGATCCCATCAAGCTCAGAAAACTCCATTAAAAACTTTATGTAATGCTGTGAAGAGAGCTCTTAAGCAATCTGACAATTCCACAGCTATTACATTGGTAGATAAATCACAAAACCAGCTTCCTAGTAACCCAAGGAAAGCATCACCCTCTCGAATTGCCAGATTAGGAGGCAATTCAGCTCCAATCTTTCTCTTAAATGCACGTAAATCCTCCCTTTCCTCCACCAGGCTTCCAAGCTGGCCAAAGAAAGGCCCATTTTTTCAGTTGTTTGGCAGCACAAAAGCTCCCACAAGCAGGAAGAGGCTGTGCGTGATCCCTCTCCTTCAGACTAGATATCAGGACAAATTTCTTCACTGAAAGGGTTCTCAGGCCCTGGCAGAGGCTGCCCAGGGAGGTGGCTGAGTCACCACCCCTGGAGGGGTTTAAAAGCCGGGTAGAAGAGTTTCTGAGGGACGTGGTTTAGTAAGGGGACAGGTATGGTTGGACTTGATGATCTCAGAGGTCTTTTCCAACCGGATGATGACTCTAGGCTCTTAAGGAGAGACATTAGGAAGAAATTCTTGACAATAAGGGGGGGCCCTGGCACAAGTTGCCCTGGGAAGCTGTGGCTGCCCCATCCCTGGAGGTGTTCAAGGCCAAGCTGGATGGGGCTTTGAGCACCTTGATCCAGTGGGACGTGTCCCTGCCCACGGCAGGATCTTGGAACTGGGTGGCCTTGGAGGTCCCTTCAAACCCCAAAACGCTCTCTGATTCTCTGATTCCAAGAGACAGACTGCAAAGCTGGTGGCTCTGCCCTCCGTTAGCAGCAGCAGCTCAGGTGCCACTCGAGCAGAGCTCTCACCAGCTTCTCAGAGAGTCAAGCACCAGACACCACCCTCCTGCACATCTGCACTGCACCCACCCTCAGGCCACCACACAAACCCCATCCCCGGATCCTCAATCACCAAACTGGTGGCTCAAGCCAGGAGGTTTCAGCCAGAAGCAAGGATTAAGGGAAAGTGTGACTTTCACAAACTGAAACCCAGCAAAGCAGGATTGAGCCAACAGCAAAAAGCAACCTTAACTGCATCCTGCAGCACTCGGAGACAGACACCTAAAACAGAGAGCACAACAAGAGGGGATTTGACAGACAGGGCTCGTCCTCCTCATATTAAGGGAGTTTTGGCCACTTGCTGATGTTATCTGAGCCATCACTGACATGGAATTTTATAGTTTTTAAATAAATACAGAATCAAATCCCTGCACGACCCTTCAAGTGTTTTTAACACAGCACAATTCGTACCCACAGCACAGCGTGGTGCTTGGCTGGTGCTCCAGGGCCTCTGAGAACCCTGCTCCACATCCCACCACACTGAGGGTCACAGCACCCTCAGGAGACTCGAAAACCTTGCCACCTTCCACGGGGACAGGGAACATTCAGCCTCAGGGAATCTCCCAATCCTGTCCCACATCCCAGAGCACCAAGGGGTCACCCATCTCCACTGCATCCTTCCCCAGAACCCATAGTACCAGGGCTCACCCCACCATGGGGGTCCTCAGAAAGCCCTGGAAGCTCATCTCACAACACCAAGAGGTCACCACAGCCACACGGCACCCCAAGGGCTCCCTAAAATCCTGCCCTGCTCCCAAAGAGAGCTTTAGGGGCTTCTGCAGCCTCCAAACACTCTCAGGGCAATAGAAATCCTGCCAGCAGCACCAAGGGATCACCAGGGCTTCAGAGCACCCTCAGGGGACCCCACGAGAGGGGTCACCCAGCCGTGCTGCTCCTGAGGAAGCCACAGGGAGAGGGTTCACCACAGCCTCAGAGGACAACCCCAGGGCACCCAAAAATCCTGCCCTGCATCCCAGAGGGCCACTGCAACAACACAGCACCCCTGAGGAACCCTAAATCCTGTCTCACACCCACAGGGTCACCACTCTGCCCCTCACAGCACTGCTGAGGGAACCCCACGGTCCTCTTCCACACATCCCTCACAAAGGGGTCACCACAGCCTCACGGCACCCTCAGGTACTCACACAACCTCACAGCACACCCAAGGACACCCACAACACTGGGGAGGTCACCACAGCCTCACAGCACCCCTGAGGTCCCCACACCACGGGGGGGGGGTCAACACAGCATCCTTGGGGACCCCCAAGATCACTGTGGGGAGGAACCACATCTCCAATGCACCACTGGGGGAGGGTCATCATGGCCTCACAGCACTTTCACAGACCCCTACACCACTGGGGGGTCACCACGGCCCCCACAGGGACCCCCACATTCTCACAGCACCCCCATGGGGCCCCCAAAACAGTAGGAGGAAGGGGGGTACCACAGCCTCACAGCATCCCCAGAGACCTCCACACTACTGGGGGGGGGGGTCACCACAGCCTCACAGCACCCCTGGGGGACCCCTATACCAGTTGGGGGTCACTCCAGCCTCACAGAAACCTCAGAGACCCCAAAAGCATCCTCAGAGACCCCCACACGATTAGTGGGGGGGTCACCACGGCCCCACAGGACCCCCACAACACCGAGGAGGAGGACGACCCCATTCCCACAGCACCCACAGAGATCCCAACACCCTCACAGCACCCCTTGGGAATCCCCGCACCCCAAGGGGGAGGGAGGGTCACCACAGCATCCCAGATCCCCCAGGGACACCAGACCTCCCACCAGGACTGCGAAGCCACCTCAGCAGAGAAGCCACAGCTCCTGCCCCAGCGCCCACAGGGGATGGGAAGGGATGGGAAACGATGGGAAACGATGGCAAACGAAGGCAGACCGACCAGGGTCGGTCCCCCTGTGTCCCCCTCCTCACTTACCCGCCCCGCCATGTTGCTGCGCGCCCGTCCCGCAGCGCCGCCTCCGCCGCAGCGCCCGCCCCGCCCGCAGCCGCCAGGGGGCGGTACAGCGCAGGCGCCTCGCCGGGGAGCGGGCCCTGAGGGGCTCGACGGGCTTTGATTGGTCGCTTCTCCAGCACGGGC